>JANRFK010000867.1:105837-128523 GCA_030068395.1 Apalone spinifera | reverse complement strand
CTATGATTCCTATGTGATGGTGAGAGAGTTAGTTAGGCCCCGCTCCTGAAATCATTGGCTGTTTGGAACTTGGTGGAAGGGAAACTTCTTTGGGGCTCAACAGATAGAGCATCTGCAAGCAGCCAAGGCCAAGTCACATGGGCACATGAGAAAAAGGGGTACGTCCCATGGCTCCTTCACTCTTCAGCCTTCCCAGGGGTGTGTCCTCCTCCAAGGGCAGCTTCTGATACAAGCCGATTGGAGACAAGTGAACGTTCGCTCACTGTCTTGTCAGCATTTGGTTCCTTACTGCTCTGAGCTGGATTGAGCCAGTGAGCAGGAAGTGACACATCATTATGACTTCTAGCCAAGCCCCACATCAGATGTGTAGCCCCCTCGTTATTAGCCACATTCACTGCTGCACATTCCCACAGCCAGCACACAGGCCTGATCACAGGGGAGGGCAAAAGGGGCAGCTGGCCTAGGCCCCAGTCATTCAAAGAGGCAACAGCAGCTGGAGCCCCAGGCTCTTTAAATCATGCCTTCCATCCCAGGCCCCGCCCCATCTGGGAGTGCAGGGTCAGCCCCCCCACCCCGCCCCACTTGCCCATGGTTGCATGGAGGCTGCTGGCTTCCCCACCAACACAATCCCAGGGACCTCTACAGGGCCCAAAGGGCAAGAATCACAAGGCAGCCAGGTCTCCCTTCAGACACATCTTGTGCTGAGGTGTTCTGAATCTTTTGTAGCCAGGTTCCCACTTCCTCAGACACAGCCGTATGCAGACTCCAGGGGTGCTATGCGAACAGCAGCAGTACTCAGCAGGAAGCTGTTGATATATCTGATGCACTCAGGAAGTTCCCACTCCTCAGATGAACTGCTGTGTATCACTGAAAGCAAACACAGGCAGGTTTGCTCTTTGTTCACCTGCTGCTTGCCGGGTAGCTGCCATGAGCAATACATTCATTGCCTTACAACTCCCTTTCGTTGGGGCCTGGAGAGGAGGCATTTATTAAGCTGGAGCCTCAAGTTCATCAGAGCATGCAAAGTGACCTGTGTCCAGTGCTGTGACTAACTCAAACAAAACCATCTCAGGATGTGCCTTCTCCTGCTGCCCCACACATCAGCAGGAACACAAGAGATGAGAACAAACCAATTCACCCCAGGACTGAGCAAGGCCTCTAGCCTGGGCACACCCAAGACTTCAAGTCTGAGAGGGAGCCATGTTAGTCTGTATCTTCAAAAACGAGGAGTCCTGCGGCACCTTAGGGTACGTCTAATCTATATGGCTCCGTCAATGGAGCCATGTAGTTTAGTTTACGCAAAAAAGGAAATGAAGCGGCGATTTAAATAATCGCCGCTTCATTTAAATCAAAATGGCCACCGCGCTGTGCTGATCAGCAGATTGTCGGCACAGCGCGGCAGTCTAGATGGGGATCTGCCCATCTTTATACAGGGTCTGCCGATGAAGGGTTCTGGGGTCGGCAGATCCCCATCTAGACTGCCGCGCTGTGCCGACAATCTGCTGATCGGCATAGCGCGGCGGCCATTTTGATTTAAATGAAGTGGCGATTATTTAAATCGCAGCTTCATTTCCCTTTGCCATCCTGCCTAATCTACATAGCTCTGTCGACGGAGCCATGTAGTCTAGACACACCCTTAGAGACTAAGGAATCTAAATGGCCATAAGCTTTTGAGAGTCAAAACCACTTTGTCAGATGCGTTGAAATGGAAGTTTCAGAAGCAGGGGAACAGACAGAAGAACAACAAAAGAAAGTACTCAAGTACCTTCTTTCTTTTGTGCATGTGTGTATCCCTGCGTCTGTAAACTCCACTCCAATGCATCTGACAAAGTGATTTTATTCACAAAAGCTTATGCCCAAATAAATCTGTTAGTCTCCGAGGTTCTCGTTTCTGAGCCCTCAGTGTTTCTCCTGGGGAGTGCAAGACTGGCTGCTCAGCAGATGATGAGCCTCCTATGGCCCCACAACATGCCTGAAACATTCTCCAGTCCTTTCTTTCCCACCCCTGGACTATGAGGTTTCTGCCTTTCGCAGGGAAAGGATCACAAGAAGCTGCAGAACTGGAAAAGCCACCTCGTATTGCCTTGCAGCTGCATCCTCTGATGCAAGAGAGCTCTCACTGCATCAGTCCCCTTTCAAGGGAGAATGGGTTTCCATTAAATACATTTCATGAAGCTACATTTCCCTGAACACTGCTGATGCAGGAAAAGTCTTTACCGCCTAATGAAGGAATGAGCTGAGTAACCCTGTGAAGCACATACGGGATTTCCTGAGGCTGAGCCCCTACTATGTGTGATCAAGTCGTGTTAGGAAATGCCAGATTTCAGTCCAACAGACAATCCCAGCAGGCAGCAGCCATTCACTTGCATCCCTGCTCCATAGAGAAAAATCCCCCTTAAACCAACATACAATAGGGAAAACTTGTGATAGGAGAAAGCAAGCAAACCACAAAACTGAACTGCACAGCTCTCCTCTGAGAACATCACACAAACAAGAAGTGCAGCATTGCCATTTGGGAGAAGGTACAACGATGGCTAGATGTTGCAGCCAACAGCAGTATCAGCACATTGGGGCAGTGTTCCACCATCCTGGGAAAGAAAGGAATTTCTGTCTAAATCACAGATACCATCAGGTTTCTCTCTTCCCTTTAACCAGAAAATCCCAGCCCTGAGAATTCTGCTGCATGAAGAAACTTTTGTATATTTTTTGGAAGAGGTACTTTTTCAAAGAACCTCTTTCAGCTAATAATGAAGTGAATATTATATTAAGAATGAAAACACAGTCAGTGTGAGTTACAGAGAGACACAGAAAACCTTTTCATAACACCCTGGCCACAAACACAACTGCCAATTAAATCAGCTTCATTCTCCAGCAACTGCCAACACAAACGAGGGGAGAGGGAGAAGAGAACATGCAAAAATAGTAGCACTAAAGGTGCCAGTTCTGGGGTTCACAACAGCGAGTCAGCTGGCGCCAGCGAGCAGTTTCCACTCTGCTGAGTTTCAGAAACAGCAGCCCAGAAAAAGGCAGCCTGTGTTACAGCCCCGGCGCAGCTCAGGCAGACTGAGAAGTCCCTGCAGTGAAATAGATTTGACCAGCTCAGAGAAGAGGAAGCAGTGAGAGCGAGTACAATGAATTTGGGAAAGGTCCCATTCAAGAAAGAAGGGACTGAATTCCCTTGTCACTCCAGCTCTGGAAGACAGTGAGCAGAGAGGGGAGCTGTCTTGAGACACACACGCACCTTGCTGTCTGAGGGCCCCAAGGGCACTGAGCTGTTACTCTGGGCATCTGCTCCAGTGCAAAATTATATCAGAAAATGGCTTTTTAACAAGCTACCGTTGATCCACTTCCTCTCCCTGCAGCAGAGCTTAGGGCCTGTCTCCCATGACACTGAGCACTCCACCACTGCCATGGGGAAACGATCCTCAGAGTCCCTACAGTCATAATGCAAAGAGACATGGAGCAGGTTTCTATTACAGCAGTGCCTACAGACCTCAGCGTGTGAGAATCATAGAGCTGGAAAAGACCTCAGAAGGTCATCAAGTCCAGCCCTCTGCTCTAGGCAAGACCAATCCCAACTAAATCAACCCAGCCAGGGTTTTGTCAAGCCGAGACGTAAACACCTCTAGGAATGGAGACTCCACTACTTCCCTAGGTAACCCATTCCAGTGCTTCACCACTCTCCCAGTGAAATAGTTTTTCCTAATATCCAACCTGGACCTCTCCCACCACAACTTCAGACCATTGCTCCTTGTTCTGCCACCTGTCACCACTGAGAACAGCCTCTCTCCATCCTCTTTGGTAGCTCCCTTCAGGAAGTTGAAGGCTGCTATCAAATCCCCCCCTCATTCTTCACTTCTGCAGACTAAACAGACCCAACTCCCTGTGAGGCGCTACACAGACAGCTCCACTGAAAATAAACAAGACAGATGAAGGGCAGGAAGGTGAAAGAACCCGAGAGAAGAAATGCTGCTCACCCAAGGTCAGGCAGTGCCAGGATTAGAATCCAGGGCTTCAGATTCCCTTGCTAGAGCCATAGTCACAGGTTTCACCTAATACAGCAACTGAGATCAGACAATTAAACAACTAACTAACAGAGTTCTTAGCTAGGTGCCTGCACCACCTGGCATTCAATGCTGGTAGAGGAGCTGCAAGCGCCGGCTCTGGGATCCATAATCAAAGATGAATGAATGCTGGGGAGCCTTTTGTGGTTTTTCAGTCTCTATTAGGTTCATACAACGTTTAGACTGTCACTCTCAGGTATTCCCTGTGAATTTGACCCACTGTTTGAAACGGAATGAGTTCTTGCAATCAGTGACCAAGTAATTACTATGCTGGTCATCAACCAGCTTGTGTTGGCGCTTCAACCTTCCATGGCCAAGCAGTCCCAATGAGTGGTGCAACTAGGTCAAGCAGGGAATGTAGTGGGTCACTGCCATCCCAAATCTTGCTTATCTACCTCCAGTTGCAGCCTACTAGGACTCCAGCCAAAAGACAGAGCCTGTTGGGGCCACCCCAAAAGAGAAAGACAATGTGAAGTGCCATGCAGTTGGTACATTAGCTTACCATGGATTGCCTAGATGTTGAAAACCAAGATCCCATAGTATTCAAACTATAGTAAATTCACTTGTATTTACATTTGTATTACATTTCTTGTGTGGTTACTAGCAAAGAAGCAATTTGCAAGAGCTGGTAATAACCAGGAAATACTGACTCATCTCTCAGGCCCATAAGAGCCAACGTGTCCATTTATTTTTTAGAATTAATATGTTTCATCTTTACTTCACAGACAAAAGAGTAGAACTGGGAGCAGACAATGTCTTGGTCTTCTGGCTAAGGTCAAATATTTTCAGAGCTGATCTTATGTGTGTCTTAATTCAACAGACAAAGGCATAACAAGATCCCATGGCCAGCTGTTGACATTAGAAAAATTAAAACTGGAAACAGCAGCTTTTTAATGTCGAACGCTGCAAACAGCTTTCCAAGGGATGTGGCTAGTTTACAGCTGGTTGAAGTTTTCCATCAAAAACATTTTATTGTTGTTTTTTTGACAAAAGATAGGTTTTTGATCAAAATTAAATTTTCATAGAAACCTTTCATTCGGTCATAGTTTTCTGGGTTCATGAAAAAAAACCCATAATATTTGCAGTAAAATTGTTTGGATTTTGGTAAAAATTTCCATTTCTTTCTTCATTTTTTTTTTTGTAAAGCTGGTAAATTTCAGAAGCAAAACTACTATTTCCTGTAGGAAATAACTGGGATTTTTGGCGAGCTCTAGTTATATCACTTGGAGGTCTTTAAATCCGTTGTTTGTCTTCCTAGGGATGTGCTCTAGGTAACCCGCAGTTACATAGAGGAGAATAGTGATAGAGATAGAGGAGAATAACTCTTATTAATTTTTTTTCTTATGTTTCAGGTCACCCAACACCTGAAATTTTCCACTATATCTGATGAACTGAGAATTCAGACACAAAACAGTTTGGAATCCAAAACAGTTTCTATGGGCAGGAGACAGCAATTTCCCTGTACCCCAACGGCCTAGTAGTCATGGCCCTCACCTGGCATAAGCAGATCCAGCTTCCTAACCACCAGGCTCTCTGCTATTCTGGCATGAGACTCCAGAAGCTGCTCCCCTTTGTAGAATCAAATATTCATTGAGCCATCATGTGAGGAGTCTAGCCTGGTGTTCAGGTCACTCACCTGGGGCACGGTGAGAACACACACCTGGGCTCCAGGTCCTGTTCCAATGAATATCTTTGCCAGAGGAGGCTGTGAAGGCTAGGACTATAATAGAGTTTAAAGTGAAGCTAGATAATTTCATGGAGGTTAGGTCTATAAATGGCTACTAGCCAGGGGATGAAATGGTGTCCTTGGCCTCTGTTTGTCAGAAGCTGGAGAGGGATGGCAGGAGACAAATTCTTGATCATTGTCTTCGGTCCACCCCCTCCGGGGCACCTGGTGCTGGCCACTGTCGGCAGACAGGATACTGGGCTAGATGGACCTTTGGTCTGACCCGGTACGGCCATTCTTATGTTCTTATGTTCTAATATCTAATTTGTAATCAGTGGAACAGCTCCAATGGGCGAGACTCAGAGCCCCACCCCCATCCGAGAATAGCCAACAATCTATCACACAGAGCACTCACCTGGGATGGAGAGACCTGGGTTAAAGTCCATGCTCCAAGTGGATACGCCTGTCACTGGGTGTAAGGGGGGGCAGGAGAAGGGATCTCTCTGCCTCTGCTCTGTGAACGGTACTTACATCCCCTTGTAACTCTAGTCACCCTCCTCACCCTCCGAAATGAAAAGGATAATTCCTTTCACTGCAGGAAATACTGCAGGAAATTCTAAGCCCAGTCCTGCAGACTTACAGCATTGCTTATCTTAACGCTTTCTGGGCAGTCCCATTGCACATGTACATGCATAATGTTAAGCCTAGGCCTGAGATTTCAGCAGGATCCAGACCTCAGAATCTATGAATCACAGAGTGTAAGTTTAGTAGCTGGCAGAGTCAGCCTTTGTCTAAGATGGCGTCAAATACTGACATAGATTCAATAGCTTTTCATCCCTAACTTACAGCTCCCATGTTCACTAACCACAAGTGCAAGTGACAACATAAGAACGGCCATACTGGGTCAGACCAATAGTCCAGCCAGCCCAGTATCCTGTCTGCCAACAGTGGCCAATACTAGATGCCCCAGAGGGAGGGAATGCAATAGGTAATACTCACATGATCCCTCCCCTATCACCCACTTCCGGAGAAACAGAGGATAGGGACACCATTCCTACCCATCCTGGCTAATAGCCATTGATGGACCTAACCTCCATGAATCTATCTAGTTTTTTTTTAAATCCCGTTTAAGTCCTAGCCTTCACCACATCCTCTGGAAAGGAGTTCCAGCGGTTGACTGTGCACTGAGTGAAGAAAAACTTCCTTTTGTTTGTTTTAAACCTGCTGTCTATTAATTTCATTTGGTGACCCCTAGTTCTTATATTGTGGGAATAAGTAAATAACTTACGATTTTATAGACATGCTAGTTTCACTATAGTGATCATGCTCACAGAGAAGACTACTGCGATGAAGTTGGAAGCATAGTGGGAAAACAGAGGTAGCTGTGTAGCAGAACTTCATTACACTTGCACCTTCTTTGAGAATGTTCCTTGTTCTCATGTGGAGACACAAGATACGAAAGCGCTCCAATTCTGGCAGAGAAGTGCTATCAGTTTCTGATCAAGGAAGCTATTGAAACAATTGATAGAAAAGATCATTAATATTCGGCTATACACTAACCAGCAAAGTTACTTGATTTATGCATGAAGAGGTGGGATATATTGCCACCTAGTGTCTACTTCAAATCTACAACTCATTTTAACAGCTTCAGTATTAACTTGTTTCTTGAAACCTATGGGGGCCTAAAAGAGATGTGAGCCCAAATATTTATCATCCTGAAAGAAAAACAGCAAACAGAGCTAAAATGTAACTTGCTTGAGAAGCTATCTGCACAGTACATCTGACAATACAAGTTAGAGCAAGGAGTAAGATTAAGTCTCACCTGCTACTGAGGCCTGTAGAAAAATCTGTCAAGTGAAACAAGATCAGATACATGCACAAAACAGAAGTGGCAGGTCACATTTTATCTACATTTGTGTTGGCTTCGTAATTCACAACTAATGACCCAGCTCAATCTTCCTACTCAGGTCAGTTGTGGATTACTGCAATGTACTTTTTAATCAAGACCTAACATGAGCCAAATCCCTAAATCTATTACAAATTAGGACAGTTATTAGTGCAAGCTACTAGCTAGTGCATTTTCCTTCTCCTTGAAGGAAAGTTTTAAGCTCCTCTGATCCTTAAAAAGGAGCAGATATGAAAGTCTGAACTGTTCTCCTTCCTTTAACTTTTTTCCTAACACGCTTGCCTTCAGCCCAGTTTTACTGTGAGACAGACAGGTGGGACTGTCACTTGCGGTCAATGGGGGCATGTCTACACTTGTGAGAAGATCGACCCTCCAGAGGTCAACCTTCCAGCATTCGATTTAGTGGGTCTAATGTAGATCTGTGAATTGAACGCTGAAGGCAGCCCCTGCCAGCATCCAGTACTCCTCATTTTGTGAGGAGTAAGGGAAGCCTATGGGAATATGTGCTCCTGTCGGCCTCCCACTGTGTGGATGCCACCATGACTCAGCTTAAGGAAAGTCAACTCCAGTTACACATTTTGCATAGCTGGAGTTGTGCACCTTAAACTGACCTGCCTGGTTTAGTGTAGACCAGGCCTGGGAGAGTTACATCATGACACTGAAGCGAATTTGACTTTCTGCCTAGCCAAACAGGAGTGTGGGATGTTCTTTCTCCATAACCAATGAACACAGCATAAGTTAACCATAAGTTAACCATGCTGTAAATTAAATAAGACACTGATAGATCACATCTTTTGGCACCCTAGATTGCCAGAGTAGTACCCTTGCTTGATTTTTAAGTCAGTCAATAACACCCATTAAGTGTATTGCTCATGTTGTGGAATGCAAGAGCCAGAAGGTGCTTGTGGAGGTGGAGAAAAACTAGTTCAGAAAGTTCAAGAGGTTTCCTTCTTGGCAAGCAATCTCTGGAATGTGCATTCACCACAGGCGATTCCCCTTCACAACCTGCACATCACTGGTAAGGCAATGAGCAGTGTCTACAGTGCATTGTCCATCCCAGCCAAGCATGAGGTGGGATGTATAGGGTGGGAGCATTACATTCTGCTTTGGCACTTTTCCCTACCATGGAATCTTTGTAAGGGGTTTCTCTTAATAATTTTATATTTGCTATATTGTTCACTAGCATGCATTCAAATCTACATTGAACAATTCAGTCACTCTGCAAGGGAGAACCATTCAAAAACAGTCCAGGGAATGTCTATGTTTTTCTCCAATAGGAAATCTACATGAACTAAGTGGGAGATCTGATATTTGGGGGAAGAGGAAATGGTAAGCTGTATATTCTGAAGTAACTTGGAATTTCATGTCAACACACACAAGAATGCTCCCAGAGCATAGTGAAGCAGCAAGTTGACAAGACAAGACAAACCAAACTATCTTTTCAAATCCTGATTTCTCACTTTTTTTAACCCTTTCCCAATAAATTGGGACCAGTCCTGGGACCAGCCCCAGAGATCTGTTTATTTTTTTCAAAACAAAAACCAATTGTAAACATGTGTCTAAAAATGATCTGCGTAATACAAATTCCATGGCATCTGACTTCTATTTACATATTTCTTCTGAACAGCACAAAACTTGAAAGAGGCAGAAGAAGATGAAGAAAAAGTCTGCCTCAAAATAAATATTAGCTTCCGTGAATAATGCAGGACAGAGTAAAACCCAGGGGCAGTATCGCCTTTTCAATAGAGTTTAATGCCAATTTACTTTAGTCAGTCTTTAAACTCTCCTAGAGGGCCAACTGTGTCACTGAAGATGGTATTGGAAAATTTTGTTTGCACTTTTTATTTCAAATTTTTTAGAAATGAAAAACCCTGTCATATACACACTTATATAGTTCCCCACCTCATGCAATATTTGTAGGCTAGAGGCAGGCTTCCTTCCAGTTATGGAACTGTTCCTTTCACCTGTAGAGAATTCTAGAATAAAACCCCCATCATCAGCAACATTCACAAATATTGCTTGACTAAATCTGATCAGCTGTAACTGCTTAAATAGTAGTTTATTCTTAGACATATCTGGTTTATGATTGATGTTACTGGCTCTGGAACAATTCTGTATTTATTCACAGAGCACAGTAAGCGTGAAATTCCCACAATATTCCTTCAACAGCCTCACCTGTGGCCTGAAAGAGAATGCCATCTCTGAATGTTAAGGACTCCAATCTAAGGATGTTAAATGTCATATAGTTGACTAGTCGATGCACTTTTGCATTGACTATTCAATTAGTTGATTGGGCGGCACTGCCCCTTTGAAACGCTGCTGCAGCATTTCAAAGGGGCAGTGCTGGATGGAGCCTGGGATCAGCTGGGGACTCCCCAGCTGACCCCAGGCTCTACGTGATGCGGCCTCTTTGAAATGCTGTCACAGCGTTTCAAAGGGGCACTGCCGCACAGCTGATCATGGGCTCCATGCGGCACTATTCCTTTGAAACACCACCACAGTATTTCAAAGAGGCACCACTGCATGGAATTTTGGGTCAGCTAGGGAGTCTCCAGGCTCCATGCGGCTCTGCCTCTTTGAAACGCTGCCATGGCTTTTCAAAGGGGTAGCGCCGCACAGCTGATCCTGGGCTCAGTGGCGCTGCCCCTTTGAAATGCCACCACTGCATTTCAAATCAGCAGTGCCGCACGGAGCCTGGGCTCAACTCTGTGGTGCTGCCTCTTCAAAATGCCGCCACATTGAATTATCCCCTTCTTACCTTCCCTTGCTGCCTAGATAGAGGCAGCAAGGCAGGAGAAAGCGACTAGTCGAACATCCTGTTGACTATCCGATAAACATTTGCTTATTGGATAGTTGACTAGTCCTTAACATCCCTACGTCAATCTAGCCTTTTTGGGAGCACAGACACAAGACCTGGAAAACAACTATTACAGACATCTAATACAGTCTCTTAACCTGTAGAACTGTTCCATTTAATACACATCTAGTGCTTCTCTAAACTACATCTTTAAACAGGCCCAAGCAATAGCATTTTCCATTACATCCCTCAAGGATTGGCTTTACAGATCAGTGGCTGCGTCTAGATTGGCATGATTTTTCGCAAATGCTTTTAACGGAAAAGTTTTTCCGTTAAAAGCATTTGCGGAAAAGAGCATCTAGATTGTCATGGATGCTTTTGTGCAAAAGCATCTGTGGCCAATCTAGGCGCAGTTTTGCGCAAAAAAGCCCCGATCACCATCGGGGCTTTTTTGTGCAAAACGGTTCTCAGTTGTCTACACTGGCCCTCTTACGCAAAAGCATTTGCACAAGAGGGCTTTTTCCCGAGCAGGAGAGTCATTGTATTTGCGCAAGAACACTGACGATCATACATTAGATCGTCAGTTTTCTTGCGCAAATTCAAGCGGCCAGTGTAGACATTTTTACACTGTGTAGACATTCCAGTGTAGACTGGAAAAACTTGCCAGTCTAGACGCAGCCAGTATGTTTATTTTCCCTCATGGGTTATTGTTCCTTTCATTATTTGCAGTTGTTTAGCCTTGTAGTCCACTGAGTAACTTTCCGTTCACTAGTATTTACTGCCTTCATATTCTTGTATGACATGTAGACAGTTCTAGCCTCACATTAGTATACCAAGATACATATTTTGTAATTCAGTTCTATCACAGACAATATCCCCAGCCCCAAGATCATTTCTGTTCCTCATTCACTCCCTTCTAAATTGGCAATATCTTCTCGGGATTGAGGTGCCCAGAAATGAACACAGTTGTCACCTCCTTACTCATTTTACATAAAAAGCCCGAAGAATGCACAGCAAACTTCCACCTAATGCGATGTTGCAATCACACCCGCCTCTCTTCAGTATTACAGACTCACTGCTTTCTTCTGCTTGCTGAATATTTGTATTTAAACCATTAGTTGGCATTTTTCTACTCTGTCATTTTTTTGGTCTCTGTTTCCAATCAGAGTCCTTTTGTGGTGTTTATTGGTCCTGGCATCACCTACGTTATCATCTTAGTGTAGATTAAGCTGTTTCAGTCTTCATTATTTTCTCCACACTCTATAGGAGTCATTGGATTCCTCCCTCACTTTACATTCTCATTTAACAAAACTTAAAGAAGAGCTCGCTGTAGATCAAAAGCTTGTTTCTTTCACCAGCAGGCAGTGGTCCAAAGAATATTACCTCACCCGGCTGTCTCTTTTTTGTTTTAGTCCTTCAGCTAGTTTGCACTCCAAATGATACTATTCTTCTTCAAATCTATTTGAATTATTTTTGTCAGTGTTGCACAGGCATTGCAAGTGTGCCAGCTATATCACACGTACTATGCTACTTGTATTCTCCACTTTCATGATGCGACCTAAAAAAGCCATAGTTCATAAAGCAGGATTGGTTCCTAAGTTTAACCCTGCTGCTTGTGACTCATGATTCCATGAAGCCCTGTCCCCCATTTCAATATCGTAGAGCTCAGAACACCACAACAAACAGAATTATTTGCTGCCGGAGCACAACTAGATGTTTGGGGAAGGCATGCAAGCTATGACTTGGACCACCCTCTTCTCTGATGGCTCACCTCTTAATCATTATTGCTTAGCTAACATTATTTTATCCCATCTTCTCAATGTGTTAAAGAGCGATTAAATAAGTTTGCATAGTTTTAATGCCACCTAGTATTTCATTTAAGGGACACCAAAACCAGTGACATTATGCAAACCAAAAAAGCACTTTTCAAGTTAATAAAAATCAAATGGCCCATAATTTAAATTTGAGCGCAATTAATTGCATTGCTTAATATCACATAAAATAATCCACTAATTATTCAACATGGAGATTTGGTGCAACATACACTATACTCTACACAGCAGCATTTAAATACTTACAGTTATAGTCTTACCCATCTTGCTTTCATGCCAGCCCATGTGTCCAAGCCTTCTGCTAGGAAGGTAGATCAGGGCTACTCAACATGCAGCCTATGGGACGCATGTGGCCCCGCAGCCCATGGGATGCATATGGCCCCATAGCCCATTTGTTTGTGGCTCACGGTGTGGTTTAGGTTTACACGGGGCTCAACATACGGCCCATGGGTGGGATCCTTTGAAAATGGCCTCCACTGGCAATGGTGAGGCATCTCTCAGGCAGGGTGAGCATTGAAAGATGCAAGCAGATAGGCTGGAATAGACAGATACAGGGTGTCGGCATCTCTAGCCACCAGGGCGGGAGTGCCGGGGCATTGTGGGACGTGCTTTGTATTCATGCCCATCAGTGTGAAAGAAGCTATTTGCATATATAAGTGCATGTAAATGCAACCACACTTAAGTTGCGGCCCTTGGCATGTGCTGTGAATATCATTGTGGCCCTTGGGGGTTTCAAATTTGAGTAGCCCTGGGGTAGATCATACAAGCTTGTGCTCAATTGAACTGACTGCCAGGTTCATGAAACATTCTTGGTCCATTATAGACCACCAGTAAATTAGGGGGTGAAGGAATCAGGGCAAGGGATTGGTGCTGAGGGGGGGGGGGTCAAGGCAGGGACCTGAGGGCGAGGGGAGCTCAGGGCAGGACGGTTTAGGGATGGGGAGGTTTGGGGGTTTTGGGAATAAAGGGTAGGGGATTGGGGATGGAAGAGCTGAGGACAGGGGGCTGAGTGGGGTGGGGCAGTCAGGGCAGGGAGCTGACGGTGTATAGAGTGAATGTGAGGGATGGGGGGGAAAGGATGCCATTTCGGAAGGGCAGGGTGGGGGGGAGGCTGCAGCTCTATATACCAGGTAGGTGCTGCTCTTCCCCTTCCTCTGACCATCAGCGAGTAGCTACAAGGGGAAAATGCATAGTTTGCATGAAGTGCTCCTTTGCCCTTCCCTTGGGCAGCCAGGAGCGAGGAAAGTGCACAAGCTGAATACTTTTCCCTCACTTCCTGAGAGTCGGGGGAAGGGGAAGAGCAGCAGAGGTCTGAATTCTCACAGCTGCAGCCCTCCCTGAACTGACTTGGGAGGAGGTATAAGGCTCGCACAACCATGGATGGGGAAAGGGATTGCATATCTCCAGCCAGCCTCTTTCATCTGTATGGCTGCCTGCTTCTTAGCAAGGCAGCCTGTAGGAGAGGCCTGGGAGCATGGCTGGAAGCAGCTGCAGCCAAGTGCCCCAGCCTGCCACCTTCTTCTTGCCAGAGTGTTGCAATAGGGCACACTGGCTAACTTTCATCTATGGACTTGGGCCCCCCTGTGGCCCTAGGCCTGCATACATGGCATATCCTTCATAGCTCCTAGGTGCACCCATGGTTCACAGTCACAAGGGGTAGCACTGGAAATGCTCACTATGGATATGAGTCAACAGTGTGCCCTTGTAGCCAAGAAGGCTAATGGCATATTAAGTTGCATTAAGAGGAGCATTGCCAGTAGATCCAGAGATGTGATTATTCCTCTTTATTCAGCTCTGGTGAGGCCACATCTGGAGTATTGTGCCCAGTTCTGGACCACCAATTACAGGAAGGATGTGGACGCATTGGAGAGGGTCCACTGGTGGGCGACCAAAATGATTAGGGGGCTCGAGCATATGACCTACGAGGAGAGGCTGAGGGAGTTGGGTCTATTTAGTCTGCAGAAGAGAAGAGTGAGGGGGGATTTGATAGAAGCCTTCAATTTTCTTAAGGGAGGTTCCAAAGAGGATGGAGAAAGGCTGTTCACATTAGTGATGGATGGCAGAACAAGGAGCAATGGTCTCAAGTTGCGGTGGGAGAGGTCCAGGTTAGATATTAGGAAAAACTATTTCTCTAGGCAGGTGGTGAAGCACTGGAATGGGTTACCTAGGGAAGTAGTGGCGTCTCCATCCCTAGAGATGTTTAAGTCTCGGCTTGACAAAGCCCTGGCTGGGTTGATTTAATTGGGATTGGTCTTGGTCCTGCCTTGGGCAGGGGGCTGGACTTGATGGCCTTCTGAGGTCTCTTCCAGCTCTATGGTTCTATGCTGCCCCAAGGATCAAGAAGATATTTGGCCATTTGCCACATGGTGTGTCTCAGACAGGACCAACCCAGATTTAGAACTATTCACGCAATAATCCCATTCAGGGCACACCTACGCAGCAAGAATCCCCCAGCTCAACATGGAGTCCAGGCTACTGGAGTAAAAATAGCAGCGTGGGCATGTGAACTCAGGCAAGAGCCCAACTCTCCCAACCCCTCCCCCTTGCTGGGTTTCTGAGCTTGGGCGCAGGCCTGACCCTGACTCGCCACACTGCTATTTTTAACTTTGCACTGCAAGCTCAAGTCAGTCAACTCAGGCTCTGAGACTCACTGCCAGGGGGCCTTTTTCTGCTGCACACATGTCCCCTCACACTTACTTTCAGGCTTCCAAGAAAAGCCATTGCAAGCTCACTAGGCGGCAAGCCACATTGTTCATGCAGAATCAGAGTTAGAGAATGATAACTGAAAAACAAAACTAGTGTATCTGCAATGGGTGTTTTACCTTCTCATAGCTCAAGACCCATAGAGACCCATTCTCTTGTTACAGCTCTATCCATTTCAGTCTGTTTATCAAGCTGGCTCCATAGCTCTTGAGTCATCACCCCACTCTGCAAGCCTTTAAAAATTAACTTCCCTGTATTTATCTCTTGCAACAACATGAAGGAGAAGAGCTCACAACTTTCCACTCACTGACCAAACAAAAGCCTGAGAATTGTGAAGTAACCAGGTGCCTCACAGAGGGAGGGAGAAGAAGGCCAGGAGACAGCAGGAGATAGCAAAAATGCTTTTATGCATTATCTCAGAAGAAAATCCTCTTTGGTCAGATGGCTGTAAAAAACTTTGCAAATATTTCACTTGGAAGGACAGTTCCAAGGGTAGGCAAAGCATGCAGGGCCTGCTGTGACTCCAAACAACTTCAGTAAGAGTGGGATGAGGCCATTTGTGAATTCAGACTCATTGTCCAGCAAGTAGATACCTCATTTTACAGGTCAGAAAGTGAAAGCTGGTAGCTAGACTGGGAGTTTCCAGACTTCTATTCTGGCAATTTACATCACTAGGTCATCCTCCCTTCTAACTAGGTCAGCACACCCCTAAAGACTGTGACACTCTCCTCATTCAGACTGAATAATCCTGCAGTGTTCATAGTATATGGAGATATACCCATCTCTTGGAACTGGAAAGGACCTTGAGAGGTCATTGAGTCCAACCCCCTTCCCTCCTAGCAGGGCCAAGTACCATCCCTGACAGATTTGCCCCAGATCCATAAATGGCCCCCTTCAAGGATTGAGCTCACAACCCTGGGTTTAGCAGGCCAATGCTCAAACCACTGAGCTATCTCGCTCTCTTATCTCCCTCCCTTTTTTCCCCCCCCCCCCCCCCTTAAGGGAGTGAAATATGCAGTGTTTTGAAGAGATGGGCAAGATCTGGTCCATGGGCCAGATCCAGCCTGTGGTTGCCCTGCCATGGCCCTGGGTCTCAAATGAGTGCGTGAAGTCATTTGCTGTTCAGAGGAGGAGCCACAAGCTGTTTTGAACATGAGTGACTTTGTGCACTTCCCCACCCCCAGGTTTAGATTGACTGGGGTGGGGGAATGTGCAAAGTCTCCTCCCCCTACCTAGGGTGCGCGGTGCCTAGAGGGAGATGCCAGCTGTTTAAAATGGCTGGTGGTTCCCTCTAGGCATTTCATGCTACTGGCAGGGCAGGGGCAAAGGGGATGAGACTTTGCGCACTCCCCTACTTCCGGGCCCCAATTGGCCTGAGAGCAGGGAGCGTATGAAGTCTCCTTCCCTCACCACAGGCGCGAGAGGGGCCCCCTTCCACCTGAGGTCCCACCCTTTCTGGGGGCAGAACCAGCCCACAACCACTGTCCACAATTTGTGAAGTGGCCCCCCTGCAAAACTTATTGCCTACTCCTGCACTAGAGGGAATCAAAAGAGGGCAACCCAATGCTTCATTGGCATAACTCAGCAAAAAGAGAAATCTTGCCAACTCTTCCTTCTTCATGGTCAGCAGGCCAACCTCTATGCCCAGCAGCGTAATCTCTGGCAAAACAAGAAGTGGAACTTTTAACATGGGCCTCAAAATCCTCAACTTGAAGGACCAATGTCTCAGAAGCTGGTGTGCAAGCCTCAGCTTTCCCAAAGTTCAGCATCTGTGAACCTGCAACGGCAATGTTCATGCACATCCAGCCATACAGCATGCACCCTGGATCACCAAATGATCCACCCACACCCCAGAGGCCTGGCAGTCTTCAGGACTTAGTTTCTGCCTCCAGCTCAGGAATGTAAAGTGTTTAAGTTGAAGCATAGGCTACAATGTTCATAAACAATGCAAGGATCCACTCTGAGCCGCAAGCTACAGCCAAAATCAAACCTCACCGGTAGCTTATGCCCCCTTCAGATTCATTTCCAAGAAGGGAAGACAGGTGTCCCTTCCCCCACAACTGGCATCAGGAGGCAAAGGCTCAGGCTAGCTTGTAAACCCACAAACAATAATGCCAACCCTTAGATCTTACAGCATTCTGAAAGCACAAACCTTACACCTGGCTTTCATGTACTGGCACAGCCAGAGGGCTGTACAAGGGGCAGGGTCCTTATGGCCTTGCACCATGAGGACTAGGTCTTCAGACTGGATTTACCTTCTCCAAACTTCATCAGCCTCTGAGGCCTCCTATAATAGTTTGTGCCAAAGGTCTTATCCACATGTTCTGGGTACCCAAAGTAGTTCAGTACAAAGGGAGCAGGGCAGGAGAGGCAGAGAATGCACATTACAAGATAATCAAGAAAACTGATCCCTTCCTCAGTGATACAACTGCTAACCTCTTGCACTCTTATTGTACTGTACAGTTCTTCTGTTCTGCTTTTCCATGGCTGCCAATCCACAGAAGAGGAACAGACTGCTCATGCTCAGATACCTCGGTCATCAAATAATTAGGACAATGTTTAATGTAACAATTTTTACAATACAACACAACTTTGCCTGCCAGTTGGTCATCTTCTAGACAGCAAAAAGAGCTGTTTTTGAAACACATGAGAATTTAGTATTGGAAAAAGATGGGCTGATGGACAGTCCAAGAAACAACCATCCTCGATTTCTCTGAAGAATATATACATGTACAGCTTCAGCACACTAGCCCCCAATATGCTTGAATACCAGCTCTCAGGGTGAGCACCTTACTCAGGGTATGTGTAGACTACATTGTTTTTTCAAAAAATAAACTTGCTTTCAAAAAAAAAAAGTCACCTGCATCTAGACTGCAATTGTGTTCTTTTGAAATTAATTCTAAATAATGCAGGGATTTTGTCAACATTGGTAAACCTCATTTTACAAGGCAGAAAGCTCTTTCGAAAAAGGCACTTTCAAAAAAAAGGTATGTGTGGATGCAGGAGAGGCAGTTCTTTTGAAAAAATAGGCCTCCAGGAAAAAGCACAGGTACCCTGGACTAATCACAGCTCTCTAGTTCCTGTTGCCAGCCAGGAGTTAAAACTGGAGGCACCAGGAAAAGGCATTGTGGCAGGAAGCCACCCTCAGGGCAGCAGTCTGACCACGCGGCTCTCCCTGCCACACCAGCCAGCAGCCTGAGCAACAAGGCCCCCGAGATCCCCCTGACCCTTCCAGGGAGCCTCTCCAGGGGTCCCAGGACCCATCCAGGGGCACCAAATGCCGGGCACTTTCCTGGCTGAGATTCAGGCTCTCCTGGAGCTCTGGGCCCAGACAGCACTGCCAGGTGCAGGTGTGTGTGTGTTGGGGGTGGGGGTGGAGGGATAAGGAAGGGCCAGGCTGCTCTCCTGCACCTGGGAACCCACTGTGGCTGGACACTTCCCTGGCCTGCTTGTCCATGGAGGAGGGAGAGCGGGCAGGATGGTCTGCTGGGCACCTTGGGGCCCCTGTGAGGCTGGGGCTGCTGGGCAGGCCGCATATGGCCTTACTCTCGGGAAATCAGCGTCCCCTGTACCAAGGACTGCTCACGGAAGAGGGCACGCCTTCAGAGCTGGTGTGCAGGGATGACTGACCGCCTCTCCCTCTTGTCCTCCACAACCGGACCAGCTGATGATGAGGGGTGAACCATACCCACCCAGCCAGCCAGCCAAAGCCATGAGACCCACACATAGTGGTGGCTTCACCACGACCTCATACGCCAGCACATTGTGGGCATTCGCGAACTTTAGCAAACCCTCACCCAGAAGTCCCACAAGGAAGCCGAGTGGCATGAGTGCACATGGGGCGAGGTGGTGCGGCAGGGAGATAACATGTGTGCCGCGATCTGGGAGGGCATTGCCTACCTGGGTCCTGCCCCCCCCCATCCCTGAGGCAGCTGCAGCCCCTCCTCCTGCCCAGCCCCCTATTGTTGCAGAACCCACCCAACCCCACGTCTGTTGAGGTCCCCGGACCTGAGGCAGCAGTGGCAGGCACTATGCGCCACTCCCAGCCCTGAGCCCTCCTCCAGGTTCTGAGCCCCCGTCCACCCCAGTTACTTACATTTTCTACAAGTTCAAACAAAGTTTATTTTTAAATAAAAAATGGTGTCTTTATTGATTGTGCAGGTAATGGGGGAAGGGAGGGGTTGTATTGGGAATGATATTGGGTGTGTGTGTGTGTGTGTGGGGTCAAGGCCCCATTGTGGAGGCCCTGGGGAGAGTTACTGGGCTCCTTCAGAGATCCTCTCCTTCAGGGCCTCCCGTATGCACACCCCCAACTGATGGGCTTGGTGGATGTTAGCTGTCTGGGGCTGTTCAAACTGCCTCCCCTTGCCACCAGTTGGTATCCCCCACCCCTGGAGAAAGGCCTCGCCTTTGCTCTCCACCAGGGTGTGGAGCACGCAACATGCAGAGACCACCTTGGGGATGGTGCGCTCCCCCATGTCGAGGCAGGTCAGCAGGCACCTGAACTGGCCCTGGAGGCACCCAAAGGCGCATTCCACCTGCATGTGGGCCCGGTTCAGATGCACGTTAAATTATTCCCTAGTGGGGTCCAGGTGGCCAGTGTAGGGCTTTATGAGTTGGCATCTGCAGGTCCTCAAGCGCAAAGTCCCACTGTGCGAAGAATGTTCCAGTCTGCAGTCTGTGATAGAGGCAAGAGCTCCTAAATATGTGGGCATCGTGTGCCCGGCCTGACCACCTGATACAAATGTCTATAAATTGTCCCCGGTAGTCAACCAGGGCCTGCAGCATCATTGAGAAGTAGCCCTTCCCGTTAATAAACTGAGCCACTCCATGGGCCATGTGCGGATTGGGATATGTGTCCCATCGATCGCTCTTCCGCAGTTTGGGAACCCCAGGGCAGCAAATCCAGCCACAATGGGGTCCAGGTCTCAGAGGCAGATGATCCCGAGCAGCAGCTCGGAGTTGATGGCCCTCACCACCTGCAGAAGGACACACACAATACAGAGAATGCAAGGGTGCCCCTCGCTCCCAAAGACCACAGGGAACCACTCCCCATGAGGCTGCCCCCCCCACCAGCAGGGCTGGGTGAGGGCAGGATGCCACACCCCACCCTCCCCCAGGGCTGGGCCTTGCCCCCACTTCCCCGCCTTTTCCAGTCCCCCCGCAGGGACTATCCACCAAGAGTATCTTACCTCCATCAAGATGACCCTGATGGTGGACCTCCCCATACTGATCTGGTGTCCCACCAGCTGTCGGGGTGGCGAGCTTCCAGATGGCTATAGCAACCCTCTTCTTCAGGGAGATGGTGGGCTGCAGGTGGGTGTCCTGGCACTGCAGGGCAGGGGTGAGCCAGGCAAACAGCTCCATGAAAGTGGCCTTCCACATGCGGAAGTTGCTGAGCCACTGCTGGTCATTCCACCGCTCCAGGATGAGACAGTCCCACCAGTTGGAACTGGTGTCCAGCCTCCAAAATCGCCTCTCTAACAGGCGGTTCGGGGGGCAAGGCCAGTACTCCCAGATCCAGGGCAAGAGTCTCAGGGCCGAGCTCTGAGTCGAGCTGGGCCTGGACCGTCCAGATGGTCCAATGAAAGTGCTGCAGAAGCTGCAGCATGGCAGTGTGGGGCCATTGTCTGCCCAGCGGCAGCTCTGACTCCATGGAAAAAGAACTGCCGGGGGCGTCCAAGACAGTTGGGCAACCAGAGCATGCACTGCTAAAGCTTTGCTGTCCCTCGGAGAGATAGGCAAGCAAGCAGTAGCAGCAGAGAAATGGCTGTCTGGGGGTGGGGGGTCTCTTTAAGCACCCATCTCAGATAGCCTCAGGCTGCAGCTCCCGGAAGTAACTGCTGCCCTAATGCCCTGCCAGAAGTGGTTCCAGGTGGCCTTTTTGCGACAGAGCATCCTAGTAGTCTAGACGCTCTCTTTCAAAAAAGCTTCTTTCGAAAAAACAATGTAGTCTAGACATACCCTCAGAGCTTGACTGAGAATGCCAGCAAAATTCCCAGTAGACAATCTCTTAGTCTCTAAGGTCTGTATGGGTATGTCTAGACTAGCCCCTAGTTCGAACTAGGCGTACCGAGTGGAACGAGGTGTACCGGTAGTTTGAATTAGAGATCCTAATTCGAACTACCTACTCCGTGCCGCATGTAGCCATGGGCACGGAGTTCGGACTAAGGGGGATTTAAAAATGGCGGCACCCGGGAAGATGCAAAGGAAGCCCAGGATATTTAAATCCCGGGCTTCATTTGCAACTTCGAATGCCCACATTACGCTCCTAGTTCGAACTAGGGGGCTAGTGTAGACATACCCTATGAGAAACATCAGCACAAGTGGCATAGCACTAAAGCCAATCTCACGTCTGGTCTCCCACGTTTGATGAACTCAAACTGGAACAAGTGCCAAGAAGTGTTACTAGGATGATCAGAGGGAAGGAAAACTTGCCTTACAAGAGGAGACTCAAGGAGCTTGGCTTGTTTAGCCCAACCAAGTTAAGGCTAGGGAAGAGATTACTCTCTACAAATACATCAGAGGGGAAATATTTCAGGGAAGGAGAGGAGTTATTTAAGTTAAATGTCAATGCTGATACAAGAACAAATACATACAAACAAAATCATCCACAGAACAGGACTTGATGCGAATGGGAGATTTCAACTACTCAAACATCTTTTTGGGGAAAAATATGGCCATGCACAAATTAACCAACATACTATTGGAATATATTGGGGACAATTTTTATTTCAGAAGGTGAAGAAAGCAACTGAGGAGAGGCTGCTCTAGATTTGATTTTGACAAATGGGAAGAACTGGTTGAGAATTTGAAACTTGAAGGCAGCTTAAATAATAGTGATTATGAAATGACTGAATTCACGATTCTATGGAATAGTGGGAGGGAAAAAGTACAACAAAGATAATGGAATTTGAGAAAGCAGATTTTTGCAAACTCTGAGATGGTAAGTAAGAGCCTATGGGAAGCAAGTCTAAAGGGAAAAACAGTTGAAAAGAATTGGCAGTTTTTCAAAGAGACTTATTAACAGCGCAAGATCAAGCTCTCCCACTACATAGGAAAGATAGGAAGTATGACAAGAGAGCACCCTGACTTAACTAGGAAATCTGCAATGATCTAAAATGAAAAAATAAAGAGTTCTACACAAAGTGGAAACTAAATCAAATTATGAAGGATGAATATAAACAAACACCACAAGCATCTACAGATAAAATTAGAAAGGCCAAGTCACAAAATGAGATTAAACTAGCTAGATATATAAAGGGTAACAAGGTAACATTCTACAAATACATTAGAAGGAACATAAAGACCAGGGCAGGCCCATTACTCAATGAGGGCATGTAATGTAGGTGGTTTCTGGGGGCATTGCTGGGAGAGTCAAATCAGGGCAAAGTGCTTAGTACCAGGGCTACTTATAGCTCAAGCCTGGGAGCCCTCCACCATAAGGCACCAAACCAGTCACAAGGAATACTTCTGTTTGCCACACCGGTAGCAAGAAGCCACACAAATAATCCCCTTAGACCAGTGGTCACCAACCAGTATATCAGAATCAACCGGTAGATCTTGGGAGCCTCTGACAGGTGATCCCGACTGGTTTCGCCAGGAAGCCAAGTGCTGGCATTTCAGTTGCCCCTCCACCCACTGTCATGCTGCTCCTGTCCGCTGCCTTAGACTCATAGACTCATAGACTTTAAGGTCAGAAGGGACCATTTTGATCA
>JANRFK010000867.1:80913-100189 GCA_030068395.1 Apalone spinifera | reverse complement strand
TCAAAGAACTCTAATAGATTAGTAAGACATGATTTCCCTTTACAGAAACCATGTGGACTTTTGTCCAAAAATGTATGTTCTTCTACATGCCTGACAATTGTATTCTTTACTATTGTTTGAATTAATTTGCCCGGTACTGAAGTTAGACTTACCGGTCTGTAATTACCAGGATCGCCTCTACTGCCCTTTTATAATATTGGTGGTGTCATGTTAGCTACCTTCCAGTCATTGGGTACGGAAGCCAATTTAAGGATAGGTTACAAACCACCAATAATAGTTCAGCAATTTCCCATCTGAGTTCTTTTAGAACCCTTGGATGAATGCCATCCGGTCCCAGTGATTTGTTAACATTAAGTTTTTCTATTTGTTCCAAAACCTCCTATAATGACACTTCAATCCAGGACAGCTCCTCAGATTCATCAACCACAAAGGACGGTGCAGATTTGGGGATCTCCCTAACATCCTCAGCCGTGAAGACTGAAGCAAAGAAATCATTTAGTTTCTCCACAATGGCTTTTATCATCCTTGATTGCTCCTCGATTGTCTAGGGGACCCGCTGGTTTTTTAGCAGGCTTCCTGCTTCTAATGTACTTAAAAAACATTTTGCTATTTCTTTTTGAGTTTTTGGCTAGCTGTTCCTCAAAATCTTTTTTTGCTTTTCTTATTACATTTTTACACTTGATTTGACAGTGTTTATGTTCCTTTCTATTTATCTCACTAGGATTGGACTTCCACTTCTCGTTCCTCACTGCTTCTTTTACACGGTGGTTAAGCCACGGTGACTCTTTTTTAGGTCTCTTACTATGTTTTTTAATTTGGGATATACATTTAAGTTGGGCCGCTATTATAGTGTCTTTAAAAAGTTTCCATGCAGCTTGCAGGGATTTGGCTCTAGTCACTGTGCCTTTTAATTTCTGTTTAACTAACCTCCTCATTTTTGTGTAAGTCCAAGAACTTATTGGATAGTATGTGCCCCGCTGTGTTATTTTCCCAACATATATCTGGATAGTTGAAGTCCCCCATCACCACCAAATCTTGGGCTTTGGATGATATTATTAGTTGTTTAAAAAAAGCCTCATCCACTTCTTCCACATAGTTAGGTGGCCAGTAGTAGACTCCTAGCATGACATCACCCTTGTTTTTAATCCCTTTTAGCCTAACCCAGAGACTCTCAACACTTTCGTTTCCTATGTCCATCTCCACCTCACTCCAAGTGTGTTCATTTTTAATATATAAGGCAACACCTCCTCCCTTTTTTCCATCTATCCTTCCAGAGCAAGGTATACCCTTCTATACAAACATTCCAATCATGTGTATTATCCCACCAAGTTTCTGTGATGCCAATGTCATAATTGTACGTATTTATTAGCACTTCCAGTTCTTCCTGCTTATTACCCATACTTCTCGCATTTGTATATAGGCATCTAAGATACTGATTTGACCTTGCCTCCCAGTTTTCCCCTGATCCTCCTTTCTCTCTGCCATTATAGCCCACGCTCCCTCCCATTTCCGACCCATCTCCCAGGTCTCCGTGTTCTCCACTTACCTGTGGGCTTTGCTCACCTGTCCCTGTCGAACCTAGTTTAAAGCCCTCCTCGTTGGGTTAGCCAGTCTTTGTCCAAATAGGGTCTTCCCCCTCCTTGAAAGGTGAACGCCATCTCTGCCTAGCAGTCCTTCCTGGAATAGCATCCCGTGATCGAGGAAACCAAAGCCCTCCTGTCGACACCATCACTGTAGCCAAGCATTCACCTCCAGGATGCAGCTGTCTCTGCCTGGGCCCCTACCTTCAACAGGCAGGATCAAAGAGAATACCACCTGCACTCCAAACTCCTTCACCCGTACTCCCAGAGCCCTGGGAGAGGTTGTTTGCATCAAAGGGTCTGGTTGTATCCATTATAAAAAGAGAAATTATGAAATCTAGATCCAGGTTTGGGCCCTTGGTGAATCATTTTTCTTCTACCCCGAGTGATGACAGTTACAATTACTGAAAAGTAATAGAGACTGTTTTAGTCTGATCTTGGTAAAACAAAAGGAAAAACTATGTAGCACTTTAAAGACTAACAAGGTAGTTTATTAGGTGATGAGCTTTCATGGGGCAGACTCACTTCTTCACATCATACTACAATTACTGACAATTATTACTACTGAAAGGCTGAGAAGCTGTATCCTATCTACTCAAAGGTTTGGGGAGTTGACTCTAAATTTGGGTCAGATCATTCTCTGCTCTACAGGAACTGCTCAAACCAAAACCTGGAATGATGATGCTGCCCAGACCAGCCCCAAACTAGGGATGTGACTAGTCAACTACACGCAGGGGGGCGGGAGGCAGAGGCTAGCAGGAAGAGCAGGTACGAGCTGGGAATCAGCTGTCCTGGCTCACGCCCAGTCCCAGACATTGCAAATCTGCTTTTTAAATGTATTAAGAGCTCGTAGGCTCTTAATATATTTAAAATTCAGAGGCGCAGCCAGCGGGAGGGAGGGGGGACCGGATGCAAACCTGGTGCGAGCTGGGACCGAGTGCGAGCCTGGGCGGTTCTTAATACATTCCAGGCACAGCATCTGGGACCTGGTGCGAGCTGAGACAGATAATTCCTGGCTTGTGTCCAGTCCCACGGTTGCACTAAACATAATTTAACACTCCTAGCCCAACCCAGGGCAGACCTGATAAGAGTAGAGAGAGGAGATAAGCTTTCTGAGGAGAGAGACCTAACGGTCACAGCATCCATCTATTCCTGGGGCACAGGGTGAAGGGGCAGTGCTAATTGCTCTAGTACCTGGGGACCTAATTAAATAAGCCCTCAATGCAGCAGGGATCCTGGGATCTCAGGAGAACATCACCTACCCCAGTCTCTGTCAGTGTCCATGCTGCCCACTTTGGCCTGGCTCTAGCATGCAGATTCTGCCCCCAGGCAGAATCTGCATATCAAATCCAACCTAACCCAATCCACAGGGGTTAAGAGCAGCTCTTCAGGCAGCATCTGATGCTGCAGACTCTGCTGTTATCACCATGGTATCTACCATCACCTTGCCGTGAGCATCCTGACTGCTCCTCTCTGGGGCTCAGCACTCGATTCAGGACCTCCCTTTTGACAGCCAGGCACTGTTTGAGGAGCAGGCAGATATCTAATTATATGGGTTAAAAGACTACCAAGCTACCTTTAAAATTGTGGGCCTTTATGCTCAATGTCTGGAGTGCAAGCAGTTTAAACCACAACCTTTTCAAGATCAAGGGACCAGGCTCCAGCAGGATCTGCTACAGAAGCCCAAGCAGGATCTGCTACAGAAGCCCAAGCAAGGGGATAAAGTCATACCTGAGGACAACAACCAGACCTCTTCCTGGATCCAGTTTTCCTGGTTTATGGCTACCATCTTTTGCACTGTGTGGTCAACAATATCTTTGACTGCTGCGTCCTCAGTTACTGTAGCTCACAGCTACACTTTCCAGTTTATATCCACCTCCCCCAGTTCCTCTCCAGGGCCCTTTTCAACAGCACCTCCTTGAGCAGGAGGTTCTGGGAACATCAGAGAAAGTTCTACCTCAATTCTAGAGCAAGGATTTTTATTCCTGGTATTTTTTGATCCCAAAGACAGTCTATGTCTCATCCTAGACTTACAATACCTCAACAAGTACTTACAAAAACTGAAGTTTTACTGGTATTCCATGCCGCCTTTGACCTGAAAGTTGTGGCGATCTTCCCCAGGGCACAGGCACTTCCTATGTTTTATGATGAGTTTGGCTCACGACCAGTTTGTAGTCCTCCCTTTTAGCCTGGCTACAGCACTGAGAGTGTTTACCAAGTACATGGCAGTATTCCCACCCTACCTCTGATGCCAAAATATTCAGATTTACCTGTACTTCAGTGATTGGCTTCTCAAAGGCAGGTTCAACATGACATCCAAGTCCTCCTAGTCACATGTTGCTGCTTAGGGCTTCTGGTCAATGATGAGAAATCCATGTTGATATCAGTTCAACTAATAGAATTCATTGGAGCAGTGCTCGACTTGACCAGTGCAAAAGTATTTGTTCCATACCAGACTCCATGTGCAACCTCTCCAGCAATGGCAAGCATCAGTATGCTTTCAGACCACATAGTAACTATTCCCCGATGATGCTTACCTACCTTCAATGGAGACTTAATCCAGAGAACACCTTAAATGGAATTCCATTTGTCAGTTTGATGTCCCCCACCCTTCAAGCTCATGTGATACCTCAGACCTTAGCTGTGGTGTGCAGCTCTGTGTTCTCTGTATCATAGGGATGTGGACCCCAGAAGAGGCAACATTACATATCAACATCAAGAAGCCTAGAGTGGTTTGGCTGGCCTGCAGGGGTCTTCCTGCTGAACATGTCAGACAAGGTTGTGAGTCCTCAGACAACACAACCCAATGTTCTACATGAATTAACAAAGGGTGAGTGTACTTGTTAGTTCTAGGCTATGAGGTCTCTGATTCTGCGACTTCTATATCAGCTACAACATCCATCTGGAAACAGGTCACATCTCGTGAGTCAGGAATGTCCTAGCAAATCACCTCCACAGGGACTTCTCCTCTCACTACAACTGCTATGATGGGTCCTGGGGACCGCTGCTCTGACAACTGGCTATCTGCTGCAGTCCCCGGTGGACAGATCCAACCATAAAAAAGGGAGAAGGTGTTTTCTTATATATTAAAAATGTATACACTTGGACTGAGGTGGAGATGGATGTAGGAGACAGATGTGTTGAGAGTCTCTGGGTTAGGTTAAAAGGGATAAAAAACAATGGTGATGTTATGCTAGGGGTCTCATACAGACCACCTACCCAGGTAGAAGAGGTGAATGAGGCTTTTTTTAAAACAACTAACAAAATCATCCAAAGCGCAGGATTTGGTGGTGATGGGAGACGTCAATTATCCAGACATATGTTGGGAAACTAACACAGCGGTGCACAGACTATGCAATAAGTTCTTGGACTGCATTGAAGACAACTTTTTATTTCAGAAGGTTAAAAAAGCTACTGGGAGGAAGCTGTTCTAGATTTGATGTTAATAAATAGGGAGGAACTGGTTCAGAATTTGAAAGTGGAAGGCAGCTTGGGTGAAAGTGATCATGAAATCATAGAGTTCATGATTCTAAGGAATGGTAGAAGGGAGAACAGCAAAATAGAGATAATGGACTTCAGGAAGACAGATTTTGGTAAGCTCAGAGAACTGGTCGGTAAGGTCCCAAGCAAGAAGCAAGACTAAGGGGAAAAACAACTGAAGAGATTTGGCAGTTTTTCAAAGGGACATTAAGTGCCCAAAAGCAAGTTATTACGCTGCATGGGAAAGACAGAAAGTATGGCAAAAAACCGCCTTGGCTTAATCACGAGATCTTGCATGATCTAAAAATAAAAAAGGAGTAATATAAAAAGCGGAAACTAGGACAAATTAGAAAGGCAAAGGCACAAAATGAGCTCAAACTAGCTACAGACATAAAGGGTAACTAGAAGACTTTGTATAAATATATTAGAAGTAAGAGGAAGATCAAGGACAGGGTAGGCCCATTGCTCAGTGAGGAGGAAGAAACTGTAACTGGAAACTTGGAAATGGCAGAGGTGCTTAATGACTTTGTTTCGGTCTAAACAAAGAAGTCGGATAATGAAGGAATGCCTAACATCGTGAATGCTAGTGGGGAGGGGATAGGTTTAGAAGATAAAATAAAAAAAGAACAAGTTAAAAATCACTTAGAAAAGTTAGATGTCTGCAAGTCACCAGGGCCTGATGAAATGCATACAAGAATACTCAGGGAGCTGATAGAGGAGGAATCTGAGCCTTTAGATATCATCTTTGAAAAATCACGGAAGACAGGAGAGAATCCAGAAGACTAGAAAAGGGCAAATATAGTGCCCATCTATAAAAAGGGAAATAAGAACAACCCAGGAAACTACAGACCAGTCAGTCTAACTTCTGTGCCAGGAAACACAATGGAGCAAGTAATTAAGGAATTCATCTGCAAACACCTGCAAGATAATAAAGTGATAGTAACAGACAGCATGGATTTGTAAAGAACAAATCATGTCAAACTAATCTGATAGTTTTCTTTAATAGGATAACGAGTCTTGTGGATAAGAGAAAAGTGGTAGACGTGGAATATCTAGACTTTAGTAAGGCATTTGATACGGTCTCACATTATCTTATCAATAAACTTGGCAAATACAACTTAGACGGAATTACTGTAAGGTGGGTACATAACTGGCTGGATAACCATCCTCAGAGAGTAGTTATTAACGGTTCACAATCCTGTTGGAAGAGCATAACAAGTGGGATTCCACAGGGGTCTGTTCTGGGACTGGTTCTGTCCAGGGACTGGTTCTGTCCAATATCTTCATCAACGATTTAGACATTGGCATAGAGACTACGTTTATTAAGTTTGCAGATGATACCAAGCTGGGAGGGGTTGCAACTGCTTTGGAGGACAGGGTCATAATTCAAAATGATCTGGACAAACTTGAAAAATGGTCTGAGGTAAATAGGATGAAATTTAATAAGAACAAATGCAAAGTACTCAACTTAGGAAGGAACAATCAGTTTCACACATACAGAATGGGAAACGACTATCTAGGAAGGAGTACTGCAGAAAGGGATTTAAGGGTCATAATGGACCACAAGCTAAATATGAACCAACAGTGTGACGCTGTTGCAAAAAAACAAACATGATTCTGGGATGCATTAACAGGAGTGTTGTGAGCAAAACATGAGAAGTCATTCTTCCGCTCTACTCTGCGCTGATTAGGCCTCAATTGGAGTATTATGTCCAGTTCTGGGCACCACATTTCAAGAAAGATGTGGAGAAATTGGAGAAGGTACAGAGAAGAAAAACAAGAATGATTAAAGGTCTAGAGAACATGACCTATGAAGGAAGGTTGAAAGAAGTGAGCTTGTTTAGTTTGGAAAGGAGAAGAATGAGAGGAGACATGATAGCGGTCTTTAGGTATCTAAAAGGGTGTCACAAGGAAGAGGGAGAAAAATTGTTCTCCCTCGCCTCTGAGGATAAGAGAAGAAGCAATGGACTTAAACTGCAGTAAGGGAGGTTTAGGTTGGACATTAGGAAAAAGTTCCTAACTATCAGGGTGGTTAAACACTGGAATAAGTTGCCTAGGGAGGTTGTGGAATCTTCATCTCTCGAGATATTTAAGAGCAAGTTAAATAGACATCTATCAGGGTCAGTACTTGGTCCTGCTGTGAGGGTAGGGGACTGGACTCAATGCCCTCTCGAGGTCCCTTCCAGTTCTAGTGTTCTATGATTCTAAGTTGCAGTGGGGAAGGTCTAGGTTGGATATTAGGGAAAAAACTATTTTACTAGGAGGGTGGTGAAGCACTGGAAGGTTTTAAAATCCCAGCTTGATAAAGCCCTGGCTGGGATGATTTAATTGGGTTTGGTCCTGCTTGGACTCGATAACCTTCAGAGGTCTCTCCCAACCCTATGATTCTATGAACTTCTCCCCCCACACTGCTTCAGTCGTGGGGCTGCTGTTCTGATGGCCCCGGGCTTAACAGCTATTCCAACCTGCTGATACAGAAGTCCCAGAAAGACATGGAATCTGTGATCTCTGTGACCGAGTCGTACCCTTACTTTACCATTACAGTTGAAGGAGAGAGGAGTCTTGAGCACTGGGCCAGGTGCAAGATCCAGAACTGAACCAGAGGCTGTGAACTAAAGTCAGGCCATGTATTAAACATGATTTAGTTGGGATTGGTCCTGCCTTGGGTAAGGGGCTGGACTTGATTACCTCCTGAGGTCTCTTCCAGCTCTATGATTCTATGATTAAAGTAAGATGTTTACAAGTTAACTGATCGATATATGCCCTTAGCACAAGTATGGCTTGTGTTGCTAAAATACAGGAACTCCTAAGAAGCAACAGATACTGAGTATGTGTGTGAACACACTCCAAAAATGAAGGAATTAGCTAAAGAAATCTGGGAGCCATTGGCAATATTTGCAAACGACAGCAGAGGTCAGAGAAGACTTCCGAAAGGCTAATCTAGTGCCCATCTTTAGGACAAAGGCAGAGCTGTAGAACTATAGACCAGTCAGCCTGACCTCAATATTTGGTAAACTACCAGAGAAATATATTCAATTTGCAAATTACTTAAAGGATGAAGGGGTGATCACTAACAATCAACATGAACTTACCAAGAACAAATCACATGAAACTAGCTTGATGTTGCTGAGACCTGCAGCAACATCCATCAGACTGGAACTCAGCACCTCTCAGAAGGGCTCGTTCACATCTCTCCCCACAAGAGTCATAGCAGGATAGGTTGGGAAACACAGACCTTGTTCTCACTTCTCCCTCCCTGCAAACAACAGGGGGGCAAGTGTGTGCTGGAGCCAAGAACTCTGACTCCACTATGCTTACTGTTTCCAGGTGGAGCTGCCCCTGTTCTGAGTCATCCTTACGCCCCAATGGGCCCCACATCCCTGACATCAGGCTGTTTCTTGCAAAGCACCAAATCAGTGGCACAGAAAAGTATAAAGTTTATTGAAGGGATAAAAGATGCATGCTCCCCATCCTGCCCAGCATCTTGCCCCTTGGCCCCAGCATAGGCTGAATTCAACTTGTGCGCCCAGCCCTGGGCAAGGGCAGCTGTGCTGACCATCAGGAAAAAGGGTCCATAGGATCAGCCCTGAGGGAACAGAATTACTGCAGTTCAGAAAAATCAAAAATCTGGAAATCTTCCCTGAAGGCCTTGGCAGTGGCCTCTGCCTCATCCCGGTTGGCCGTACACTGGCGCCAGTCCACTCGCTCTGGAACATTCAGAATGGCTTTGCTCGCCAACACTTCCCTGCCAGCAAATCAAAACACAGAAACACCCAAGTCAATGGCTCAAATATTTTAAACTGAAAATAGATTACTTGTAATAGTGAGGTCATAGATTTGGCATCAAAACTCTGCTGCCACAGAGGCTATGTTCTGCCAACCATACATGTCAAAATATACAACATAAATATCCTAAAATAAAACACAAGCAGCATTTTTCTTTCTTATCAGTAATTTTTGGTAATGGATGGAAATATTTTTCATAGGTTTGTGTGTGACTGAAAATGACATTTACCAATAAAAAGGAAATCCTACTAAGCCTATTAGAAATGTAACTTCTAAGATCTCCTCCTCTTGAATTCAATGGGAATTTTCCTACTTTAGTCAATGTGAACTGGGCTTGTGTTTTGACATGTGAGGTTGATAATTTGTACTTTAACATTTTTAAAGTACTTTTTGAATTTATATCCTCTGCCATTAAACTGCCTAAACCTGATCCCAAAATTCCTCAAAAATAAAAATTTAAAAATAAGCTTTGATGTCTGTGACTATAAGAAATAAAAATCAAATTTTTACCAATCCTACTTATAAAGAGAAATAGAATTCCTAGCTAAAAACTTCATTAAACTGCTACTCAGATATACCACCCAACTTCCATGTTAAAAAACAACAACAGTTACCTGCTTCTGTAACTGGTGTTCTTCGAGATCTGTTGCTTATGTCCATTCAATGTAGGTGTGCATGGTTGACGTGCACCAGTACCAGAAGATTTTCTCTCAATAGTACACATAGGGAATGGCTTCACTGACCCCTGAAGTGGCTTGCATATGTCACGCTACATAGGGCTCTGTCGACCTCTTCCACCTTCGGTTCCTTCTGGCTGGAAACATCAACAGTGGGGAAGGAGGGTGGGTTTTTCAATGGACACCTCACAACATCTCGAAGAACATCAGTTACGGAAACAGGTAACTGTCTTTTCTTCTTTGAGAGCTTGCTCATCTCCATTCAATGCAGGTGACTGCACATGGTGTGTCTGATGGTGGATAGGCATTAAAGGACATACTATTTGCAATACAGTTCTGCCAAACTCAGAATCCTCTCAGGCTTGTTTGCATGACTGCATAGGATGTTGTGAGGGTATGAACTGAAGACCATATCACAGCCTTGCAAATGTCCTGGATGGGAATTTGAGCAAGTCATTGTTTTGGCATAAATGACAAAGAACTGAGATGACTTGCAAGAGAGCCTGGTGTGATCCAGGTAAAAGGCAAGTGCTCTCCGCATGTCCAGGATGAGGAGGCGCCGCTCTTCATTAGAGTTATGCGGGTTGGAGTAAAAGACCAGAAGCAAGATATGGAGGACCCATGTGGAAAGAGGAGACCTCCTTCAGGAGGAAGGCCGGATGGGGTCAGAGCTGCACCTTATTCTTAAAGAAGACTATATATGGTGGCTCCGAAGCTCAGGCATGGAGCTTGGAGACTCTACTGGCCAGAGTGATAGCCACTAGGAAGGCTACTTTTCAAGACAGATGCAAAGGAGAGCACAATGTCAGGGGCTCAAAGCCAAGAAAGGATCGAGTTAAGGTCCCGTTGAGGAACAGGTGCTCAAATGTTTGGAAAAAGCTTTGAGACCTTTCAAGACCAGCAGGGGCCTTGGTGGGAGCATGGTGAGAGAGCGTGCCAAACCAGTTGGCCATGCTGGGGCAACCGGGATGAGCCGAGCCTTGTCCTGCTTGATCTTCAGCAGGACCTTGCAGATAAAGGGAATTGGAGGAAAGCATAGAGCAGCTTGGGAGAAGGAAGGCATCTGAAAGGTACCTTTTACTCAGGCCTCTCCTGGAGCAGAAAGCGTGGCACTTCCTATTCTGTCTGGTGATGAACAGGACCACTCAGGGAGTGCTGCAACTCTGGAAGAGTATGGAAGCCATCTCCAGGTAGAGAGCCCATTTGTGGTTAGAAAATAACTCTGCTCAGTCAACCATGATATTCCTGACTCCCAGCAGGTGAGATACCTCTACAGAAATGGCATGAAGAACAAAGAAATCCCAGAGATGGACCTGGCAGAGTGCTGATGAGCATCCTCCACCCTGGCTGCTGGTGTAATACATCATGGTGGTGTTGTCTGTGAAGACTTTGATGCCTCTGCCTCACATTCACTGTGCACCACCCTGAGCTCCTTGACATTTATGTGGAGTGCCATTTTGTCCTGGGATCAGGCACTCTGAGTACGCAGGTCACCAAGATGACTACCCCAAATGAGGTCCAAGGCATCGGACACCAATTCCACTGAGTGTGGTGTGGTCTGAAATCAGACACCTTTCCTAATGTTTGCTGTGCTCGTTCACCAGGTGAATAAGGGAAGAATGGTCATGACCCAGTTCAGGGAATGCCTCGAGGGATAGTAGACCAATGCCAGTCACTATTGGAAAAGGCACAGCCTGAGCCTGGCATGGGATGTGACGTAGGTACAAGCAGCCATTGCTCAAGGAAATGAAGGCATACCCTTACTGTGGCAAGTGGTGATGTGGAGACTTGGCCAACGAGATCAAGCAGGAAGCGAAACCTGTCCGGGGAGAGCAATGTTCCGATAAACTAGATTTTCTGTACTGGTACTAACGTTAACTAATGTCCAAAGTTATTAAGTGCCATTCAAGGAGGAAAAGGCGCAAACAGTGGGAGAACAAAAGCAGGGGTGGATTTAGAATGATAAGTTACACCATCCTCATGAGCACCCCATAAGGACCAATTGGCTGAGGTCTTTAAGCAAGTGGAGCCTGCTTGGGGCAGAGGCTGTGGTTGTTTACTTGGCTTCCTCCAACAGCATTTGAATTTGCTTTGGGCTGACTCATGGATGATTATGCTCTGACACGGCCTTAGAAGTCAATGGCACCTCCAGGTCTGCAGTGATTAGTTGTTTGGCCTTCTCCTTCTATAGACCCAGAGATTTACCCCTCTGGATTCTCTTTGGCTTATTAGTCAGGGCCGAAAATGGAGCATGTCACTGTACACTGTTCATGCTATGCACTGAAGCAGTCGTGCTTGGTGCTGAATCAGAACACTGTTAATGTGCCGAAGCAAGAGTCAACTCCATCAAGAGAGCCTTTAAATGAATGTCCCTCTCCTTTTTTGTTCGTGGGCTAAAGTATTTGCAGATCTGGGACTTATTGCTAATGTGTGCTTCTCTCAAGTACTGTAAACGGTCGTCATGAGGGTCACTAACAGGCACAAGCCTGTGGCAGCTAGCGCACAACTTAAAACGGGGGGAGGAAGGAGGAGGAGAGGAAATGGGACATGTCCCATTCCAAAGCCAATGTCCCTAAGGTATCTCTAACTGGTCTAAACTACAACTAACTAGAGGGAAACTATTTACAAGTTTGATGAATAGGAGGAGTGCTGGCCAGCACACGGTGACTAAAGGTTAAACTCAAGTAGCTTGCGGGGGGGTATTGGCAGAAAGCCAGTGGGAAAGATGGTTGAAATTTGAATTGTATATAGATACCTAGTTTAAGTTAAGGGCTAGAGGGAGCAATATGCAATAATCAGGGCTACCATACCTCCAAGGAATTCGGGGCATGGAAGTGGACTGGACCATGAAAGGATTGTGCATAGATAAGTGAAAAATATATATTTAGTTGCAATTAGTGTATTTTTCTTTGTGTTGTTTGTTTGGTTAAATTTCTCTGTGTGAATTCCATGTACCTTCCCTCTCCTACTCACCATATTTAAGCTACAGCCTAAAGAGATTTTTCTTTGTGTTTTGATCTGTTCTTTTCTCAGTTGCTCTGCAACACCCAGCAACCAAGTATGCTTTATCAAGTTTTGTTTTGTTTTGTTTTGTTTTAATAAAATTACCTTTTTTAAGGTGATAATTTGATTCCTGTGTCCTGGATGGGTAACAGGAGGTCTGTTCATGTGCCTGCCTATCCTGAGAGGTCAGCTATCAGAGACACCGTTTATTTTGGGGGGGGTTTTGTTTCTTTTTCCAAGCTCTCTTGTGGCAGAAGAGCTTGGGGTACCTATGTGGAAGGAATTCAAGTGTTCCTTCTTAGTTTTTCAGGATTCTTAAAAATCACTTGATGGTGGCAGCCTGTCTTCCAGAGTCAGTGCATCTGTGGCTCTTGGGAGGTATGGGGTTTTTTTGTTTGTTTGTTGTTTTTTTTTATAAGCAGAGCCTATAGAGGCAAGGCATTTAAGGTCTTTTGCGATCCCCCACCTTCTGCACTTGGAGTGCTAGAGTGGGGAACAGCTCTGACAAAAAGTTATTAAGAACAAGAGTTATGAGAAGTGACGGCAAGAGCTGTATCACTGACATTCCCATCATTGGCAGCAAGAAGAAACTGAGGGAGGAGGGGACCAACAGCGCCTTATTTAGTGTGGCGTATGTGTGCCCATTCAAAGGGGTACTGAAGCCGGCTCCTACGGGTACTGCTGAGGAAAAATCTTATGGTGCTGGTGCACATGGTAACCATGCTCCCCTACAATGAATGGACATGAGCAAGGACTCAAAGAAGGTGGCATTTTACTTTGGAAAATGAAATGTAAACCATAGAGAATTACTTTATAAGGTGTCCAGTCTCAGAGGGGTTGCCATGTTAGTCCATATGTACAAAAACAAGGAGTCCTGTTGCACCTTAAAGACTAACAGATTTTTTTTTGTGCATAGGCTATTGTGGGTAACAACCACTTCATCAGATGCATGGTCCATGCATCCTACAAATCAGTTTTTACCCAGGAAAGCTTATGCCCAAATAAATCTGTTAGTCTTTAAGGTGCTACAGGAATCCTCATTTTTATAAAGTGTGACATTGCACCCATATTCTTTATAGAAATATGCCTACAGAATATAACACAACTTGAATATGCTTTAGGCAAAATACTTTAGAAAACATATAATTTTAAAAGTTATAATCTGATGAATGTGTATATTCTATTTGTATGGATGCATCATTCCTGTATTTAAAATTTGAAATATAAACCTGTTTACTAATCTAGATATATTAAGTAAGGGCTGTTACATAAGAATGGCCATAGTGGATCAGACTGAAGGTCCATCTAGCCCAGTATCCTGTCTTCCAACAGTGGCCAATGCCAGATGCCCCAGAGGGTGTGAACAAAACAGGTAATCATCAATTGATCCCTCTTCTGTCATCCACATTTTCAATAATAGAGGATTTAAGGAACTTAATGGCCTGGTATTTGGGACAATGATCTGTAAATAGTCTTGCTTTTCCTATAAACCTGGACTACGGTTGGTCTTACAAGTGTATGTGACCATGTCATCCTGTGCTGGAATCACTCGAGTTTATATTTTTCCACAGCAGTGCAGAGAACCGAATGAAGACTTCCCTCCATAGGAAAATTCTATATAAGAACAGCGAAGTAAATAATGATGGTCTTCAGCTGGCTTTTATAGCCTCTCCCCTCATGTGGAGAAGATATATGACTATGCCTGTAATAAAAGGACTAACGAGGGTGGAGAACTCCTGGACCCAGGTCAGAAAGGAAACCTCTGGCCTAAGGAGGATTTCACCTGAAATAGGAACTAGGGTGAGAAATTATGATTTTCAAACTTCTCTTACTACATTAGGTTTAGTTGGGGTGTTTTGTTTTATATTGCTTAGAAACTTACTCTGATCTGTTTGCTATTACTTGCAACCTCTTAAATCCTACTTTTTATAATTAATAAAACCAATTTTGTTTATTAATAAACCCAGTGTAAATAATTGTTATGGGGGGGAGGAAGGGGTTACAACAACTTTGTATCTTCTCTTTCACTGATAAAGGGGGAAAACAACTTATGAGCTCATTCTGTATAGACTTTATGTATACTGGGATGGATTTATCTGGGGGTTTGGTCCCATTGGGATTGTGTACCTGGATGATATGTCAAGTCTCTTTGACTTAGCCTTCCCAGACCCAAATGGATCTCAGTGTCTGTGTTGCTCTGCTGTGGGCAGTGACCCCAACTCTGTGCCATTGCTGAGGGAGACCAGACCAGAGGTTCAGCAGGACGGGGGGGGGGGGGGGGGGGGGGGGGGGGGGGGGGGGGGGGGGGGGGGGGGGGGGGGGGGGAGAGAAGGGGTGCCTCAGACGGCAGGTAGGCAGGCTCAGTAGTATTTTCAGCACATCAAATGACAGTCTCAATGGGATTTCTGTGATTGAACTCATCACATAAGGGAGGACACACATACAAAATTTTGTATCACCACATTAATCTCTTCATTTTAAGTACTATGCTTTTATAATCCAAAGGTAGCTAGGAATCTGGACACGCTAGCTCTGTAGCTAGAAACACATGATGTAACTAACTGGAGGCACGTGGAATCTTTACAAATGAGTATGAAATTCTAGACCTCATTTCTCAAATGGAGATGAGAAAGAATGGAAGACCATCTGGTTAAAGCACATGACAAGCAGGCAGGCAACTGGCATTCTGTTCTTTGTCCTGGTACCATGCTGTTCATGGTCTTATAAAAATGACTTGACATCTTTGTCTCTCAGTTTCTTCATCTTTATATACTTATTCCTCTTTTGTAAGTGACTGAGATCTACAAAGGAAGTAAGTTCTTAAAGAATTTAGCGTTATTCCATACATAAATAAACTCATTTTAAGATATTAGTAATTCTTCAACACTCTAAGTCATTAGTCTTAAATAGCCCCAGGGCCCCATTCAACTGCTGTAGGACACCATCTTTAGTTGGGCATATCCAAAGGCATATTTTATTATACTAAACATGTAAAGTTAAATAGATGGAAAAACAAACCTTCCAAACTGCAAGGGAAAATTTTTCTTAATACGGTGAAAAAGCTTCTCTCCAGTGTCCAGTTCAACATAAAAATAAGGTGTTCCTGGCTGTGCAATCTAGAAGAGGAGAGAAAGAAAAAATGCAGAAATGTTAATCGGCATTTAACACAGTAGGAACCAGGATTCCCTGAGCCAAGTGTGAAAAAGTAAAATAATGTGACTATTGATCATTCACAGAAAGCAAGCAGAGCAGCTGGTGTTTAAAATACATATTGTTGTGAAATGTTCAGATATAAAATTTCCATAAAAAAGAACATAAGGCGGCCATACTGGGTCAGACCAAAAGTTAATCTAGCCCAGTAACCTGTCTGCCAACAGTCGTCAATACCAGATGCTCCAGAGGGAGGGAACAGGACAGGTAATTCTCACGTGATCCCTCCCGTTCCCCATCTCCAGAGAAACAGAACAGAGGATAGGGACACCACTCCTACCTACCCATCCTGGCTAATAGCCATTGATGGACCTAACCTCCATGAATCTATCTAGCTCTTTTTTGAACCCTGTTAAAACCCTAGTCTTCACCACAACCTCTGGCAAGGAGTTCCACAGACTGTGCACTGAGTGAAAAAAAACTTCCTTTTGTTTGTTTTAAACCTGCTGCCTATTAATTTCATTTCGTGACCCCTAGTTTTTATATTGCGGGAACAAGTTAATAACTTTTCCTTATTTACTTTTTCCACACCAGTCATGATTTTATAGAGTTCTATCATAGCCTCCCCTTAATCTCTTCTTTTTTAAGCTGAAAAGTCCAAATCTTTTTAATGTCTCTTCATATGGGACCCGTTCCAAATCCCTAATCATTTTTGTTGCCCTTTCCTGAACCTTTTCCAATGTCAATATATCTTTTTTGAGATGATGTGACCACATCTGTACGCAATATTCAAGATGTGGACTTAATATGATTTTATATAGAGGTTATAAGATATTTTCTATCTTATTCTCTATCCTTTTTTTAATTATTCCCAACATTCTATTTGCTTTTTTGACTGCTGCTGCACAGAATGCATGTTTTCAGAGAACTATCCAGAATGACTCCAAGATCCCTCTCTTGAACAGTTGTAGCTAAATTAGTCCCCATCGTATTGTATGTATAGCTAGGATTATTTTTTCTAATGTGCATTACTTTACATTTATCAACATTAAATTTCATTTGTCGTTTTGTTGCTCAATCACTTAGAACCGTTTATAATATAACTGAAGTTGTTGCAAATGCTGACTAGTAGAGAGGGGGGAGAACCAGCGTAACTTTGCCAGTTAAGTGTCTTTTACGGCTGGGACACAATGTGCAGAACAAGATGACACTGATACAGACACTACATTTTTGTGAGGCTAACGTTGTGAAATCAATCAACAAAAGACAGCAAATGAATCTTTAGATCAGTGTTTTTCAACCAGTGACACGAGTACCTTTGGGGTATTCGAGAGAAGTCTAGGGGGTACGCCAACACAACTGAAATTTGGAGAAAACTGAATTTTTGTTTTAAGTTTTACAGTGCTTTATTATTTTTGCACTTTTTACACCCAAAAATTTCATTGCCTGCTTGGCTACTATAAAGTTGTTTAAACAAATGTGTTGCAATGGTAGAAAAAAAAATTGTGTGTCTGAAAACTGTAGGTACTGGGGGTACTTATTTTTTTTAAAGAGGTATTTTATAAAAAAAAGTTTGAGAAACATTGCTTTAGATTAACTCAGCTTTTTATTGAAGAAAAAATGTTAAAGGGCAGATGTGTATCTTCTTTTTTCTTAGCTTTCGTTAACTCATGTCGCAACCTGGAAAGTTAACTATGCTGGAAATCAGATGTCCTACAAAACAAACTGAAAGCAACCATCAGCTCATGCAATAAGAGACTTAATTGAAGCTTTTGATTGAAAATTTGTGGTATCTAGTTTAACTTTAACCATCTGTCTGATGATCTAGTTTATGTGCATCCAGATGGATGGAACACATATGCGATGATAGTAGTCTGACATAATATTCCATATCTTTATGAAAATATGCTTATAAGAATATGCCATAACTGAGATGTGCTTTATGCATGATAATTCATGTAAGATAACACTGGAAAGGTTATGATTTACTGAAGATGATTATCTCATTTGTATGCATGTAACATTTTTGCATTTGAAGTTAGGAATACTGGCCTGTGTATTTATAGTTGATATTTGTTACTTTGGGTCACTCCCACTTTTGACACTTCAGGGACTACAGCAGAAAAGACAGACAGGGATGATGGCCCATTAGCTAGAACAATGGACTGTCAATAGGCATGACCTTCCTATGGATATTCCATAATGTTACTGACTCATTGCTGATGGAGTCAGGTGACTGGTCACCTAATGCTAACATGCATCTTCGACTGGAAGGTGGGAGAGTAAAACAAAGGTTTACTGTCTTATGAACATTCTATATAAGGTAAGAGAGGAAAACAATGATTTTTTTCAAATGGCTTTACCCTCTGCCTCTCCACCCCCAAAGAGATGCTTGAAATTACTGGTGAAAAAAAGATTCTGGGTGTTGGGGGTGAACAGCTGGACCTAAGTCAAGGGTTACTTGGCTAGTGAAAAACTCTACCTGAAGTAATAACTAAAGTGAGGAATTTTTATTTGTAACCAGGTTTTTAGTAAAACTACCTTAGACTGCATGCTTTGCATTATTTTCTTAGTAATATGTTTTGTTCTACTTGCTACCTCACCTCTTTGACCACTTAAAATATACTTTTTCATAGTTAATTAACTTATTTCTGGTTTATAAAATAACTAAGTTTATGTAATTTCTAACTGAGGTGTGTGTGTGTATGTCTATCTGCAGTAAGGATTTTAAAATCAGCTGTTCGGCGGCTGTCCGTTTGAACCACACATCTGCGCGATTCAAAGAGGCAGCTGCGGGGAGCCCGGGGTCAGCTGGGGACTCCCCAGCTGTTCCCGGGCTCCTAATGGCATACAGCGTAGCACGGAGCCCATGGTCAGCAGTGAACTCAGAGTCCCCCGCTGATCCTGGGCTCCATAGCTTTGAAATGCACAAGAGCACTCGCTAGGGACTTTTGTATGTTTCAAAGAAGGCACCCGCGTGCAGCACAGAGTCAGCAGGACTTCCCGCTAGCCCCAGGCTGCATGCGGAGTACCATATTCCTCCTCTGAAATGTACAAGAGCCCCAGTGGGGGCTCTTGTACATTTCAAAGGATGAATATGGAAGTGCCTACTGACTAGTCAAAAAAACTATCTCATAAGCTAGTGTTTTCCAATTGGTGCTCTGTGGAACGCGAAGCGAAAGTAGAGGTTCCACGAGGAGCCGGCACTCCCTCACCCCTTCTGAAAGAGAGAGCGCTGGCTAACCAGCTTCTTAAAGAGGCAGCACACTTGTTTCCCGTTCCTCCCTGGCGACGCAGAGGCGTAGCAAGGCGGGGGCAGAGGGGAACAGTTGCTCCCAGCCGGCACACAAAGGGGGTGCTGGACAGGGGTGACCCCACATGACCCACAGCGGGGAAGGAAGCACTTTCCCACCCTAAAGGAGCCGGCGTGCACTGCCTGAACAGCGGGGGCTGTGGCACCTGATAACTTAGTTCCACGGCCTTTCTGCGTGGTGGGGGGGAGGTCAGAAGCTCTCTGCCCTGGGACCCCCCTCCTCGCAGGATGGCATTGTGGAAGTAAGTTTCTGGAGTGCAACAGCCCCTGCTGTTCAGGCAGCATGC
>JANRFK010000867.1:69117-80813 GCA_030068395.1 Apalone spinifera | reverse complement strand
GGGGTTCCTTGAAATTCTGAAAAGGGTTCCATGGCCAAATAAAATTGGGAAACATTGCAATAAGCAAATGCTTATCGGATAGTCGATTGGTCTTTAACATCCTTAATCTGCAACTGTCCTGCTTATGTGCTCTGCTGAAGGATCCTGGCTCAGAGAGACCAGGTAAAAAGGGGGCCGAGGCTGAAAGAGAAGGTGGGCTCATTGGTATCTTAAGCCCCTTAGTTGGCACCCTAGGTGTCCCGAACCATTGCAAGTAGCATGTGTTCTTTTTCCTTAGAAGATCTCACACCTGACTAACAGCAGTGAAGGTAATAATACAAGACAAAATGAAGTTTAGGCCAATTTGGGCCTATGGTCACAAGTTTCCATTTTTCTGTACAACCTCAGGTGTACAGCAAGATTTGTATTCTCACCCCAGTACTATCCTGTCAAACTATCAACTGGAAACAATGACTTCATGGCTCCACACATGAGAATTAATATTGTATAAAAACTGGAAACTAGGGCTGTGTCTAGACTGCACAGCTTTTCCGGGATACCTCTGGTATCCCGGAAAAGCTATGCCACATCCAAGGAATGCGTCCACTTTTTCGGAACAATTTCCGAAAAAGTGGACGTGTTCTTTCGCCATCTCTGTAATTCTCACTGTAGGAGGAAGAAGGGATGTGCCAAAAGAGGAGGTTTTTCTGAAATTTGAACCCGTGTAGATGGGCCAAATTTCAGAAAAGCCTCTTCTCAAAGAAAAGTGGAAAAAGATATGCAAATTGTGTTTCGCAATTTGTGTATTTTTTTTTTTTACTTTTCTTTGCACTCTAGATATAGACTAGGTCAAATTACAAAGGTTGAATATACACAAACAACAGAGGCGCGCAGGCGCAAGATTAGAAAGGCAAAGACACAAAACAAGCTAAATCTAGCTAGGGGCATAAGGGGTAACAAGAAGATGTTCTACAAGAATATTAGGAGCAAAAGGAAGACCAAGGACAGGGTAGGTCCACTGCTCAGTGAAGAGGAAGAAACAATAACAGGAAACTTGAAAATGGCAGAGGTGCTTAACTTCTTTTTTTTTGGTATTCTTCATGAAGATGGATGGTGACAGGTTGCCTAACAGAGAATGCTAGTGAAAATGGGATAGGTTTAGAAGTTAAAATAAAGTAAGTTAAAAATTACTTAGAGAAGTTAGATGTCTGCAAGTCACCAGGGCCTGATGAAATGCATCACAGAATTCTCAAGGAGCCAATAGAGGAGGTATCTGAGCCTTTAGCTATCATCTTTGATGAATCATGGAAGTCGGGACAGATTCCAGAAGACTGGAAAAGGGCAAATATAGTGCCCATCTATAAAAAGGGAAATAAGAACAACCCAGGAAAGTACAGACTAGTAAGGTTAACTTTGGTGCCAGGGAACATAATGGAGCAAGTAATTAAGGAATCCATCTGAAAGACCTGTTTGCTGCAAATGAGGGATGTAATCCAGGATCTGGTGCAAGAGAGAGGCCTGGGGGGTCAATGTGGTTATTGGAACACCAGGCAACAAATCTCCACCACTTCGCCAGATAAGTCGTTTGGGTAGACTCTCTTCTACTATGCATCGAGACACTTTTAACTTGTTCTGAGCAGAGATCTTCTGACGCCTTAAACCAACTAGGAACCAGGCCATTAAGTGTAGGGTCTTGGGGTTTGGATGAAGGAGAGAGCCGTGGTTCTGGGTGAGAAGGTCTGGAAGGGGGGGAAATGGGACAGGGTGGTTGTAACGACATTTGGTGAAGGAATGAGTACCAAGGCTGTCGTGCCCAGGCAGGGGCTATGAGGATCATCTGGGCTGAATCAGTGTTGACCTTCTCTAGGACCCTGATTGGTGGAAACGCGTAAAGTAGAGAAGTCCCCCAGTGTATCAGAAACAAGTCTCCTAGAGAAGCCGGTCTGATGCCCACTCTGGAGCAATAATGAGGACATTTCACATTGTTGTAGGTGGAGAATAGGTCTACCCATGGGAACCCCCCATTGATGGAAAATGCAACGAAGAACATCTGTGTGACTCTCCCATTCATGGTCTTCTCAACGAATCCGGTACAGCATTGCTGGTGCCAGATAAGTAGGATGCTATTAAGGTCATGTTGTTTCAAATACACCAATTCCATAACTGGACTGCCTCTTCACAGATGGACCAGGACTGTGCTCTGCCTTGCCGATTTACATAATACATCGTTGCGATGTTGTTGGTAAGCATTCTGATGGTCGTACCAGATATGTGCACTTGGAAGTGCCTGCACGTGTAAAAGACTGCTCTGAGCTTGAGAAGATTTATATGAAAAGTTGTCTCTATTGCTGACCATTTGCCTTGCACCATCATGCCAAATATATGGGCACTCCAACTGGTAAGGGAAGATCCGTAGTTATCGGATTCAGTGGTTGGGTTTGATGGAATGATACACCTGCCATGAGGTTGCTCAGTTTGGTCCACCAGCATAGGGATGTGTGAATTTGGAGTGGGGGAGTTACTATCTTGTGGATACTGTGTCTTGTTGGGATGTAAACAGCCAGCCAATGCTGAAGGCAAAGAAAATGTAACCTTGTGTGCTGAACCACAAATGTGGTGGCAGCCATGTGGCCCATCAGCTGCAGACAAGTTAGTACTGAGACAGTAGGGGCATGTGCCAGAATGTTTATTAGGTCTTGAATTGCCTGGAAACGCTCAACAGTAAGTACACTCATGCCACAACAGAGTCGAGCTAAGCCCCCTATGAAGATTAGAACTGACTCAATCTCTACCATGGATTTTTGGTCATTAATGAAGAGACCAAGGGAGTGGAAGGTCTGTTTGGTTAATGCGACCATATGGCATGTGTCCTTGTGCGACCGGCCTTTTATGAGGCAGTCGTCGAGGTAAGGAAATATCATGACGCCTCGGTGGCACAAATGCGCTGCTACTACTGCAAGAGTCTTTGAGAAAACCCTGGGAGGGGATGCAAGGCCAAATGGTAGAACTCAATATTGGAAATGCTCACTGCCGACAACAAATCAAAGGAATCGCCTGTGTGCTGGGTGAATGGTGATATGGAAATAAGCGTCCTGAAGGTCGAGGGCCGCAAACCAATCTCGATTGTCTAGTGATGGTATAATGGTGGTGAGTGTCACCATTTTGAACCGTTGTTTCCAGAGGTGCCGATTCAGCTTCTGAAGGCCGAGAATGGTCTCCAACCTTCCGTTTTCTTCTGAATGAAGAAATAATGGGAGTAAAATCCTTTTCCCTGGAATTCTCTGAGAACCCTCTCTATAGCTCCAATGGAAAGGAGATGATGGACCTCTTGCTTTAGCAGATCCTCGTGAGAAGGGTCCCTGAAGAGGGACAGGAAGGGTAGGGGGCAGTATGGATAGGAATGGGATCGTGAAGCCGGATGCCACTATTTCAAAGACCCAACGGTCAGATGTGATGTTGGCCCACTGTCGGTAAAATGGCCTTGGACGATGGTGAAAAAGGAGCTGATGTTGCGGACTGACAATGTGAGAAGTCTGCATGCCCTCAACCGAGAAGTCAAATTTGCTGTTTTGCAGCCAGCTGATTGGAGGAGCGAGGCAGTTGGGGTCACCCGGACAAGACTGGTCATATGTGTGGTGCTGTTGCCTGTGGTATGGGTAATCGTATCGCTTCTGGTATGTGTTGTATCTCTGATGTCTATATGGAAGCGTGTACATTCCAAGCATCTGGAGAGTGGTGCACAAATCTCTCCCAGAGTGGAGGACCTTGTCCGTTTTGTCAGCAAAGAGCTTTTGTTTCTCGAATGGGAGATCCTCCACCTTGGTTTGAAGCTATTTTGGGACGCCAGCTGATGCGAACCAGGACAATCTCCTCATCGCGATCACTGTAGCCGTGGAACATGCGGTTGTGTCCACAACATCTAGAGTGATCTGCAGCCCAGCCCTTGCTAATGTATAGCCCTCCTGTACCACAGCTTTCCAGAGTGGTCTCTTGGAGTCCGGAAGGTATTGAATAAGCTCTGTCAGTTTGGTATAATTATCAAAATTGTGATTTGAGAGCAGGATGGCATAGTTCGCGATGCGAAGTAAGAGTCACTAATAAGAGTAAACCTTCTTACCAAAAATATCTAATTTTTTATTGTCCTTCTCAGAGGGGATATTCTTGTATTGCGGAGCTTTTGACCTGTGTTGAGCTGCATCTGCCACAAGGCAATTCAGCTGCGGATTATTAAACAAAAACTCCAGCCCCTTTGAAGGCACTAAGTACTTTTTGTCAGCCCGCTTGCTCATTAGTGGTGCTGAGGCTAGGGTCTGCCAAACGTCCTCTGTTGCCTCCATGATCGCCTCATCGATAGGAAGTGCAATCTTAGACCGATGTTGAGGTTGCAGATTTTTCAACAGGCGATACTGCTTATTTTGCAGCACTTCCCCCAACTGAATCTACTGGCTTTCCGCCACCCACTTAAACAATTCCTGAAATTGTTTCAGGTCATTGGGCGGGGACATATCCCCCGAAAAGACTGCCTCGTTGGGGGAGGATGAGGACTGGTCTGGTTGTTGGTCCTCCACTTCAGATAACTGACCCTCCTCCACGTCAGATTGTTGAGCCTGGGTGGTAGGGCTTTGCGATGGAGGAGTATGTGGTTGCTGTTGCTGTGACTCAGCGGTAATCAGCTGACAACTAGGTGAACGTGGATGTGAGGAATAATACGATCTATGATGATATCCATAATAACTGTGGGAACGTGCTGGCGATAATCATCTTGATGAGATTACCCTAGGTATACCACTTATAGTATAGGGAGCGGGGAGAATGCATAGGCGAGCAGAGGAAATGCAGCAAGGTCCTGGAGGAAGGTGATGGAGAAAAGGAATAGTGCCTTGCATCCTCCCGCTGTGGTTCCCAATATGGAGACCGGGGACTATACCGAGGAGAATATGGATAGTTCCTATGATGGTAGTAACGGGCACTCGGTATGGGAGATTCACGTGCTGGAGGTGAGGGAGACGGTGCCGGTGAGAAGATTGGAGCAGGAGAAATAGGACTCCGACAGACGCAAGTCTTTGCGGTGGCTTTCTTTGGTGCCGACGCAGTACCATCTCCTGCCGACGGTGCTGCAGGTGTCTGTGCTGGCGGTACAGGAGTGGTTCCACTGGTGGTGCCAATGATGTTGGTGCCGAGGGCGCCCGCAATGGTAGCGGTGACAGTGGTGCCATTGACAGGATGGACGCCCGGTCTGCAGGGATATCTGGTGCCGACACTGATCTCAGTGCTGGCAGTGCCTTAGTGGTCAGTGCCGGGACTGCCACTTCCTTATGTTTGCAAAAGTGGCGAGGAGTCCTGTGGCACCTTATAGACTAACCGAAGTATTGGAGCATAAGCTTTCGTGGGCAAAGACCCACTTCGTCAGATGCACGTTTCTTATGTTTGGCACTCGTAGATGCCTTAGAACTCGTAGGGATAGTGCCGGGCGTACCTGGCTTATCCCCCATGCTGACTCTGCTCACTCGAGCAGCAGGCAGAGAATGAACCAGAGATGCCTGTGTCTTATGTGCTGTGGTCATCTCTGGAGATGACGCTCTGCATTTTTGAGGCACGATAGACTCCAGCTGTGCTGATGGTGTAGCGTCTGGAGGTTGAAGCGCCTTGTCGGAAAGGATCATTTTGAGGCACATTTCCCTATCTCTGTGAACTCTGGCTGTCAGCTTGGAGCAGTGGGTGAACTTTTGTGGCATATGTGCCTCACCCAGACATCAAATACATGCTGCACGGCCAACCAAGGCCGGCATGGCTTCGCAGCAAAGACTGCACTTTTTAAACCCTGGTGAAGCAGGCATTGCAGAGGCCAGTTGAAACTCGTGCTCCCTCTTCCTTCTTTTTTTTTTTTTTTTAAGTGGCTAAAGGCCAAGAAACAGTCTAATGAGGTTTTTTTGTTTTTAACTGGAACAGCAATGAATACTAACTCACTAACTACTAAATTAACAACTATATCACTATTCAAACTATTCACAGGAGAACTCTGACAGGAAAACAAGGAGAGTTGAGGAGCTCCATCTATGATCAGGGATGGTTGAGAAGAACTGGCGAGAGCCGGACCGCGTGTGACAGGCAAATGGCGCGAACGGCACAAGGTGCTGACCGCGCACGAGTGTTCTGGCTGACTACGGCTATTGAAAGTATCCAATCTGCAGTGCCGGGATGAGCCCGACACCTACAGTGGAGCACCCACGGGGACGCTACTCGAAGAAGAAGCTAGTGCATGGTGAAAAGCATTTGGAGGATGCTGAAGTTTGTTAACCTCTTGTGGTGTTTGGGGTTCTGTAGGGTCTATGCTGATATCTGGTTTTGTACACAGCAAGCCATTGTGTTTCAGTTCAGTGTAGTTTTGTCGAGGCTCCTACTAACCAGTATGAAGCATCTTTATATTTCTATGTTAAGGCCAAATTAAAATAATCAGTTCCACAGCCCAGCCTGTTGAAAATCAAGCCATTATAGTTTATATTATTAAACCATTGTATTGTTTTAAACAGTACTACAAATACAGCTGTGTTACTGCCCAGACAATAGCAAGGCAACTCCTCTGGAACATGAAGAGCTGTGTAGAAGAGCTGGTAATACTTGTTGTGGAAAGTGATCTGGTTTTATTCATGACATCTAGCTGCTTTACCAAGTTAAATAGTATTGTTGCCATTTCCTGACAGGCTTTCTCTTAGCCAGCTTTAGGAAAGGCTCAGAAGCGAACCACTGTAAGTCAGAGTACAAAGAAATAGCTCGGAGCTAGTTTTCGGCTTATTTCTATTTCACTTGCAGATGTGGTTTCCATGGAGTAATAGGTCCAAAGAACACAGCAAGCAAGACTGCTCCAAGTTATTACTAATTGATCCAGCAAGAAGTGCAAGTGCTTTCTAAACTCTGCCCAGGCAAGTGCACCAAGAGCCAGTCACTTGGCATAAATTGGCACTATGTCACTGAAGCAAATGGAACTGTACCTACTTTTATTAGCAGCAAATTCATCCAGCCACATGCACATGACTGGCATGCCAGATGCAGACTTATTTCTTATATCGCCTCCTCTCAGCCATTTCTGGCTTCTGAGCTTTATTTACAACCACTGTAAAAGAGATAGATGACTACAAAATGTGCTGCAGGACCATTTGTTGTTTCTTGCATTTCGTAAAAACGTAAAGGGTTTTAATAAATTCAATCATGCAGAAAACTGAAGAAAAAATTGCACCAACCTATGGGAACCTCAGTGGTTTGTTCAAATAAAAGGAACAAGAGATCATATAAGCAATGCTTAATTAAAGGATGCCCAAGACTATTAGCATACAGCATTTATTGGTACAGGGCTTAACATTAGAGATGCAGACCACCTGCGGCTCACAATGTTTTCACCTTGAGCAATAATTACTCAGCACCTGTGAAAATCAGGTTTATGCTGTATCACAACTCCAACTTACTGCTTAACCTGGTCATGTAAGGCTGTCGTTAGATAAAATACCAAACCAGAAAGGATAAATAAATGAGAAGTTAAAGTTTTGTTTCATACTTGCTTGATATCTGAGTGCTCCGGGATTTCTAATAATTCAATCTGCTGTTCTTGTGCTTGTAAAATAAAGGATTCTTTAATGTCTTCAGTAGCACAGCAGCTGATTGGTACAGGAATTACCTATAGATGGTGAACACAAAAAAAATATATACAAACCATACTTAAATAAGGCAATCAATCCATCACTGGGGGTTGCACACCTCTCAGTATTGCTTGTATCATGTGAGACACATCAGACTTAAGTGGCAACATATGAGGCAAGTCTGCCTTGTAGGAGCTGGAAGAATAACTGAAATTTAAAAGTTCCTAAAAACTGTCCTCCAATATTCTTTGTGGAGAGATTGAAGGCCACTCTGAAATGGTCACAAATCCATCAAGTAAAAAAGCCGCCAATGCACCCTTCCATAATCGGTGCAGCAGAAACTGGTCACTGAGCAGCAACATTTTCAGACACTGGCCAATCATTTGAACATGTTACAGCACACACTATTAACTTTGCTGATGACCTCAGTACTCTGAACAATAACCCAGTACACATGCCAATGAGAGATGCTAAAACCAAAACAAGAGAAGAGGCACCTAGTTCACATGAAGCAGAGATGAAACAAAAAATCCATCTTACAGCTTTATGCACTGGATATAACAGGAAAAATTACACATGTTCAAGTGGCCATTTAAATGGTTACAGGGGTTTTACCTTTATCTTGCCTCCCATCTACTGCTCGCAGGATTTTTATTTACAATTTGGGATGTCAAGAAGGAAGTGAATTGTACATAGGTTGAAATGTGAACTGTTTCTTTTCACAGCATCTTAGGTTGTACTCTTCCATTGCTGTTTTATAACCATACCTGCAACTGTAGGTGCTGACTTCTGTAATTTCTTTCAAACAACACACATCTTTTTCCTTTGCTTCTGAAAAATTCCTTCAGGGCAGATTTGTACTTGTCTACTTCTTCCATTACTTCTGAAGAAAGTTCAACCACTGACTGGTAATGCCCAATAGGTAAAATCAGGATATGGTCATTTGATAAACCACCCTTGGCAAGGGCAAGATAGCACTAGAACAGAACAAGAAGTCAGAAAATACGTAAGTAGCTATTCACAGCAAACTAATTAAGACTTTGCCATAATAATTCCTCCATGGCTAATTCATCTTACAATTTTCAAAGTTCAAAAGACAAAAATCAAAAAACTCCAGGCTCTACTTCAAGGAGATTCTGTAGCAGGCTGTTAGTTACCAGCTAACTTAGAAAAGGGTAAGGAATGGCAAAAAATGAATTTAGATGCAGGGCAATGTGCCACAAGCAAGAAGGTAGCTGAGCTGGGCTTCAGTCAGAGTGGTAAATACATAGGATTTCTGGATGTGATACAACCTGAAAAAAATCAATTTGGGGATTTATTATTTTAAATTAAATTTGATCAGATAACAATACATATTCAGCTCAAAGTTTGGTTTATACTTCACAGCAGCAGCCATTTAGGCAAAGGATTATAGCCAGCTATCAAAATTCTTTAACCCCCCAGGTCGTCATTGAATCTGGGTTCAGGTGTTCTTGCACAAGACATAATTGCCTCTACCTACCTAGAAAGTTATCTGCAGAAAAACATCACCAAAGACTGTAAATTAGAAAGTTTAACCCTCAAGAAATGCATTTAAATTTTCAAGATTTAAGCTAGAATTTTGCTGAGAGCCAGTAGGTTCTACAGGTGAAGAAGGTTCCCATCTCAGGACAGTTTTAGAAAAGGTTTGTTAATGTAGCTTGTGATGAATTGGGATATTTTGTAGTATGTTTGTGACACCTGTGTGTGCTACAGTTTCCCCCATACTTTGCTAACCTGTAGAGAAGGAGAGCAGATTAGGTTTGCTTTCAGGGCAGACTAACAGACATAAGCGTGTGTCTGAGCAGAATGAACCCGTACCAGTAGAAAATTTGAGAAGGTAATGGAAAATCCAAATCACCAGGTCACTGAAATATAGCAACCCCAATGACCCAAAGGGAGAAAGCTTCCCTGCTGAGAGGCAGGGAAATTCAAGCAGAGACACTCAGCTCTAGAACAAAGGATAGGTACGAGGTGAGGAAATAAGTTTAGGCTCTGGTAAAAATTTGGAGTTCTTTTACCTGGGAACTGACTAAGGAAGGAAGTCTGAGATAGAGCCTGAAAATGGAGTTTGCTAGAACTTGGCTGGTGAATTCCTCTGGGTTGACTAGCACAGAATACACTTAAACATTTATGGCTCTATGCTAACTAATGCTATATCCCAGCAGACTGATACATTCTACTGATCTGAAAATGTTGCTTGAAAGTCACTACATATACTGAGTGAAGTGCATTAGTCCCTCAAGAGTGTACAGGTCTCTAAATAAGAGTCTGTCTCAGCTAGATTTGGCAAGCAGAGTTCCCGGTATGAAGCAGAAGTGCTGAATCCCTAGAAGTCAGTCTTAGGAGGAGGTGAAACCACGTAGTCTACTCCAGAAGAGAGATCCCCCTTTGGGAGTCTGCACATGGAAGGGACTTCTTCAAGAGACCATTCTAAACCTGGGTTGTAGCACTTATTTTATGGATTCATGACACAATTACAATGGTAAACCCTCCTACTGCAAAAGTCTCAGAGGGGTAGCTTTGTTAGTCTGTAACTAACAAAAACAAAAACAAAAAAAACCCAAACAAACAAAAAAAAAGTGGTCCTGTAGCACTTTAAAGACTAACAAAGTGCAGTCATGCCTTGTAATATCAAAAAAGCGATTTTGTCCAAACAGTTATAATGGTTTGCCATACAGAATAAACTATACTGACAAGTATTTTTTCCCCAGTAATAACTGAATTTGTACTGGGGCTTTTGCAGGTATAGAAATGTCATTAAAGAAAAATCACCCCAACTGACTACACTATACTTGCAAATCTTTCCGCGCAGATCTGGGCTTACTGTGGTTCCCTGAGCATACACAAATGTAAGAAAACTATCTATCTATCTAACAGCAGAGTAGAGTAAATTGCCCTGCTGGGAGATTTTATATCTCCTCAGGTAGATGATTTAAGTTGGAATCACAGAGCTACATGCTCACACTCAAAACATGGTTTGTGTTAACACATAATTCAAATGAGGTGTGGTGCCTCTTGTGTTGAATGGTGATCACACTGGGCAATGTCATGTTTCCTTTGAGATTTGTGAAAGGATAATCAGAGGGTTTCTGTAACCTGTAGCTGCCAAACAACCCTTTTCTGTATAGTTTAGGATCTTTTTGATTGCAGTTCAATGTCAAGTGTTTAAAAGAAAGTGGCATTAAAACATAAGTGTCAGCACAACACTGCACTCAGAGAAGAATGTGCTAAGTACTCACGTGTGTGCCAATGCTAACCACCAAATGTTTCTCAACTTCAGGACTGGCAAGACAGAACCAGCAGGGGCCAGTTGGCTTGGCTTTATTAGAAGAAAAAAAAAACGTTAAACATTCTGTTCATAGTGACAACAGAATTGCAGTTAAACACTGGAAGGTTAGCATACGTATGTTAGTGTAAATATACTTAATTTTGGTGTAAGAACTGGTTGGAAGGCCAGAGCTATGTTTTCTGGTATCCTGTCCATTTAAGAACAGCCATACTGGATCAGATCAATGGTCCATCTAGCCCAATATCTTGTCTTCTGACAGTGACTACAACCAGATGTTTTTTTTTCCTCTCTTCCCCTTCCTCCTCTCCCTCCCCTTCACGGAGTGTGTGCTGTGACTGGCAGGTGAAAACTGTTGGCTTCTAATTAAAGTTTGAATTGTAGAAGCCTCTGTTGATTGGCTGAGCCTTGATGGGGGAGGGACTTTCAGGCAGTCCAGGGCTTTATAAAGCAGTGAGCAAGCAACCAAGGAGCTTGCGAACGGGTGAGTGCTATCAGGGAGTTTAGAGAGGGAGTTGGGAAGGAGGCGAGGTTCTCTTCCCTTTCTTTTAAATCTTTTCTCTGGGACAGCAGGTATGGATAGTGATAAGTCTGCTGTTGTTACCTGCACAGCATGTGCCATATTTGTCTTCCTCCCGGAAGAAAGAACGGATTTCATCTGCACTAAGTACAAGCTGGTCACCATTTTGGAAGAAAAAATTAGAGGACAGGAGGCCCAAGTGTCAACTTCCGTGCCTAATGACTGGAAGGTAGCCAACGTGACACCAATATTTAAAAAG
>JANRFK010000867.1:32693-69017 GCA_030068395.1 Apalone spinifera | reverse complement strand
CTCTGTATGTCAGAGGCTGGAGAGGAATGGCAGGAGACAGATCACTTGATCATTTTCTTCAGTCCACCCCCTGTGGGGCACCTGGTGCTGGCGACTGTCGGCAGACAGGATACTGGGCTAGATGGACCTTTGGTCTGACCCGGTATAGCCGTTCTTATGTTCTAAGGCACATCCAACAATCACTGCTGGACACTGATAGTGAAAATGTTCAGCTCTCCTGTGTTAGGGCACACAGATGTGAGTGAGTTCTCCATGTGCAGCAACTCTAGATTAATACTAGTCAACCTACATAGCCCATATGTAAAGCCATTTGGCTCTATATCACACCAGCTTTGTACTTAATTTTTTAAGTGGCACTGAGTTTTCCATCAATGCTGAGTATGATATACCCTGTGATTGTGTAATTGATTTAGTCTGTAAGCTGCTTTGGAGCAAGGGACCATTTCTTTCTTTGTATTTGTAAAGGTCTTAGCATAATGGGATTCTGTTCTTGAGTGGGGCATTCAGATGTTACCACAACATAACTAAGAAGTGGGTTATACCCACAAAAGCTCATGATACAATTTACATGTTTTTTAAGTCTTTAAGGTGCTGATAGACTATTTGTTATTTTTTAAGTTTTTAAAAAGGGGAAGTTACTTACCTTGTGCAGTAATGATAGCTGAGATGTGTTCCCCTATCAGTTATCAACTGTAAATATATCTGTGCCACTGCACCTCTAGTTTGAAGATTTTAGGTAGCAGTATCTATTCATCCCACACATGTACCCTTGCTCCCTTATGGTCTGCCTCGAGACTATGCAGCACTGAGAGAGAGAATTGCCCCCCAGTTCCTTCTCTACTTCAAGAGAGCCTTGTTGGGAATTACAAAGCCTTTAGGTCCTGATAGTTTGAGGCCCAAAAATAACAGTAACACAGATAAACATGCATTTTGTTCAAGGAAGTTTAACCTCTTCCAGTCTCTATCATAAGTAGTGGATTTGGAGTGATATTTGCTTTCCCGGAGCATTGATTGCATCCACCCTAATAGTTTGGCTGAGAGTGGTAAAGAGAAAATCCAGCTCCTGGGGAATGTAATACTTTTTACCAGCCCTTTTGGATGTTGATGCAACAGAGCCGGTGTCTGCCAAATGACCTTAGACAGATCCAGAGGAACCTCGTTGATTGGGATGGCAATTCTAGACGAGGAGGAAGTGTCTAGTATACCCAATAGATTATGCTAACACTGTGGTACAGTGAAGTAGACAATGGAACTGCTGTACCTTCAATTTAAGGTTAAAGGTGGTCAAGAAGCGTCTGAGGACAATTTGCTCTCACAGCATTACATAGCTTTGAGGCAGATCACAAAGGAAGAAGAGTGCATGTGTGGGATGAATGGAACCTGCTACCTATAATTTCTGATTAGGGGTGCAGATATGCCTACAGTGGTGCACCATAACGGATGGTGCTTAAAGAACTACAACCACTATTCAGGAATATTTTGCGGTCTTATTTTTCTAGGGTAGCTTCCAGGGAGTTTGCCAAAAGCACCAAATGGCCTGCTACTTACAGATTTTCTTAGGCTGTTTGCGCTGGAAATGCTGTCCTCCTTTTTCATCTGACTGCCGCTTATTTCCATGCTGTTTGCTCAAATCAAAGAAAAACTGACAAGCTGGTTCTTCCTGTTCAGAAAAAGAAAACCAAACTCAATTGTATTCAATCTATATGATGAATCCCCACCTAATATACAAAGAGGTCCTTTTGAAAAGACTGTTATTTACTCAGCAGATAAGTGATGCATTGAGTGTAATGGTCTGATCTTCTCTTCTACTAATGCAATGAAGCCCATCTGCCTAGTAACCACACTCGCAGCCTTGGAGAGTGATCTAAAACAGTTACTCCCATTGTCTATTCAGCTGCCCCTCTTACTTTCAGAGCTGTTGAGTTTTACGAATTATTCAGAAGATATTTTTCTATATCTCGGTGCTGAAGCTAGGGAATTCATTTTTATCATAACTTTGATTGGCTTCTCAGTAGCCATATATGACAAACCTTTTTTTGTGTGCGTGTGTGTGTGCGCGCCTGGCTGTGTTGTTTGATTCCTGATGATTCACTTCACATGTGTATTGGCCCAGACACCTAGTCCCAGCCTGAGCAGATAAGAAGGCTGTTCCCAGAGGGAGAGACAAAGGAAGATAGGCAGAGATAGCCACCTGGCTGGGGGTTAGGGCCTGGGAGCTGGGTCAGTCTTGGCTGGGGGAAGCATGAGGAGAGCAGACTAAGTCCAGGACAGGGGGATTCAGGGGCCCATTAACCCCTTTCCCCCAGAGGAATAAGGCTGGCTACCCTGTGGTAACATCGACCCTAAGATAGGTTGTGTCTCTGCAAACCAATAAAACTTCTATTCTACTGGCTGGCTGAGAGTCATATCTGGCTGCAGATGAGGGTGCAGGGTCGGGGGCCCTCTGACGCATTGTTACAGTGTGTAATTTTACGAATTAACACAAATTATGTTTAAATAACATTAAGATAGTATAGTTAAGCACTCAAAAATATCAATTGCCAGAACAATTCATGTTGCCTGTGCAAGCTTAACTAAGCTCCCTTGTGTGGATACATAAATGGTAGAGTCTGTAATTAAATGATCACACAGAACTTTAATCTTACATTCCTTAATTTGGGGTTTGCCACCTATTACAGGCCTCTTCACTATATTATGTGAAGAAACAGACACTCCATGCCAAGTCTGTTCCTCATTGGTTTTTAACTATGCTCTGCAGAAGGCACAAGATTTTCTTTGCTATACTCATCAGCACTGATCAGCTATACTCTCAATGCTCTCCAGGAACAGAATACGACATGGATTATCAACCTGGAAATTACATCACCTAAAACAGTCACAAACAGGTGCCAATGTGTGTGACCAGCTTGCCTTCTTATATTGCTAAAGAGGAGGGAGATCTCAGTCAGAAGTACATCTCAGTGCTCTGGGAGGGCATGAAGCAGTGCTAGGCAACTGTGGTAAAGATTTTTTGCAGTGAATATCAACCATAGTTCAGTTACATAACATTCACAAAACAGTTAAGATACACAAGTGTTATTATTCAAACTTCTACTTGTACTTGTACCAACTTGTACTTCTTGGTACAAGTGCTGAAAGATCTGACCAGGGGCCATGTGCAGCTTGACCTTCTGCTCACAAACAGGGAGGAACTAATAGGGGAAGTAGAGGTGGGTGACAACCTCAGAAGCAGTGATCATGAAATGGTAGATTTCAGGATCCTGACCAAAGGAAGAAAAGAGAGTAGTTAAATACACACCTTGGACTTCAGAAAAGCAGACTTTGACTCCCTCAAAGACCTGATGGGCAGAATCTCCTGGGACGCTAACATGAAGGGGAAAGGAGTCCAGGAGAGTTGGCAGTATTTTAAAGAAGCTTTATTGAAGGCACAGAAAGAAACCATCCTGATACGTAGCAAGAGAAGTAAATATGGTAGGAGACTGGATTGGCTTACAGGGGAAATTCTTGGTGAACTTAAGCACAAAAAGGAGCTTACAAAAAGTGGAAACTTGGACAAATGACCAGGGAGGGGTATAAATGTATAGCTTGAGAATGCCGGGGGGTTATCAGGAAGGTGAAAGTGCAATTGGAATTGTGACTGTCAAAGGATGTGAAGGATAACAAGAAATGTCTCTAGTTATCTAGTTAGCATGTTTACAAGAAGAAGGTAATCAGAGAGGGTGTAGGGCCCCTACTGGATGAAGGAGGTAACCTAGTGACAGATGATGTGGGGAAAGATGAAGTACTCAATGCTTTCTTTGCCTCTGTCTTCACGGACAAGGTCAGCTCCCAGATGACCAAGTTATTCACCTTCATGCAGTAATGATGTTTCTTTGAGATGTGTCCCCTTGGGTGCTCCACTCTTGGTGTCAGGCTCGTCCTGGCGCCACTGGTCAGAGGTTTTCAGTAGCAGTTGTCAGCCAGACTGTGCTTGCGCGGTCAGCGTCTCACGGCTTTCGCGCCTTTGATCACGTGGTCTGGCTCCCGTCAGTTCCTCTCATCGCTCGGTTGTCTGTAACAAGAAAGAAACAAATTCTGGAGCGGGAAGGAGGGCAGGACGTGGAGCACCCACAGGGACACATCTTGAAGCAACATCGTTACTGCACGAAGGTGAGTAACTTCGCCTTCTTCAAGTGGTCCCCGTGGGTGCTCCACTCTTGGTTACTGTAGAGTAGTACCCAGACAGCGCTCCGGACTTAATGTTTGTCCGCAATTGATAATACTGCTGAGGCTACAGCCAAGTCTTTGGCTAAATGTTGTGCGATTGCATAGTGTCGTATGAAAGTAGCATTTGATGATCACGTGGCCGTCTGGCAGATATCTTCCAAGGACACCCCACGGGTGAAGGCTGTGGTGGTAGCTACCGCTCTCATGGAATGAGCTCTTGGTTGTGAAAGAAGGGGTCTATTTAGGGTAGCGTGACAGGTAGTAATACATGTGCCTATGAGCTTTGCAATACGTTGGCTGGAAAGCACGCTGCCTTTGGATCGTTGTGCTATTGACACTAGTAATCTGTCCATTGTGCACCAGTCCTGAGTTCTATCGATATAGAACAAGAGTGCTCTGCGCACATCCAGGGTGTGTAATAAGGCTTCCCTGTGTGATGTGTGAGGCTTTGGATAAAATGATGGTAATACAATGGGTTTGTTGAGATGGAACGAAGAACATACTTTCAGAATAAATGGCGGGTGCAAGCGTAATGTGACCGATTCTTTAGTAAACACTGTGAACGGTGGATTTGCCATCAGTGCAGCCAACTCACTGACTCTACGTGCTGATGTAATCGCCAGTAGAAAGACTACTTTCATTGTTAACATTCGAAATGCTATAGCTGCTAATGGCTCAAAGGGAGGATACATCATGGTATCGAGTACCAAATCTAGGTTCCACGAAGGAGTAGGTGGTTTCTGTAGAGGGTAAAGGTTAGTCAGACCTTTTAGAAACCTTTTAGTAGTTGGGTGGGAGAACATGGAGAATTGCTCTATAGAATGATGAAAAGCACTAATTGCTGCCATATGTACTTTCAGAGAAAAGATCACCAGACTGGAACCCTGCAGATGAAAAATGTAATCAAGGATTCGATGGAGAGGAGCTGCTTCGGGGTTAGTCTGACTGTTGCAACACCACTGTGCGTACCTCGTCCACTTTGCCATGTAAGTCTTTTGGATAGATAATTTCCTATTGTGCAAAAGGATTGACTTCACTTACTCCGAACAGAGATGCTCATTTGTTTTGAGCCAATCAGGAACCAGGCTGTCAGGTGGAGAGTTCCTGGCCTGGGATGAAGGACAGAACCTCGCTTCTGAGATAGGAGATTTGATAGGGGGGGAAGTGGATAAGGCAATTTCACCGACATCCTGTGGAGGAATGGATACCATGCCTGTCTCGCCCATGTCGGGGCCAGTAATATTACTCGTGCTGAGTCAACATTGATTTTCTCCAATATTCTGGGTATGAGTACTGTTGGAGGGAATGCATAAAGTAGCGATCCCTTCCAGCTGATTAAGAGTGCATCCCCCAGTGATCCCTTCGCAATTCCTGCCCTGGAGCAGAAAAAATGGCATTTCCTGTTGTATGGAGTGGCAAATAGATCTATAAGAGGTGTTCCCCATCTGCAGAAAATTTGACGAAGGATGTCCGTACGTATTTCCCACTCATGATCCAGCGGGAATTGTCGACTGAGAGCGTGTGCGATCGTACTGTCAGAGCCAAGTAAGTATGAAGCTGTGATAGTGATGTTGTTTTGGATGCAGAAGTTCCATAGATGGACTGCTTCTGCACACAGGTAATGTGATCTCGCTCCTCCTTCCTGGTTGGTATAATACATTGCAGCAACGTTGTCTGTCAACACCCTGACCACAGTGCCCATGATATGGGTGCAAAAGCGTTTGCATGCAAGAAAAATAGCTCTCAGCTCTAGGAGGTTTATGTGGAGAAGTCTCTCGGAGTCCAACCACCCGCTCTGCACCTCCCCTCTGTTCATGTGTGCACCCCAACCGATGAGGGAAGCGTCTGTTATTTGGTAGGAAGGTTGTGGCCAATGGAATGGAACTCCCGCCATGAGGTTGTGCTGCTTTGTCCACCATGCGAGGGACTTGCGGACGTAGGCTGGGGCACGACTATCTTTTGGATGCTGTGCCTTGAAGGTGCATATATGGACGCTAGCCAGTGCTGAGGCATCAAAAATGTAGTCGGATATAGAGAACTACAAAAGTGGTAGCGGCCATATGGCCCATCAATTTCATGCAAGTGTGCACTGACCCCATGGGAGCATCGACGAGTACGGTCACAAGGTCTTGTATTGAGTGAAATCTTTCTACAGGTAAATATGCTCTTGCAGCAATGGAGTCGAGCGTGGTACCTATGAACTTTATGTTCTGAGTAGGCTCCAAAGTGGACTTTTTCTCATTGATAATAGGCCCAGAGAGTTGAAAGTTTGAACAGTCAACATAATTGTGCATGTACCGCCTCCTGTCGTGTCCTGCCCTTCACGAGGCAATCGTCCAGGTAAGGAAATACCACCACGTTCATCCAACGGAGATGTGCCGCCACAACCACAAGTGTTTTCGAAAAAACCCTTGGAGAAGCCACCAGACTGAAGGGCAGGACGTGATATTGGAAGTGATCGTTCCCTATTATGAACCAAAGGAATCGCCCATGCACTGGGTGTATGGCAATGCGGAAATAAGCATCTTGCAGGTCGAGGGCTGCAAACCAATCCTCATTGTCGAGCAATGGGATAATTGAAGCTAACGTCACCATTTTGAACCTCAGTTTCCGGAGGTAACGATTCAATCCCCGCAGATCTAGAATGGGTCTCCATCCTCCGGACTTCTTTTGAGTTAAGAAGTAGCGGGAGTAAAAACCCCTTCCTCTGAACTGGTTCGGAACGCTCTCTATTGCCCCAATGGAGAGAAGACAGTGGGCTTCTTGTCATAAGAGTTCCTCGTGAGATCGGTCCCTGAAAAGGAATGGAGTTGGTGGGGTAGTAGGAGGGACGAAGGTGAGTGGAATCGTGAATCCGGATGTCATCAGCTCCAACACCCATTGGTCGGATGTTATTGCGGCCCACTGATGGTAAAAGGGCCGTAACCGATGGTGGAACAAGGGAAGAACGTGATGTTGGTTTGCGACAATGTGAGATGTCTGCATGCCCTCGACCAAGAAGTCAAACCTGCTGCTTCGCAGATGATGGATTATTTGCTCGTACAGGCTGAGGCCATCTGTGCTGGGGTTGCCGTTTTGAACGCGTCTGCTCATATGGACGTTGTTGTTGCCTCTGATACTGGTGATCGCATCTCCTCCTGTACGAATAATACCGTTTGCGCCTAAATGGAGTGGTGTACATCCCCAAAGTACGGTTGTACCCCAAAGTGTAAGGTTGTACGGGAATCTTTTCTGGAGTGGAGGACTTCATCTGTTTTCTCCGCAAACAGCTTCTGCTTGTCAAAGGGAAGATCCTCCACCTTGCCTGCAGCATTTTGGGGACTCCCGCTGTGGCCAGCCAGGACGTTCTGCGCATGGAAATGGCTGTGGCCGTAGAGCGTGCTGCTGTGTCCGCGACATCCAGCGTGATTTGAAGTCCTGCCCTCGATGTAGCATAACCTTCATGTATCACTGACTTCAAGATCGGCTTCTTGAAATCTGGAAGATATTGAGCCAGCTCGGTCACTTTGGAATAATTATCAAAGTTGTGATTTGAAAGTAGGGCAGCATAATTTGCTATGCGCAGAAGTAGGGTGGCAGAGGAGTAGGACTTCCTGCCGAAGATATCGAATCTCTTTGCCTTTTTATCTGCACCAATGGTTTTGAATTGTGGTGCCTTCGATCGTTGTTGAGCGGAATCCACAACCAAGGAATTAGGTTGTGGGTGATTAAAGAGAAACTTGAAGCCTTTGGCTGGGACGAAATATCTTTTGTCGACCCGCTTGCGTGTTGGGGTTGTCGAGGCTGGTGACTGCCATATTTTGTCTGCAGCCTCCATGATTGCCTCCTCAATTGAAAGAGCATTTTCGAACGTTGTTGTGGATGGAGATTCCGCAGTAGGTGATGCTGCTTGGTTTGCACCTTTGCCATCTGCACACTCTGAAACTCAGCAACTCATTTGAACAGCTCCTGAAACTGCCTCAGGTTGTCTGGATAGGACATATCCTCAGGACAGATCGCCTCATCTGGAGCTACTGAGGTCTGGTCTGTCGGTGACATCTGCTCAGGCTGATCCTCGGCTTCAGATATCTGTGCTTCTTCAGGAATGGACTGTTGTGGTTGTGCCTGAGGACTGATCGAAGATGGTGCAGACGGATATTTCTTCTGCTATGTGTGATATCCCGCTGGGGCACGCTGACAATCTGGGGGATGGTAGCAGCATGTAGGTTGACCATAGGAACGGGACCTGTAGTAGCTGTACACTCCGTGGCATCGATCATAGTAACAGTCAGAATAGGTTGGGGAGGACCATCTGGAAGATGTAACGCTGCCATGATGCCTATAATAAATTGTGTAGGGAGAACGCCTCGGTGAATGCGGCAAGCGAGACGAGCACCTTGCCGGTGATAGTGAGTATCTGTGACGAGGTGATGTGTGACGTCTCCGGGGTCTAGGACTGCGCCGCGGCGAATAAGACCCCCAAGAGTCACGGTAGTGCGTGGCCCTCTGCATGGGGGAATAGTGCCTAGGAGGTGAAGGAGACGGTGCCAGGGAGAAAGTTGGTGATGGGGAGAGAGCTGACAGGCGCATGGATTTTTGCAAATGGCTTTTCTTGGTGCTACAGCCGCTCTGTTGTCCAGCTGGGCATGGTCTCAATTGTCATGCACTATCAGGGCTGGAGAGTGACCTGGTTCCCCGCTGTGCTCTGCTGCCTCCATAACAGCTGACCCCTCCGGTGCTGATGCCTCTGGCAATGGTTACAGCATGTCTGGTGCCATCAGCTGTGGTGTCGGTACTGAGCCACTAGTCTGGGCAGCTCTCGGTGCTGGCATCAGCGTGAGTTGCGCTACCAGTGCCACCAGCTGTGCTGGTGGTGCAAAGCTGTCTCTGCGCACGGCTCTTGGTGCCGAAGCCGGAGTTTGCCGCTCCTCTGGTGCCGCCAGCTGTGCTGGCAGTGCAGAGCTGTCTCCACGAGTGGCTTTGTGTGCCGGCTCCGATGCCTGCTACTCCGTTGCCGCCAGCTGTTCAGGCGGTGCAGAGCTGTCTCCACGAGTGGCTTTGTGTGCCGGCTCTGATGCCTGCTACTCCGTTGCCGCCAGCTGTTCGGGCGGTGCATAGCCAGCTCCGTGCGCAGCTGTCAGTGTCAGTGCCGGCACCTGCCACGCCTCTGCTGCTGACAGCTGTCCTGGCGGGTCCAAGCTGACCCTCCGTGTGGCTTTTGGGACCGGTGCCAAGGCCGCCTTCCGTGCTGGCACGGCACCTGCTCTCGGCACCGGGGCAGCTGATTTCCTCGTTGCAGCCCCAGCAGTCAGTTTAAGGGCAGCAGGTACAGATCCTGGCATGCCCGGCTCGCCCCCTCCGCTGGTTTTCGGTGCAGCTGGTAGAAAGTGGGAGGGAGATGCCCTCACTCTTTTATCTGGGTATGGCCCGGGGGACGAAGCACTCCTCTTTTGTGCCCCCGTACAGTCGGCACTGGAGTTGGTGGCAGAACACTACTTGAAGGCTGTAGAGCCTCATCAAATAAAAATAGCTTGAGGCGCATTTCCCTTTCCTCCCGCACCTTGGATGTCAGTTTCAGGCAGTGCTCACAGTTGAGGGATGTGAGCTTCTCCCAGGCAGCGGATACAAGCCGCATGCCCGTCCAATGCCGGCATAGCCTCACGGAAATGGGAACACCGTTTGAAGCCTGAAGAGCCAGGCATGTCAATTTCAGTTTCTTAGTTTTAACCAATAACTAAGCAGTAACAGTAACAATTAACTAACTACTACTAACTACTATCTTACATGAAACTATAACTAACTCTTTTTCCTCAATAAAAGCTGAGCTTCACTGAGAAGAACAGAGAATCTCCGCCAGTTAAAGGTTAAAAGGAACTGACAGGAGCCGGATCGCGCAATCAAAGGCGCGAAAGCCGTGAGACGCTGACTGTGCACGCATGGTCCGGCTGACAACTGCTACTGAAAACTTCCAACTAGTGGCACTGGGACGAGCCCGACACCAAGAGTGGAGCACCCACGGGGACCACTCAAAGAAGAATAATGAGCTATGTGACGCAAGATGGGATGAAGATGGACAGCCGTTGGTAGGTAAAGAACAGGTTAGGATCTACTTAGAAAAGCTAAAACGTACACAAATCCATGGGTCCAGACTTAATGCATCTGAGAGAGTTGGCAAATGTCACTGAGGAACCTTTGACCACTATCTTTGAAAATTCGGGGAGATCGGGAGATCACCCGGATGATTGGAAAAAGGCAAATGTAGTGCCCATCTTCAAAAAAGGGAAGAAGGACGATCCAGGGAACTATAGGCTGGTCAGTCTTACCTCGGTCCCTGGAAAAATCATGGAAGGGATACTTAAGGAATCCATTTTGAGGCACTTGGAAGAGAGGAAAGTGATCAGGAATAGTCAGCATGGATTCACAAAGGGCAAGTCGCGCCTGACCAATCTGATTAGCTTCTATGATGAGGCTCTGTGGACACGGGAAAGTCAGTGGATGTGATATACCTTGACTTTAACAAGGCTTTTGATATGGTCTCCCACAATATTCTTGCCAGCAAGTTAAGGGAATGTGGATTGGATAAATGGACGGTAAGATGGATAGAAAGATGGCTAGAAGGCTGGACACAGCGGGTAGTGATCAACAGCTTGATGTCAGGATGGCGGTCGGTTTCTAGCAGAGTGCCCCAAGGTTCGGTTCTAGGACCGGTTTTGTTCAATATCTTTATTAATGACCTGGATGAGGGAATGGATTGAACCCTCAGCAAGTTTGCAGATGACACTAAGCTGGGGGAGAGGTAGATACGGTTGAGGGCAGAGATAGGATCCAGAGTGACTTAGACAAATTGGAGGATTGGGCCACAAGAAATCTGATGAGGTTCAACAAGGACATCTGGAGTGTTGTGTCCAGTTCTGGGTCCCCCACTACAAAAGGATGTGGACACATTGGAGAGGGTCCAGCAGAGGGCAACCAAAATGATTAGGGGGCTGGAGCATACAAGGAGAGGCTGAGCTTACCTACAAGGATAGGCTGAGGAATTTGGGTCTGTTTAGTCTTAAGAAGCAAAGAGTGAGGGGGGATTTGATAGCAGCCTTCAACTTCCTGAAGGGAGGTTCCAAAGAGGCTGGAGAAAGACTGTTCTCAGTAGTGACGGATGGCAGAATAAGGTACAATGGTCTCAAGCTGCAGTGGGAAAGGTCCAGATTGGATATTAGGAAAAACTGTTTCACTAGGAAAGTAGCGAAGCAGTGGAATGGGTTAAGCTCTGGCTGGGTTGATTTAGTTGGGATTGGTCCTGCCTAGGGCAGAGGGCTGGACTTGATGACCTTCTGAGGTCTCTTCCAGCTCTATGGTTCTATGATTCTATGATGAAACTTCTTCACCAACATGGCTTTTTAAGTGGCAGAAAAAAAATGAATGTGATTTTTACTGAGGAAATCAATTGAGTCCTTACTGTACTAACAATTCTGATATGCTCTTTTAAAAATTAAAATATTACAAATTTACATTAGTAACAGAAAAATTCAGATCATGAACTATTTTTTAAAATCCTGGCCATAATGTATTCAGATTGCAGATGATCATTAAATAATGTGTGTATACGGCACCACAGGTAGATATCACTTTATATAGAGCATGCAACTCTGTCCCAAAAGGCACAACGGATAGCCCAAGACATGACACATGGGGAGAGTTAATGTAGAGATGGAATCTTTCATTCTAAGGCCAGCATGGATCATTGCGAACTTCTAGTCTGACCTCCAGTGTAACAATGGCCATAGAAAGACACCAAAATAATTCCTTTTGAGCTAACGCATTTCCCAGGTTCTTGTGTTCCTTGAGGTGGTCTATGAGTGGAAAGGCCTGGGGAAGGCACAAAATCACTTATGGTAGAAGGAAAGAGAAAGTGCATGGAGGAAATAGAGCTAGTCGAGTTCAGGGCTGCACTGACAATTTACCAGGAATCTAAGGCTGTACCCTGAGATAAAAACCATGCCAACCACAATCACTCCAGCTTCACTGTGGACACCTGTCCTACATGGGCCCAGAACGCAAAGAGGCCCATGGAGAACAAGTCCTAGCAAGCAGACTGGTCACTGAGATTAAGTTGAAGCTTGGCCTGCAGCCTTGACACACAGTTACACACTGTGCTACTTGTAGAATTCCAGGGGCCATACCAAGTCTGTACTTGGGGCTGTACATCAACTCAAACCATCCCTCAGAAATTAAAAGCTCTTTTGATGGAAAGACTCAAAGATTACAAACCCAAGCAATGTTTTATGCTATAGAAGAAACCCAAGCACTGTTTAGTGCTGTAGAAGAACGGAGCTGCTCATACACACAAAGGCTGACTATAACGTACCTCTGCACTTGACAGCATCTTGGGCTTATATGCCTCTTTCCCAAGTTTCCGATACGGGTTCTCCGTGACATCCTGTGGCTGTTTCACTAGCTCTGAGAGGTCCATTGAGCTCATTGGGAGAATACTGAATGCATAGAGATACTGGAAAAAACAAAAATTACTTAACACACAAAACCAGCTTCAGTGCAGATGCTAGCTCTGAAAATGAACCATTGCTTCATAACAAGCATTCAATTCCTTTTACTTTTCCAATTTTAGGATGTTTCTGAATAACAAGAGTAATCTAGAAGTAGTGTTCAATAAATGGATTATAGAAAACAATAAGAAAAAATGACAAATCCCTTTACTCTGATAACACTTGTTCACAATCTCCGCCCCATCCCTCCCAAAAAATCAAAACCCACTTTTCCCTCTAAGGTTTCTTGGAATCTTTGGTGGGCCCAACATCTCAAAAATGGTTACGTAGCTTCTCGTAACTGCTGTTCTTTGAGATGTGCTATTCATGTCTATTCCAAATTAGGTGTTCATGCATGCATGTGTACCTTAGCTGGAAGATTTTTTCCTCCAGCAGCTAGCTGTAGAGTTGGTCTGGGCACCTCCTGGAGTTGCGCTCCATGGTGTGAAATACAGCACCCCGCCAACTCCTCCCACCTCGGTTCCTTCTTGGCAGCTGTTCCACCAGAGGGGTGAGAGGGAGTGTATTGGAATGGACATGAACACCACATGTCGAAGAGCAACAGTTATAAGAATGTACACAGCCATTTTTTCTTCATGTGAAAAGGGAGGGAGGGTTAGCTAAGTGGTTTGAGCATTGGCCTACTAAATCCAGGGTTCTGAGTTGAATCCTTGAGGGGGCCATTTAGGGATCTAAATCTGTCAGGGATGGTACTTGGTCCTGCCATGAGAGCAGGGGATTGGACTCAAGGACCTCTCAAAGTCCCTTTCCAGCTCTATGAGATAGGAGTGATTGTTCATGTGCATTTCAAATTAGATGATTCCCAAGCCAAGGTTCAGGAGGAGGAGGAGGAACTCTATAGTGATTTGTAACATGATTCTTCCAAAGGTCACATAATCCCTAGACTGCTAGGTGATAGTATAGTGCGAATAGGAGGACCACATTGCAGCCCTGCAGATTTCCTGAGTAGGAATATAAGCCAGGAAAGCTGCATATGAGGCATGTCCCCAGGTAGAATGTGATGGCAGAGTTATGTCTGTTAATTAGTAACACTCCTTGATGCAGGGTACCGGCTGCTATCCATGATGAAATGCACTGCGATGACACCAGCTGACCCTTCATTCTCTCAGCCACAACTCGGAACAATTGAGGGGACTGCCTAAAGGGCTGGGCTTGGCTTGGCTTAGCTCTGTCATGTACCATATCTGGTAGAAAGAAGATAGTCAGGTAAAGAAGGTAAGGGAACAACAGGTCCTCCCCACCATACCCTCAAAACTGCCACCAATGATTTGATGAGAGTTTTGACTGGCCAGAATCTTGTCCCAATGATGGCTGTAATGTGCCCTGTCATTTCTGTTTCTTCTCCTAGGGCCTTCTTGGTGGCCTTGAGGAAGGTAAGGGCATGACTGTGCTTGAGGCATAAAGTGATTGCATTGAATGGCTGGGATGTGGAGACCTAATGTTCTAAGGGTTGTTCTAGAATCCTTTAGATTATGGAGTCTCTCATCTGTTTTCTCAGAGAAGGATGTACTCTCAAAAGGAAGGTCCAGTATCGTGCTGGACCTCGTAAGGCAGGCCTGAGTCTTGTAGCCAGACCCCTTTTCTCATGGAAATGCTAGTGGCCATGATCCATGTAGCTCATCTGCAGCATCTAAAGCAGCCTGGAGGGACATCCTGGAAACTAGTCTTCCTCTAACCACCAAGAATTTGGCTCCGGAGTCTTGAGAGAGCAGTTCTGTGAATTTTGAGAGGGTACTACAGGTGTTAAAACCATATCTGCTAACCAGTGCTTGTTGGTTAGCAATGCAGGGTTGAAGATCTTTTGTACAACAAAACTTCCTGCCATAAAGATCAAAGTGTTTTGTCTCTCTGTTTTTTGGGGAATGGCCCTGAAGACCTTGGCATTCCCAGTGGTTAGCTACATTGACCATTAGGAAAATCTAGGGGAGGATGAGAGTACAGATGTTTGTAACCCTCAATGGGATGAATTATCACCTGTTACACTTGGCAGTGGGCAGCAGTGTCTGCCATAGAGTCTTGGTAGCATCCAAAATGGACTCAATGAGAAGGCAATGTGGCCAGAGGTAGAGGAAGGCAGGATGTCTATCACAGGGTCAACATCTTCTACAAACTCCTCAGCTTGAATGTTAAGACCCCGGGCCCCAATTCTAAAAAGCTGTTGAAGCGCTTTATAATCCTCCAACACAGAGGCAGTAGTTGAGCCTGCTACTGCCTCAACTGGAGAAGATGAGAAGGAGGTACTGATCAAGGGCTGGAGCTTTTGTTGAACAGGGCCCATCAGGGTAGGTGGAGGCATTGCTGTGTCAACAGATTATAATGGTGCTAAGGGAGGTACCAGACCTATTGGTACTGGCATTGGTGCAGTGGTCAATATTGGTGCCTACACCTGTATTGGGATTGTATCTGGAATTGGTGCCAGTGTTGTCAATGGTATCAGTGTTGGTGCCAAGGAGACAGGTACCAGTGTTAATATTACAGACACAGTTGGTCCAGGAGCCAGCAGTATCTGCAGTGTCAGGTCTGGTAACAGCATTGACACTGCAGCCAGTGTGCCAAATGGATTGAGGGTTCCATTCTGTGTGCTGTCCCCAAAGTTGATGGTGTCCATGGCACAGACAAAGGTGGCCAATGCCACTGATGATGCCCTGGAGCGACGGCGTGGGCTTCGACCCTGGCTTTGGAGGAAAGCACATGGCACCCAAAGGGCCACTGGGTAGTTAGCTCCCACTGATTTGCCCATGGTGCCAAGTAATGTCATTCTTTGATGGAAGTTGACAGCCTGCTGGTTTTTGATGGGATCGGGCCAAGTCAGACTCTGATTCCAAGGTGTCTGTACAAGACAACCACGGAGGAGTTGAACTTCCTGGCACAAAGCCACGGCATGAAGATTCACTTCTTGGACTTGGAAGTGGGAGATCTCCCTCTGTCAGGGCTCTTTCTTTTGTGGCACTGGAGATAGCGAGCAGTGCTGTCAATGCATGCTCCGAGATAAGCCCATCAGGTGCTGAGAGTCTTGATATTGCCTTAAATTGACTTGATTGCATTGGAGCGCTATGTACCAAGGAAGATGCGCTCAGTACCAAGCCAGCTGATGCACAGAGCTGCTTCCATGAGAAGAACCTTCAGTTCCTGATCTCTACTTTTGAGAGTTCATGTTTTGAAGGTTTTACAAATTGCACATCGGTCCTTCTTATGACTTTTTCCCAAATAGCAGGAAGTGTGGGGGTCACTTCTAGGGATGTTTGCCAAGGAAGTCACAGACTTTGAAGCTTGGAGACCCAGGCATGCCCTGGTGTTGAAGCACACAGGAGGGATAAAAATCAACCTTCCAAAAAGAAACTAACTATTCAACTTACTACATCTATAACTATGAACTATTTGACTATTAACTATAAATAACTAGGTATTAGGAATAATAGAAAAGCTGCTGATCCTATGTATAAGAGCATAGAGGACATTACTTGAGTGATGAGACTCCAACTTTGCTCTGTTGCAAGTCTGTATGTAGATGTGACATCAGAAAGGCCCCATCAGCCAATCAATGACCCCAGTCATACTCTAAAAATAAATTAAGTGCCCAAAGACATGCTTGTTTCCACAATATCTCTAGAAGAAAAACATCAAACATCTGTCATTACCTTTTTTTTGCTTATATTGTCAACGTTGGCCAGTGCTATAAATCTGCTCACATGCTGTGTATTCTCCTGTAGAACCACATGGTTTCTTTGGAAAAAGCAAACATTTTAAATGCATTTTGACAAAATTATTACAGGAGATATTACTGTTTGCTCACCATTACTACTAACCATCAGACAGGGAATGAATAAACTATGGATGTAAGAGTTCAACAATTTAACTGATAAGCAGGAGTTTATTGGTTCTGCTTGAATTCTTCTGCCTTGCTGGCACATGCCACCTCCTGGCTGCCAGACCTACACTGCGGGCTCTGTAGTGTAAGGCTTATACTGCAGAGCCCACAGTGCAGCTGCCTCACCAAGAGCGGGGCTGGCAGCTGGCAGCTGGTGCATGCCAGGAGCCGGCTTTTATAGTATACTATAAGCCAGCTCCTGGTACGCACTGGCTCCAGCTGCCAGCCTCATTCCTGGGGAGCCAGCTGTGCTGCAGGATCTGCAGTATAAGCCTTATACTTATTCTGCAGCACGTGTAACTGCTAGGATTTTTAATGGTTACACAATTACTTTTTTTTAAACCATTTTTACATCCCTAAATTAAACCGGAGTCCACAGATGAGCTTTTATGGCAGTAGATAATCACATCAAAAAAATTAATAAAAGCTACTCTGAATGCAGAGCTGAAAGTATATTTCAGTCTTTTAAAACCTGCAACTTGAGGGTGCTTCCTGCTGATTTGGCAGTAACTCAATCCTGGGCCAATACATTGGCCTTAGACATGCACAAATCCAATTATTACGCTGGAGACTAAAAAAAAACTTCAAATATTGTTTCATTATGACTTATAACTATTAAAACAATTACAGAAATAGTTATTGCTTCAACATTAAAATTCTGTCAGCACCAGAAACTAACTAGTTTCAGCCCTTTCTTGTCTGAAATACATATCCCTGAACTGAGCCTAAAAGTGTTTTAACCACTAATATAAATTGGGACTAAACTATTTTCAGCATTTGTCTCTGACTCAGGGTTTCTGTAATGGTTCAGATTCAAGGCCTACTGTGATCATCTAGTCTGATGTCTTGGGTAACACAGACCAGTGAAAAACATCCAATTTTGATTTTAAAACTGTTAGCATTAGAGAATCCACTATGATCCTGGGTAAATTATTCTAGTGGTTAGTTACATTAAAAACGTATGATTTCTTTCTAGTCTGACTCTGTCTAGCTCCAGCTTCCAAACGCTGCACCTGTTATACCTTTGTCTAGTAGACTAAAAAGTTGATAGTTAAATATTTGCTATCTTGTATCATAGAAAATTAGGGTTAGAACAGACTTCAAGAGGTCATCTAGTTCAATTACCCTACTCAAAGGACCAACCCTAACTACATCATCCCAGACATGGTTTTGTTAAGCCCAGCCTTAAAAATTTCTAAGGATGGAGATTCTAACACCTTCTTAGGAAACCCCTTCCAGTGCTTCATCCTCCTCCTAGTGAAATTTTCATAACATCCAATCTAGACCACCTCCACTGTAACTGGAAACTATTGTTTCTTGTTCTGTCATCCGCCACAACTGAGAATAGCTTGGCTTCATCTTCTTTGGGACTCCCCTTCAGGTAGTTGACGGCTGCTATCAAATCCCCCCTCATTCTTCTCTTCTGCGTAAACAAGCCCAGGTCCTTTAGCCTCTCCCCATAAGTCCTGTGCTCCAGCTCCCTAATCGTTGTCTTCTGTTGGATACTCTCTAATTTGTGCGCATGCTTTCTGTAGTGGGGGACCCAGAACAGATGTGGTCTCACCAGTGCTGAATAGAGGGAAATAATCACTTTGCTTAATAATCTGCTGGCAATACTCTTACTAATGCAGCTCAATATAACATTAGGCTTTTTGGCAACAAGGGCCAATATCCATATCATGTCTCCTCTCCGTTTTTTACTTTCTAAACTAAACAAAGCCCAATTCTTTATCGGTACCGTGACCATACATTCCATTTTTTCTGGGACAGTCCTGGATTTAAATGTTCTGTCCCAGTGTCCCTATAAAGGAGGCAAATGTCCCGGAAAGCCCGCTCGGATCCGACTATAAATGGCACCACCATTTCCCTCCCTCGCTCGGACACTCTCGCAGACACCCAGAGTTAGCTTGATGCAGCAGCAACATCCCGCCTCCACCCAGTACATAAGCAGCTCCCTTGGTGCTTTGCACGGGCAGTCGGGCCACTTCCAGTGGTGCGCAGTTTCCAGAGCTCTGAGCTCCAGTGCAGTGCGCGGCGCCATCTGGCAAGCCCCCCCCACCACGTGGCCCCTTCCCTCCCATGGTGGGACTGCCACCGTTGTGTGCGGCCGCCAGCCTGGCCACGCCGCCTCCTTCATCTGCAGGCAGATGCTTGTTTTTTGTACAGTGGCCACCACCGCTGCCAGAGGGGGAGGGGCGCTGGTCGGAGGATAAACCCAGTGAGCTGCCATCGAAGTCCTGGCAGGGACCGCCAAAGCCCGGCTGGAGTGGTGCAGAGCGGAGTACGTTTGGGATCTGCTGTTGCTCTGTGCATGGCCGCTCTTTCTCCCCCCGCCCATTCCCATAGGCCAAATCTACTTTTCTGGGGTTCTAAGTCTGGAACCCCAGAAAAGTAGACCTGGCCTATGGGAAGCCCTATGTCCCTTCCACTCACCCGTGGGGCTGAAGCATCAGAGGGGTGAGTGGTCTGAGTCCAGGGGGCCACTTCAGTGCGGGTTGGAGGTGTTTTTTTGCTTTTCACTTTTGTGACCCCCCAACTGATTTTTCTGTGTGTCAGTGGCCCCAATCCCCAAAAAATTGTGTACCCTTCCCTAAATAAGAAGGCATTGAACATTTTGTATTGGAGATAAATTAATATTTTACTTTATTTAAAATGAAGTTCGATAAACTAACATGAGAAAGTTAAAATGCTTAATCTGTTTAATAATTTAAATTAAACCATTCTCCCTAACTGCAGCACTAACAAAATGGCTCAAGCGTAATTGTATTAAATAATTAGCGGTGAGTTTCCATTTCCAATAAGTGGTCTGCAGAAAGGTTTACACTGAGTCATGGGCCAAAAGTTTGAGAACCACTGAAATAGAGGCACCCCCAGCCTCTCCCCGCAAGAGACCACCGCAGACTCCCTGCTGCTCCGCAAGAGCCCACAGAGAGATCAGGTCTGTTACCACAGAGGTGAAATCACCGTATCACTGCTGTGTGGATGATGGACAGACTCTTTGAGTCTTCCTCATCCAAGCAGTTGATTTAAACAACCTGTTAAGATGCCTGAAAACACTTGGTGCATCCACAGAGAGGCAGGATGTATTCCTGTCTCTACAGAATGGGTTGTTATGACTTGTGTGTCTGGATAAACAAGCCCTTTGTGAGCTCTGCGAAGAGGTGAAATGTTTTGACTTCCAGTTTCCAGGGATTTGTTCTTCTGTCTTTGGGCTGCACGTTGCCTAGACCTGAATGTAGCGCAGAGTAGAGCAGCATGATGACTTCTCATGTCTTGCTACAACACTCCTGTTCATGCATCCCAAATTCATGCTTGCTTATTTTGCAACAGAATTACCCTGGTGACTCATATTTAGTTTGTGGCCCACTATGACCCCTAGATCCCTTTTTGCAGTACTCCTTCCTATACAGTCCCTTCCCATTCGGGACACGTGAGATTGATTGTTCCTTCTTAAGTAGAGTACTCTGCATTTGTCCTTATTAAACTTCATTCTAATTACCTCAGACCATTTCTCCAGTTTGCCCAGATCATTTTGAATTATGACCCTATCCTCCAAAGCAGTTGCAACCCCTCCCAGCTTCATATAATCTGCAAACTTAATAAGCGTACTCTCTATGCCAATATCTAAATCGTTGAAGATATTGAAGAAAGCCAGTCCCAAAACAGACCCCTGGGGAATCCCACCTGTTATGCCCTTCCAGCAGGATTGTGAACTGTTAATAACTACTCTCTGAGAACGGTTATCCAGCCAGTTATGGACCAATTTGGTGTCGGTCATCTTCTGTTCCAAGTGCAAACTAATGGTTCTTATCAGCCTCTTGTTACTATTTAGTCTTTAAGGTGCTACTAGACTATTTGTTGTTTAAGTTTTTCCTGTTTTTTTTTTAAAGTTTTGCCTGGAATATCCTATGACCCTTTTTTAAAAAGTTGCACATTAGCTTTCTTCCAATTTTCTGGAACTACCTTAGCACTAAGACACATTGAAAAAATCAACATTAAGGGTCCAGTGAGACCTCCAGTTATCTCTTTTAAACTCTTGGATGGGAAGTGATCTTGACCTTCATTTAAAAAAAAAAAAAGTCTTATTAGTAGCTTCTGTTTGACAGCCTCCAGAAATATTAGTGGAATGCAAAGAGTTTTATGATCACATAAATTGGAACTATATCATGTATGTTCCCTGAGTACATATTTATAGAAATAGTAATTGAACAGTTCTGCCTTTTCTGCATTAATAACCCTAACCACTTCCATCTAGCCACCAGTGCCACCAGGATTCTTTTTGCTCCTAATGTAATTTTAAAACTTCTGCTTATTATTCTTACCTCTACCAGCCTTAGAATTCTTCTTATGTCCTTTAGCTTCCCTTTGTAATTTTCGTCAATTGCTAACTTCTGATCTATATAAATTACTATATATTTACTCTTTCTTCCGTTTGTTATATATTATTTTATTAATAGCGTGTAACTACCTTCATTTCCCTTTAAATAAGGTCGCTTACCATCAGAAGTTTCCTTCTCATTTTGAAACTATAGACTTTTGGGGCATCTAGGAAGGTATTCCAACATGATCCCCAACTATGATTCAAATATTTGATGAAATATTCCTCCCAGCACATCTGACTTATAATTGTTTTTAGCTTAGTCAAGTTAGCATCATTAAAAAGACGGTTGCTTACCTGTAACTGTTGTTCTTCGAGATGTGTTGCTTATGTCCATTCCATTTAGGTGTGCATGCATTGCGTGCACGAGTTCTGGAAGCTTTTTATCCTTAGCAGTATCCATTGGGCCAGCCAGGGAGCTCCCTGGAGCACCGCCAGCATACGGTGCCTATATACCCCTGCTGGCCCTCGACCCCCTCAGTTCCTTCTTGCCAGACATTCCGACGAAGGGGAGGGGGCTGGGATTGGAATGGACAGGTAAGTAACCATCTTTTCTTCGAGTGCTTGCTTATGTCCATTCCACTTAGGTGTTTCCGAAGCCATGCCTACGGAGGTGGGGGTCGGAACCTAGGTAGAAATAGACTGCAACACTGCCCTACCAACAGCTGCATCCTGTCTAGCCTAATGAATGATTGCATAGTGGGTAGTAAATATATGAACAGATGCCCATGTGGCCACTCTACATATGTCTATGATTGGCACCTAAGCCAAGAAAGCTACTGAGGAGTCCTGGGCTCTAGTGGAATGGGTTGTAATTGGTGGGGCCTGCCCCTTCAGATTGTAACACGCTCGAATGCAGGCCATGATCCATGAGGAAAGGCAGTGGGCAGAGATGGGGAGGCCCTTCATCCCTTCCACTATCACAGCAAACAGCTGTGTTGATCTGCGAAATGGCTTTGTCCTTTCCAAGAAAAGGTTAATGCCCTTCTTACATCTAATGTGTGAAGTGCCTGTTCCCTTTCATTTGCGTGCAGCATAGGGTAGAATACTAGGAGAAATATCTCTTGGGACATATGGAACAAGGACATCACCTTTGGCAGGAACGCTGGGTGAGGGCGCAGCATCACTTTGTCCTTACAGAACACCATATACGGTGATTCAAAAGAAAGGGCCCTCAGCTCCAACACCATCCTGGCCGACGTGATGGCCACAAAGGCGGCTACCTTCCAAGAGAGGTAGGTAACGGAGCACATGGCCACAGGCTCAAATGGAGGCTACATGAGCGCTCAGCGTATGACATTTAAATTCCACTCTGGGATAGGTTGCCTAACCTGGGGGTACAGCCTATCCATACCCTTCAGGAACCGCTTGACCATCGCATGGGAGAAGACTTAAGTTCCTCCTTCCTCCTGGTGAAAGGCCATAATAGCTGCCAGATGTACCCTCACTGAGGAGGTGGACAGCCCTTGTTGCCTAAGGCTTAGGAGATAGTCTAGGATCAAGGGGATCGGGGCTCGCATGGCGACCCCTCCTTTCCGGGAGACCCAATATGAGAATCTTTTCCATTTGGCCTGATATGTTGCTCTGGTGGATGGTTTCCTATTCTCCACCAACACCCTCCTGCCCCACCTTCACCCATGGATTTTCCATGCTGTGAGGTGAAGGGACTGGAGGCTCGGGTGGCACAAAAGCCCCAGGTCTATCTCCCATGTCTGAAGATCTGGTACTAGTGGGAGAATGACACTAGTCACCAAGAGTGACACCAGGGATGTGTACCAGTGCTGGTGAGGCCAGGCTGGTGCAACTAGAATCATTGTGGCCTTGTACCTCCTGATCCTCAGAAGGACCTTGTATATGAGGGGAAGGCATACAGAAGCCCCCATGGCCACTGTATTGTCAGAGCATCCCCCAGTGAACCCTGGCCCTGCCCTCTGTACAAGCAGAACTGGGCGCACTTCCTGTTGGTCCTCAATGCAAAGAGGTATAGGAGGGGAGTCCCCCACCTGCGGAAGTCTTTTAGGCTCCTAGCCCTTTGGGATGGCTCCAGGTTATCCCTGCCTCTCCCTCTGGCAGGCTGCCCGCACTACTGCTGAGCCCGGGGGCGGGTAGGAGAAAAAGTGTTCATGGCCCGACTATGGCACAAAATATCTCCTTTCCGCCCCTTTCTGCGTCAGGGGAATTGACGCCGGGTCTGCGTAATTTTGTGCAGTTCTTTGTAATTTTGGCCACCGTTTTATTTAGCAGAAGGGTAATCGTAGGAGGAGCGTCCACTATTAGTATATCGACTATAGGGTCAGATTCTTCTGCCACCTCCTCTGCTAGTACCTCTAGGCTTTGTGCCAACTTTCGTAAGAGGTCCTGGTGGGTGCACATATTCATGGCTGGCATGAATGGGAAAGGGTCTCCCCAGTGCCTCATTTGATGACGAGGATGAGGAGTCCCTCAGTGGTAGTGGCTGCTCCCGCTGCATCAACGGTTGGGAATCTGGACACTGACTGATCAGGGGTGTCCATGGTAGCCTGATGGTCCAGTTGAGACTGTTCTCCTAGAAACTCCGAGGGATTGGCCCTAGATGTTGAGGTTGGGGCCCTGATTAGAGGAGTGGCCAAAGGGGTCACTATATGCCCAGAGTGCACAGACACAGAGACTGACCCAGATCTCGAAGGCTCCTGACCCTGGGCCTGGTGGTATGCCTACGGGATCCAGAAGGGCCACTGTGTAGGTGGCTGCCACTGTGTAGGCCAGGTTTATGCCATAGGAGGGCTATTCCTCCACGATCGGCACCTCGAGTGTGAATGGTGGCGAGATCTGGATTGGTGTCAGGACCTTGACCGTTGCAGCGATCTTGAACAGCCAGACCTCGAGGACCGGTTTGACGAAGCCCTCGACATCAGGGACTCCGCGTCTGATTCCGAAGAATATTGAGACGTGGACCACGGCGGTGCCGACGTCGACTCCTATCCCCGATGCCAGCTATAGTAAGCCATGGCCATTGGTTTACCTCAGTGCATTAATGGCATGAGGGGAGGCATGATGGCTTGGACCTGTGCCTGAGTATTGGAAGGCTGAGGTAGTGCCAGTCCCGGTGCCATCCTCATGCTGCTCTGGCCAGTGCCATGCTCCCGCACCGACAGGGTCGGTGCCGATTGTGCTTTAGTGTTAGGGCAGTCCTGTGTGTCAGAGGTTCACATTGCACAGTGTCGGACCCGGAGAAGAGGTTAGCTCTAAAAGCTCCCGGGAGGCATCAAAAGTGTCCAGGGTCGATGGACAGGGAATCTCTTCACTAAAAGGGCCTTGATGGGGGCTACTGGCCATTATGGGGCTTGACCTGCACCTATGATGCACGGGAGCCTCACCATGTCTTGACAAAGTTGCGGTCCCGGGGTGTCTTGCATGCGGACGCACCCCCTGCTCATGCCTGGCAGGTGATCTCCCCTTCCTCGCCCTCTTATCTGAGCTCAGAGCCGGGGATTGCGAGCGGTGCTTCGATGTGGTGGTGCGTTGATACGCCAACGTCTCTGGGTGCGTGCTCCCTCCCCCGTACCGACCCCAGTGCGTTGCACACCTCTAGTGCCGCAGGCTGTAGCGCGGACTCCATTAGCAGTAGCTTAAGCTTGGAGTCACGCTCGCATTTCTTTCTAGGCTTGAACGACTTGCAGATCTTACAGTGGTCCATCAAGTGGCCTTTTCTGAGGCATAGGCTTCAGGCAACTTGAACAGGACTTGAAGCCATGTGGCCCTGTCATACCCTCTCCCATAAAGGGGGGGTGGAACTAATTTACAACTAAGTACTTAGGTACTTAAGGCTAACTACAAAACCAACTATTTACATAGAAAGAGTGCTAAAGGCACACTTGCAAAGGCGAGCAAAGCATTTCTGCAACCATCACGGGCAGTAAGAAGGAACTGAGGGGGCAGAGGGCCAGCAGGGGTATATAGGCACCGATATGCCAGCGCCACTCCAGGGGGCTCCCTGGCTGGCCCAACGGATATTGCTAAGGGTAAAAAGCTTCCGGAACTCGTGCACACGGCACACGCATACCTAAGTGGAATGGACATAAGCAAGCACTTGAAGAAGCATCAAATATATATATTCCTGGTCTGGACTTTGTTCTGCTTGCATAATATATATGTGCAAGTCATGATAATTTGTACCTGAACTGACATTTAATTCTGGATCAGTTCCTCTTTATTTGTTAAAGATCTAACCTAGAATTCCCCTGTACTAATAACAATTTCCTATTCAAAAAGTGATGCTATTACAAATTTCATGGATGTTTTAATACATAGGATAAGGCCTCCAGCATGTCACTCAAATTGAAGACCCCCATGATGACATTTTTTCTTCTCTATACACATTGTAGATTGGTTTGTTAGGAGGCAAACATCTGGTTCATTGCGTGAGTGGGTAGCCTGTAGCAGAGACCATCTAATACCCATCTTGTTTTTTATATATTAGGCATAGCTCCATAAGCATCCAGGATAATTTTCTTCTGATTAATGATTCAAAAACGTTATGCAATGTTTTTTTTAAGCACAAAGGGCCGTTCCTCTTTTCCACATATGATCCTTCCCAAAGATGTGTTATAACTATTGATTTTAACATTCCAATGTGTGAATCACCCCACCAGGTTTTATTTATACTAAGTAGATCAAATGTATGCTTATAAATGAAAAGGTTCAGAAAAGGGCAAATAAAATGATTAGAGGTTTGGAACGGGTCCCATATGAAGAGAGTTTAAAAAGACTGGTACTTTTCAGCTTAGAAAAGAAGAGACTAAGGGGAGATATTAGCCAAATTAGTCCCCATCATATTGTACATATAGTTGGGATTATTTTTTCCAATGTGCATTACTTTCCAGTTGCCATTTTGTTGCCCAATCACTTAGTTTGGTGAGATGTTTTTGAAGCTCTTCACAGTCTGATTTGGTCTTAACCATCTTGAGCAGTTTAGTATCATCTGCAAATTTTGTCACCTCACTGTTTACCCCTTTCTCTAGATAATTTATAAATAAGTTGAATAGGATGGATCCCATGACAGACCCTTGGGGGACCCCACTAGTTACCTCTCTTCACTCGGAAAACTTACCACTTATACCTACCTTTTGTTTCCTGTCTTTTAACCAGGAAAAGGACCATAAAAGGACCTTACCTCTTATCCAATGATAACTTACTTTACACTAAAAGCCTTTGGTGAAAGGCTTTCTGGAAAGGCTTTCTAGAAATCTGAGTGTACTATATCCACTGGATCCCCTTGTCCACATATTTGTTGACCCCCCCTCAAAGAACTCTAGCAGATTAGTAAGGCATGATTTCCCTTTACAGAAACCATGTTGACTTTCCCCCAACAAATTATATTCATCCACGTGTCTGACAATTTTATTCTTTACTATAGTCTCAACTAATTTGCCCGGTACTGAAGTTAGACTTAATGGTCTGTAATTGCCAGGATCACTTCTAGAGCCCTTTTTAAATACTGACATCACGTTAGCTATCTTCCAATCATTAGGTACAGAAGCCAATTTAAAGGATAGGTTACAAACCACAGTTAATAGTTCTGCAATTTCCCATTTGAGTTCTTTCAGAACTCTTGGGTGAATGCCATCCGGTCCTGATAACTTGGTCCTGTTATGTTTATCAATTTGTTCCAAAACCTCTTCTAATGACACCTCAATCTGGGACAATTCCTCAGATTCGTCACCTAAAAAGAAAGGCTCAGGTTTGGGAATGTCCCCAATATCCTCAGCCGTGAAGACCGAAGCAAGGAATTAATTTAGCTTTTCCACTATGACTTTATCATCTTTGAGGACTCCTTTAGCATCTTGATTGTCCAAGGGCCCCACAGATTGGTTTCCTTCTTCTGATGTACTTAAACATTTTACTATTACTTTTTGAGTTTTTGGTTAGCTGTTCTTCAAACTCTTTTTTGGCTTTTCTTATTATATTTTTACACTTAATTTGACAACATTTATACTCCTTTCTATTTTCCTCACTAGGATTTGACTTCCACTTTTTAAAAGATATCTTTTCATTTGTCACTTCTTCTTTTACCTGGTTAAGCCACAGTGGCACTTTTTTGGTTTTCTTATTGCTTTTTTTAATTTGGGGTATTGTCACAGGGTTGCATGCCCTGCACCCCTTGGGGGATAAATCTGGCCCAGAGGCCAAGTCTATAATGCCCTCTGGCTGGGGTAAATATGGCCCAGTGGCAGAGTCTATAATATCCCTTGTCTGGGGTGCAAGAGTACGGGGTTAGGGGGGCTCGGGCCCTCCCTCTCCACTGGGCCCCAGCCCAGGGCCTTTTCAGCGGTGGGTAGTTCCCACCACTGGCTCGGCGGGGAGCTGCCCCCGAAGCATGCCGTGTTCTCCGGGACACCTCCTGCTCCCTGCCCTGGGCTGCTTCCTACTCCCATCCGCTGGCTGGCCCCATCCCCACCTGGACTGGCGAATGTTGCAGCGTTGGCGTATGCGGTTGGTGTGGTGGTGGTGGCTGGTATGGCTGCTGTAGTTGGAGCAGCAGCAGCTGGTGCAGCGGCGGCTGTGGCAGCTCTGGCTCGTGTGGTGGCTTTGGCTGGTGCTGCAGCGGCTCCAGCTGTTCAGCAGTTCTGTTTCGTGCAGCAGCTCTGGCTGGTCCCATGGGACGGTTGCTCCTGGGCTCTGGCAGGAGCTCCTTCCCTTTCAGTGGTCAGCCCTGACTCAGCTGCTCCACTGATCTTTATATTGACCCTGCAGCTGGAGAATGCCCAGCAGGGCCTCAGGAGAGGGGCCTTCTCAGCCCAGCAATCCTGGTTAACCTCTCTACTGCCAGTGCGGGGTTGGTACACTCCATCACAAACACACCCCTTAAGAGAAACTCCCGGGGAGGCACCTCTTTGTCCTCCTTGGTGCCTTTGCGTGAGAAACTCAGCATTAGTATGAGCTTTCCCAGGCCGGTGCGCCACCTGGAACAAATATAGCTACAATGATAAATACCAGCACATAATCCGTGCATCTGTGTCCTTCGTGCTATGCAGCCATTTGAGTGGGGAGTGATTTGTCACTAGCATGAACATATTTGTCACTAGCATGAACATAGGAGGTCGTACCGAAGGGCCTCAATTGCCCATTTCACCATTAACGCCTCCTGCTCTACAGTGGACTATCTAGTTTCTCTAGGGAACAGCTTGCAGCTCAAATAGAGGATGGGGTGTTCTGTCCCTTCCCAAACCTGGGAGAGTACTGACCTGAGGCCCACCTCTGAGGCATCCATCTGTAAGATGAACAGTTCGCAAAATCGGGTTGGGATAGCACAGGTTCCTGCATCAGGTAGTCCAGCAGGGTCTGAAATGCGATCCACCTTCCAGGATCACTGGGCTCTTGTTAAGTCAGTTAAAGGGGCGGCCAACATAGCGAAGTTAGTATGAACCAACGGTAATATCCCACCAGTCCCAGAAACTGCCAGACCTGCCTCTTTATAGTGGGAACCGGGTAGTCCCTCAGGGCCTGTACCTTGTCCACGAGGGGATGTAGTTTCTCCCTCCCCATGGTATACCCCAAATAAGTTACCTGTTGATGTCCCAGGTGGCATTTGGCTAGATTGACCATGAGGCCCACCTTCCCCAAGGCTCGCAGGATCTAATCAAGATGGTCCAGGTGGTTTGTCCAGTTCATGCTATAGATGATGATATTGTCGATATATGCTACAGCATATTCATTGTGGGGGCCCAATATTTTGCTCATGAGCCACTGGCTACTGCTCTCATGGAATGGGCTTTAGGTTGGACCAAGAGTGGTTTATTCTGTAAGGAATAGCAGGTGGTAATGCATGTCACTATTAATTTCGCAATCTGTTGGGAAAAGAGTGGTTGTCCCTTGGAACGGGCTGCAAGTGAGACAATGAGACGGTTCGTTCTGCGGAAAACCCGCATTCTGTCCATATAAAAAGCTAGTGCCCTGCGTACGTCCAGGGTATGTAAAGCTGCCTCACACAATGAAGTATGCAGTTCTGGACAAAAACAGGGAAGCACAATGGGCTCGTTGATATGAAAGGCCAAGCATACTTTAGGAAGGAACGCTGGGTGAGACCTTAACGTGACCAAATCTCTTGTAAATACGATATACAGTGGTGATGACATGAGCGCTGCAAGCTCGCTCAATCTGTGTGTCGAAGTTAAGGCCAGTAAAAAGAGAAATTTAATTGTAAGCAGGCACAGAGAAGCTGTAGCTAGTGGTTCGAATGGAGGGCGCGTCAACGTACCTAGCACCAAATCGAGATTCCACAAAAGTGGTGGAGGTCTTCGCGGTGGATTAAGATTCTTAAGCCCCTTTGAGAACCGTTTTGTCATGGGGAGCGAAAACAAGGAAACCCCGTCTATCGTGACAAAAAGCAGTAATTGCTGCTATGTGTACTTGTATGGAGGCTAAAGATAGGCCCCCTTGTTGCAGGTATAGAATATATTCGAGTATTTTATGCAATGGTGAAAGATGTGGATTGACATCATTTCTGACACACCAGGCCTCAAATCTAGTCCACTTCATCGAGTATGTGGCTCGTGTAGAACTTTTCCTACTACCCATTAGTAGATGCTTGACTGGATCAGAGCAGAGGTTCTCCGATGTTCTGAACCACTTAGCATCCAAGCTGTCAAATGTAGAACTTCGGGTCTCGGATGCTGTAGGGAGCTGTCCCGTTGGGTCAGTAGATTCAGGGGAACGGGCAGACGGTATGGGGTCTCGACCGAAAACTGATGAAGTATCGAATACCATGGTTGGAGAGCCCACGCTGGAGCTATGAGGAACACGCTAACTGCATCCATGGTGATTTTCTCTATAATTCTGGATACAAGGACCACTGGAGGGAAGGCATAGAGTAGAGATGTTCCCCCAATGAAGGAGAAAGGCATCTCCCAAGGAATGACAACCTATTCCTACCCTGGAACAATACTTCGGACATTTGGCATTGCTTTGTGTGGCAAACAGATCTATTGTTGGAAAGCCCCAATGCCAAAAGATTCGATAAAGAACGTTGGTTCGGATCTCCCATTCATGATTGGGGGGAAACTGTCTGCTTAGTGAATCTGCAATGACATTTACACCAGTTAAGTACAACACTATGAGGAACGTCTTGTTGCGGATACACCAATTCCACAAGCGAATTGCTTCCATGCAAAGAGATCGAGAACGGGCTCTGCCTTGTCTGTTGATGTAATATATGGCTGCAACATTGTCTGTGAGCAGTCTGGTTGTTGTGCCCCTTATGTGCAATTTGAAATGCTTGCAAGTTCTAAATATTGCCTGTAGTTCGAGTACATTGATGTGCAGCAACATTTCTGCTCTGGACCACTTGCCCTGGACCGTCAGGTTGTCCATGTGGGCGCCCCATCCTGTAAGGTAGGCGTCGGTGGTTATTTGTTTTGATGGCTGGGGGCGATGAAAGGGGACACCCCGTAAAAGATTTTCTGGTTTGGTCCACCATTACAGGGATGCCTTGACATGTGGTGGCAATACTACCAACTTGTGGACACTGTGCTTCACCGGAATGTAAACTGAAGCCAGCCAGTATTGGAGACATCTGAAATGTAACCTTGGGTGTTGAACCACGAGAGTGGCAGCTGTCATGTAGCCCGTCAACTGTAAACAGGTGTGTACTGGCTGTTATGCATTGAGGGATGCATAACGGTGTTTAGTAAGTCCTGTATTGACTGGAAGCGTTCTGCTGGTATATGTGCGAGCTGTCTTTGCATCCAGTTGCACTCCTATAAAAATCAAATTCTGAGTTGGTTCCAGTGATGATTTTTGTATGTTTAGAACAAGACCGAGAGAATTGAATGTTCGGGTTGTTATTTTTACTGCCTCACTTGCCTCTGTATGAGTGCGACCTCTGAGGAGGCAATCGTCCAGGTAGGGAAAAATCACTCCTGCTTTGTGCAGGTGAGCTGCCACAACTGCCAGAGTTTTGGAAAATACCCTGGGAGCACATACCAGGCCAAATGGAAGTACTTTGAAGTGTTCGTCTGCTACCGTAAAGCGAAGAAATCGTCTGTATGCCACATGTATTGCAATATGGAAATAAACATCCTGTAAGTCGAGGACTATGAACCAATCTCCCTCGTTTAGAGCTGGTATAATTGTAGCTAGGGTGACCATTTTGAAGCGTTGTTTCCAGAGGTATCGATTTAGGTTTCGTAGGTCCAATATGGGTCTCCGTACTCCTTTCTTCTTTGGAGTAAGGAAATATCGAGAGTAGAATTCTTTTCCCTGGAATTCCTTGGGCACTCTCTCTATTGCTCCAATGGTGAGTAGACGATGGACCTCTTGTTTCAACCGATCCTCGTGAGATGGGTCCCTGAAAAGGGACAGAATGGGTGGGGTGGTTGGGGGAAATAAAATGAAAGGAATGGTAAGACCAGAAGCTACAATTTCCAACACCCATTTGTCCGTGGTGATAGTGGACCAACGATGGTAATAGGGTCTTAAACGATGTTGGAAAAGAAATGAGGTGGGAGTTTTGTTCGCATCCTCGACTACACCTTCAAATTTGCTGTTTCGTAGATGTCTGATTGGAGATACCGTTTGGTAGCTGTCGTCTGCGCTGGGGACGCTGACAGAATCATTGATGCTCCTGGGTATGAGGTTGCTGCCTATGGAAGGAGAAATCATAACAACGCCTTCATCCGAAGGGGGGTGTACACATCCCTAGTGGGCGAAGCATAGATCGGGAATCCTTCCCTGAGTGCAGAACCTCGTCTGTTTTGTTAGCAAAAAGTTTGTGCTTGTCAAAGGGCAAGTCCTCAACCTTATTCTGGAGTTCCTTGGGGACTGCTGCAGATGACAACCATGAAGATCTTCTCATTGCCACACCTGTTGCAGTGGCTCTTGCAGCAGTGTCCACCACATCCATGGCGCTCTCCAACACAGCTGTGCATGCGGCGTACCCCTCTTGTACTATGGATTTGAGTAGTGGTCTTTTTGAGTCAGGGAGATGTTGTAGAAGGGCTGCCAATTCTAAATAATTGTCAAAGTTGTGGTTGGAAAGGTGAGTGGAATAGTTGGCCAAATGTAGTAGTAACGGAGCTGATGAATACACTTTCCTTCCAAAGATACCTAGCTTCTTATCTTTTTCTGGAACGGTATTTCTACACTGTGGCACTTTTGATCTATGTTGCACTGCATTGACCACCAATGAATTAGGTTGTGGGTGGTTAGAGAGAAAGTCCAAACCCTTAGAAGGGACAAAATACTTTTTATCCACTTTTTTTATTCGTTGGAGGAACGGATGCTGGAGTCTGCCAAATTTCTTCTGCGACCTCCATGATCGCCTCATCAATGGGAAGTGCGATTCTATTGCGATGCTTTGGGTGTAGATTTTTTTAAGAGGTGGTGTGTTTCATACGAATATCCTCTAACTGCACCTCCTGACTATCTGCAACATACTTGAACAGATCCTGAAACTGTTTCAGGTCATCTGATGAGGAGACATCAGCTGGGATCACTGCCTCATCTAGAGAAGATGATGAGTGGTCTGTTGGCGAAGGACCCTGCTGAGGATCCTCTGGGTCAGACAACTGACCCTCCTCAGGCTCAGAGTGTTTCAACTGAATTGTTGGGCTCTTCAGAGGAGGAGGTGACAACTGATTGCGTTGAGGTACTGGTAAGTGAGAATTGGTAGATGAACAGCAGCATGTCTCTCTCTTGTAGCATTGGGAGATCCTGTCATGATGAATAGGGGCGTAGTATCCCCTGTGGTAATGACCATGGTTCCGCTCTGAGCATGTAGGTGATGAATGCCTGGAAGAGAACACGCTGCTATGTTTTGTATAGTAATGCCATCTTGGTGACCGAATGGGCGATCATGAGTAATGTAATGAGTGCCTTGGAGATGAGGACTGAGAGAGCGAGCCTCCTCTCTCTATATCTTGGCTCTCTAGAGCAGGAATAGTCATCAGAAGAGACTGGGCTGCCTGCCCTATTGTAATGGTGATGATGTGCTGTCAGGAAGGGGGGTGGGCCCTGGTGAAAAAGTTGGAGCTGGAGAATTGAGCCCAGACTGTACAATTGCCTGTTCACAGGCTTCTCCCGGTGCCGCCGTGATGTTAGCCTGCAGAGGTGCCGGGTCATGAGGTGCTGAGGAGGCTTGCTCTGGTGCCGGCAAGTTCCCCTGATGCTTTGAAGTTACTGGTGCCGGCAGCACTGGCATCACAGCTATTCCTGCTGCCGGTGCCACGGGCATTGCAGCTATTCCCATTGCCAGTGCCAATGTGCCCTGTGTCAGCGGTGCGGCTGTCAGTTTGCATGGCCCCGCTGTAGCCAGTGCCGATTGAGCTCTCGGTTCCACTCCTTCCCTCCAGGGAGCAGGATCTGCACAAACTACTCCAGGGCTATGACCTCGGCTACCTGGGCTGCCGTTCACTGTTCGAGTTCCAGCCACCACCAGCAATGGTCGTGGATTTGTTGGGCCATGGCCCGGGGCCTGGCTCCCAGCGCATACTGTCCCTGCTGCAACTGCCAGTGATAGGTCTCTGGATTCACCCCAGCCTGGTCTAATATGGCGGCTTTCACTTGGGGGTACTCTAGTGCAGTGGTCCCCAACCTTTTGGGGTTGCCGGGCTGCTCACACACTGGGCACCTGGGGGCGAGGCCACCCATATGCTGCGTGCCTGGAGCTGGCGCCACTCATGTGCCACACTCCCGGGGCTGGCGCTGCAACTGTGCTGCATGCCCGGGGTGGGGCCGCCCATATGCCGTGCGCCCGGGGCCGGAACAGCCCATGTCCCGTGCGCCCGGGGCCGGGGGCCACCACCTCCCATGAGCTGCATGCCCGGAGCCAGTGCATGTGCCAAACACCCAGAAGCCGGCAGCACCTATGCGCCACGTGGCGGGGCCGCCCATGTGCCACGCACCCGGGGCCGGCACAGCCCTCGCGCCGCTCACCTGGGGGTCGGGCCGCCCCTGTGCCACGCGCCTGGGCTGGTGCCGCCCATATGCCGCACGCCTGGGGTTGGCACAGACCTCGCACCGCGCACCTGGGGGTGGGGCCACCTGACCGCCACGTGCCGGCAATGAGCATGTGCTGCGCGCCCGGGGCTGGCGCCACAAATACGCCCAGGGGCTGGCTTCATCCATGCGCCACGCGCCTGAGGGCGGGGCTGACCTCGATCACTTGGCAGGCGCACAGAAATGGCCCAGCAGGTGCCATGGCGCCCGTGGGCACCGCATTGGGGACCACTGCTCTAGTGCCTCCTGGGAGTCCAGGGTCCGGTAAGCCATCTGAGCCAGCCCGGTCAGGCAGGGCGCCAGCACCGTGGCCCAGTGGTCAGGGGCCCATCCAGCTGTGGTGGCCACCCACTCAAATGTCACCAGGAAACCCTCAAGGTCATCATGAGGTCCCATCTTGGTAAGCCATATAGGCAGCTCGGCCACTCCTCTGCTAGTATCTGCTCCTGTCGTACTGTGAGCAGGAGAAGGGGCCACCTTCCAAAGTGTGGTGATTTGTTTCATCCACTGCACTTGCTGATGGGTGGATAACTCCCTCAGAAACTGCTGCTGCTCCTGCCAATGGGTGGCCTGCAGCTGCTGCTGATTTGCCAATTGCTGAATCAACTGGTTTTGTAATTGCTGTTGTTGTGCCACATGCTTCTGCTGGTTGTCCGCCAGCTATCCCAACACCTTGCTGGGGTCCATCGTGGCACTCTGCCGTGCCTGGCAGGGGTCCTCTCTCCCTCCCCGGCACTGAAACAAAAGAACTCTACACTCCCGTTATGGCAGGGGAGGGATTGTCACTCTTGCCCACATTCTCCAACAGTATCACAGTGGTCACGCTGGAGGATAAATCTGGCTCAGTGGCCAAGTTTACTGCCCCTTGTCTGGGGGTAAATATGTCCCAACTGCTGAGTCTATAATGCCCCCTGAGCTTGGGTAAATATGGCCTAGCATCCAAGTCTATAATGCCCCCTCTCTCGGGTGAATATGGCTCAGCAGCCAAGTCTATAATACCTCTCCACCGGGCCCCAGCCCAGGGCCTTATCAGCGGTGGGTGATTCCCACCACTGGCTTAGCAGGGAGTTGCTCCCGAAGCATGCCGAGTTCCCTGGGATACCTCTTGCTCTCTTCCCTGGGCTGCTTCCTACCCCCGTCCGCTGGCTGGCCCCATCCCCACCTGGGCTGGCGAATGCTGTGGTGTTGGCAGCTGCAGTTGGCATGGCAGTGGCGGCTAGTACAGCTGCTGTAGTTGGCGCAGCAGTAGCCGTGGGCGCCGTGGCTATGGCCCGTGGTTGGTGCAGCAACAAGGGCTGCAGCGGCTCGTGTGGCAGCTCTGGCTGGTGTGGTAGGGGTTCCGGCGGCAGCTCTGGCTAGTCCCATGGGGGCGGTTGCTCCTGGGCTCTGGCAGGAACTCCTTCCCTTTCAGTGGTCAACCCTGACTGAGTTGGTCCACCAGCCTTTACACTGATCGTGTGGCTGGAGCATGCCCAGAAGGGACTCAGAGGAGGGGCCTTCTCAGCCCAGCAAGCCTGGTTAACCCCTCCACTGCCAGTGAAGGGTTGGTACATCCTGTCACAGGTATACATTTAAGTTGGGCCACTATTATGGTGTCTTTGAAAAGTTTCCATGCAGCTTGCACAGATTTTAACTTTTGTCACTGTACCTTTTAATTTCTGTTTAACTTTCTCATTTTTGTGTAGTTCCCCTTCCTGAAAATAAATGCCACAGTGCTGGGCTGCTGAGGTGTTTTTCCCACCACAGGGATGTTAAATTTTATTACATTATGGTCACCATTTCCAAGTGATCCAGTTATATTTACCTCTTGAACCAGATCCTGCACTCCACTTAGGACTAAATCAGAATAGTCTCTCCCCTTGTGGGTTCCAGAACCAGTTGTTCCATGAAGCAGTCATTTAATGAGGTGACATGTACCTACTCAATATGGGGATAGTTGAAATCCCCCACACTATCATCAAGTTTTTAAATGTGATAAGATATCCCTACAGCTATATTCTATTATTGGAGCATGGAATTACTATCCATAGAGATTCTATGGAACATTTTGGCCCAATTAAAATTTTTACTTCATTTGATTCTACATTTTCTTGCACGTATAGTGCCACTCCCCCACCAGTATGACCAGTTCTGTTCTTCCTATATATTTTGTACCGTGGTATGACTGTGTCACATTGACTGTCCTCATTCCACCAAGTTTCCATGTGCCTATCATATCAATATCCTCCTTTAAACCTAGGCACTCCAGTTCATCCGTTTTACTATTTAGACGTCTAACGTGTGTATAAGCACTTTAATAATGTCACTATGGGTACATCTACACTAGCTCGTTAGTTCGAGCTAGATAGAGTAATTAGGGCAAG
>JANRFK010000867.1:21545-32593 GCA_030068395.1 Apalone spinifera | reverse complement strand
ATCAGTCTGCTATTTCCTGATGTGTTAGACTCTTTCATTTGATTGTGTCTCATTTGATCTGACCAATAGTTCAATCCTCTCCTACTGACTTGAACACAGAGCATCTCTATTAGTAGAACCTCCCCTAATAGATGTGTCTGTCCGATCCACGTGCTCCTCCGCATGTGTCGTCTTTCCCTCAGACCTTAGTTTAAAAACTGCTCTACAACCTTTTTAATGTTAAGTGCCAGCAGTCTAGTTCCATTTTGGTTTAGGTGGAGCCCATCCTTCCTATATAGGCTCCCCCATTCCAAAAGCTTTTCTGGTTCCTAATAAATCTAAAACCCTCATCTCTACACCACTGTCTCATCCACGTATTGAGACTCTGAAGCTCTGCCTGCTTACCTGGCCCTGCATATGGAACTGGAAGCATTTCAGAGACTGCTATAATAAAAATCTTGTATTTCAATCTCCCAATACCATATTGTTACTGCCAACTTGAAACATCACATCTTGGCTCTGGTAAAGTAGCACACTCTTCTGCTGCCCTCCTGTCCCCTGCAAAACATTGTTTCAATTCTTCTGAATACTGAATCTGCAACAAGGATTGTCTGTCTTCCCTGAAAAATTGGAGAACTCTTTACACGTAAGCTTGATTTTCTTACTAGATGAGCAGAGTTGCCATCCACACATACATCCAATACATCTTTCCCATCCCTTGAACCAGCTGGAGTTTCAAAGTATCTTTTATGATTTCCACAATGAGAATCTGGTATTAATTGGAAACTTGGATGTGTGTGGAATTCCCCCTGCTTCCTTTCCCTGTGGTAGCCTCCGTCTGTGTAATCTCATCTGTCTCCAACCATGTATAATGTACAAAGAGAAGAAGGAGCATCTTCACGGGCAGGCTTGGCAAACCTAGTGAGGAGGGCTTTAACCTAGGTTCGTTGGAGGACAGTGACCAAAACCTTGAGGGGAGTGGGAAAGTCGGATACCAGGAAGAAATGCAAAGAGAAACAAGCAACAAAGGAGGACCCCTGATTCAAATGGAGAAGGTAGGGCGATCAACTGGTTATCTGAGGTGTTTGTACACCAACGCGAGAAGCCTGGGCAACAAACAGGAAGAATTAGAGGCCCTGGCCCAGTCCAAGAAATATGATTTAATTGGGATAACAGACTTGGTGGGATGACTCACAAGACTGGAGCGCTGTCATGGAAAGGTATAAACTGTTCAGGAAGAACAGACAGGGGAGAAAAGGAGGAGGAGTTGCACTATACGTAAGAGAGCACTATGATTGCTCAGAACTCCAGTATATAGAGGGAGAAAAGCCTGTTGAGAGTCTATGAGTTAAGTTTAGAGGTGCAAACAACTGCAGTGATGTTGCGGTTGGTGTCTACTACAGGCCACCGAATAAGGTGGATCAGGCTGATGAGGCTTTATTCGGACAACTGAGAGAAGCTTCCAGATTGCAGGCCCGAGTTCTCGTAGGGGAATTTAATCACCCTGACATCTGTTGGGAGACCAATATGGCAGTACACAGGCAATCCAGGAATTTTTTGGAGAATGTTGGGAATAACTTCTTGGTACAAGTGCTGAAGGATCCGACCAGGGGCCATGCACAGCTTGACCGTCAGCTCACAAACAGGGAGGAACTACTAGGGGAAGTAGAGGTGGGTGATAACCTCGGAAGCAGTGATGATGAGATGGTAGATTTCAGGATCCTGACCCAAAGAAGAAAAAAGAGTAATAAAATACACAACTTGGACTTCAGAAAAGCAGACTTTGACGGGCAGAATCCCCTGGGATGCTAACATGAAAGGGAAAGGAGTCCAGGAGAGTTGGCAGTATTTTAAAGAAGCCTTATTGAAGGCACAGAAAGAAATCATCCCGATGCATAGCAAGAGAAGCAAACATGGTAAGAGACTGGATTGGCTTACAGGGAAATCCTTGGTGAACTTAAGCACAAAAAGGGAGCTTACAAAAAGTGGAAACTTGGACAAATGACCAGGGAGGGGGTATAAATGTATAGCTCAAGAATGCTGGGGGGTTATCAGGAAGGTGAAAACGCAATTGGAATTGCAGCTAGCAAGGGATCTGAAGGATAACAAGAAAGGTTTCTACAGGCTTGTTAGCAAGAAGAAGGTGATCAGAGAGGGTGTGCGGTCCCTACTGGATGAAGGAAGTAACCTAGGCTGTGTCTACACTACATGGCTCCATCGACGAAGCCACGTAGATTAGGGTTGTAGGCATAGGGAAATGAAATGGCAATTTAAATAATCAGCTGTTTGTCAGCCCAGCGTGGCAGCCATTTAAATTTAAATGAAGCAGCGATCATTTAAATCACCGCTTCATTTCCCTTTGCCAAGTAGTGTAGACATACCCCTAGTGACAGATGATGTGAGGAAAGCTGAAATACTCAATGCTTTCTTTGCTTCTGTATTCACGGAAAAGGTCAGCTCCCAGACTAAAGCGCTAAGTGACGCAAGATGGGATGAAGATGGACAGCCCTTGGTGGGTAAAGAACAGGTTAGGATCTACTTAGAAAAGCTTTAGCTAAGTCCATGGGTCCGGACTTAATGCATTCGAGGGTACTGAGGGAGTTGGCAAATGTCACTGAGGAACCTTTGGCCATTATCTTTGAAAACTCGTGGAGATTGGGAGAGATCCCGGATGACTGGAAAAGGGCAAACGTACTGCCCATCTTCAAAAAAGGGAAGAAGGACGATCCAGGGAACTATAGGCTGGTCAGTCTTACCTCGGTCCCTGGAAAAATCATGGAAGGGATCCTTAAGGAATCCATTGTGAAGCACTTGGAAGAAAAGAAAGTGATCAAGAATAGTCAGCATGGATTCACAAAGGGCAAGTCGTGCCTGACCAATCTGATTAGCTTCTATGATGAGGTAACGGGCTCTGGACGTGGGAAAGTCAGTGGATGTTTTATATCTTGACTTTAGCAAGGCTTTTGATATAGTCTCCTACAATATTCTTGCCAGCAAGTTAAGGGAAAGTGGATTTGATAAATGGACGGTAAGATGGATAGAAAGATGGCTAGAAGGTCAGGTCCAGTGGGTAGTGATCAACGGCTCAATGTCAGGATGGCATTTGGTTTCTAGTAGAGTGCTCCAAGGTTTGGTTCTAGGACCGGTTTTGTTCAATATCTTTATTAATGACCTGGATGAGGGGATGGATTGCACCCTCAGCAAGTTTGCAGATGACACTAAGTTAGGGAGAGAGGTAGATACACTCGAGGGCAGAGATAGGGTCCAGAGTGACTTAGACAAATTGGAGGATTGGGCCATAAAAAAATCTGATGAGGTTCAACAAGTACAAATGCAGAGTCCTGCACTTGGGAAGGAAGAATCCCAAGCATTGTTACAGGCTGCGGACTAACCAGCTAAGTAGTAATTCTGCAGAAAAGGACCTGGGGATTACAGTGGATGAGAAGCTAGATATGAGTCAACAGTGTACCCTTGTAGCCAAGAAGGCGAATGGCATATTAGGTTGCATTAGGAGGAGCATTGCCAGCAGAGGCAGAGATGTGATTATGCCCCTTTATTCGGCTCTGGTGAGGCCATATCTGAAGTATTGTGTCCCGTTCTGGGCCCCCCACTACAAAAAGGATGTGGACGCATTGGAGAGGGTCCAGCGGAGGGCAACCAAAATGATTAGGGGACTGGAGCATATGACCTACGAGGAGAGGCTGAGGGAGCTGGGTCTGTTCCTCTGCAGAAGCAAAGAGTGAGGGGGGATTTGATAGCAGCCTTCAACTTCCTGAAGGGAGGTTCCAAAGAGGCTGGAGAAAGGCTGTTCTCAGTAGTGACGGATGACAGAACGAGGAACAATAGTCTCAAGCTGAGGTGGGAGAGGTCCAGGTTGGATATTAGAAACATCTATTTCACTAGGAGAGTGGTGAAGCACTGGAATGGGTTACCTAGGGAAGTAGTGGAGTCTCCATCCCTAGAGATTTTTTAGTCTCAGCTTGACAAAGTCCTGGCTGGGTTGATATAGTTGGGATTGTTCCTGCCTAGGGCAGGGGGCTGGACTTGATGACCTTCTGAGGTCTCTTCCAGCTCTATGGTTCTATGATTCTATGATAATGCTGCCATGACCTCTTGGTGAGAAAATGTGTTTTCTGAAATCCACAGTAGCCATTACAATATTAGTTCACGGTGATGCATTGTTGACATCTATTATCAGTAGTGGGTTAGCTTCCTAGTATAGATAGGGTTTATGGCCACAAATATGCTTAAGATGAAGTTGGGGTGTACATGAGAATAAATGTTAAAATGATAAAGTGGTTAGTGGCTTTAGAAAATTATAATTTTAGAATTCCTTCCCCTGTGCACTAGAAAACCAAACTTTCTTATAAAATAAGAGTGGATTCACAAGGTCCTACATACCTATAAGGAAGTCTTTCATAATAGATCTTCTCCAATGCAGCAAAGTGATACCTTGGCTTCAGACTTGTAGCTAAATTAGATATTAACACGGAGCCAGATCTCTTAGTATCCATTTCTCCCTATAAAATACAAATAAAACCCTGTGGGTTTGCAATTCAGAGAAAAATGGTTCAGCAGTTTCTTTGTTCTGTGTATTTTACAGTTTGTTTTGATGGCTATGACAGCAGTGTTTCTCAAACTGGGGGTTTGTGACCCACGGTGATGGTGAGGGAGGGAAGAGAGGAGTTTTAGGATGGTTGCAAGTAGGGCTGATGTTAGAGGGTAGGAAGCAGGACAGTTGCCTGGGACCCTGAAAAGCTAATTTAAATGTTTCAGCCCTGGTCCCATCAGCACAAGGGTTTAGGTTCCAGTATTCAGGCTTCGGTTTCAGCCTTCACCAGTCAGGGTACAAGCCCAATTCTACGCTTCAGGTAGGGGTTTGCATTTTTTTCCAGTGGGGCAGGGTCACAATTTTTTGAGTCCAAAGGGGATGGCCAGCACCATAAAGTCGAGAGAAACTGCATTAAAATCTAGCTCTTTTCTGAAACATGACTATAAAAATGGCATCTTTTTAATTAATCAGGGACTTAATCCTATTTCCACTAAAGTCAGTCAGCGCATCAGGAGTGAGCCACGTATATCCAGAGTTGTGCCTGCTCATTTTATTGCCAAAAATAAACTGTTACTTACTTTAATTGCAGTTCTTCTAGATGTATGCTTACAGGTATTCCACTTGTGTGTGTGTATGCATGCCAAGTGTGCTGGAGCAAGAGAAATTTGCCTAGTAGTACCAATAGAGGGTTGACATATGTGCCTCATGGATGTACCACCTCTCCAAGCTACATGAGGTGGTGCCACTGTGACACTTCCACAATTCCTTCGTGCTAAATGCCCAGAATTGAGACTAATGCAGAGGGGATAGAGGATGGGTCATAGAATAGACAACTGCATCACATCTCAAACAAATACATTTACAGTAAGTAACCATTTTTTCTTAAATAGATGTGGATAGGTATTCCATGTAGGTAACTCACAAGCAGTGCCCCTCCCAGGAGAAGGGGCTTGAAATCTATCTAAAAAAAAGACTGTAAGAGGACTCTACCAAAGCCTATATCCACCTGGAAGGGTTCATAAATGTATGCATAAACCAATTGGCAGCCCTGAAAAATGGCTAAAATGGAAATGTCACTGAAGAATGCTATGGACATTGCTTGTGCCCTCATGGGGGGCGGGGGAGGCACAGATGAAGTTATTTCATATTCAGTCTTGATGCAGAACGTTATTCATTAAGAAATCATCTAGGAAGAAACTGCTTAGTCCTTCACGGAATCTGCATTAGGGATGTTAAAAGGAGGAGGAAGTTACTCACTTTGGTGCAGTAATAACAGTTCTTCGAGATGCATCCCTAGGGGTGCTCCACTGTAGGTGCTGGGTTGTCCTGGCGCTGCAGATTGGAGTTTCCTTGAGCAGTGGTCAGCCGTACTGCGCATGCATGGCATGCATCTCACGCTGTTTGCGCTCTTTTGATCTCCCGTGTGGTCTGGCTCCCACCAGTTCCTCGAGCCCACCCCAGTATCTGAAAGATATTTAGGAAAGAATCTGATATGGGGAAAAGGGCAGGTAGTGGAGCACCCACGGGGACACACATCTTGAAGAACCATTGTTACTGCACAAGGTGATAACTTCCTCCTCTTCTTCGAGTGGTGTCTCCATGGGTGCTCCACTGTAGATGAATGTGTAGCAGTAGTCAGTGTAAGGGGTAGGTGGGCCTTGGATTTATGGTTTGACAGCAGTCGATAGGACCGTGGAGGCTGCGATAGTGTCTTTTGCTTGAGCCTGCAAGATTGCATAATGCTTCATAGAAGTGTCATTGGTTGACCATGTAGCCACTCTGCAGATGTCCTTGAGGGGAACCCCATGGAGAAAAGCAGTAGAAGTCACCACCACTCTTGTCGATGTGCTCTAGGTGTCTGAGGTAGTGATTTATTCCTTAAAATATAACATTGTGTAATGCAGGAGACTATGAGTATGGAGATGTGTTTTGACCATAGCGGATATCCCTTATTGCAGTCCACTGTAGAAAGGAGTAAACGATCCGACTTGCAGAAAGATCGGGTCCTATCTATATAGAATGTAAGAGCTTTATGTACATCCAATAAATGAGATATTGCATTCTTCATCATTGAACATGGCTTAGGCCATCAAGGCTGCTAACTCACTGACTCTGCGGGCAGAAGTGATTGTCATCAGAAAAAATACCTTTAGTTCATCATAGACAGTGGATAAGTAGCTAGAGGTTCAAAAGGTGCACAGGTAAGAGTGTCCAGGACCATTTCTAAGTTCCATGGTGGCGGTGATAACCCACATGGCGGGTATAGGTTGGAAAGACCCTTTATAAATCTCTTTGTGATAGGGTCAGCAAAAATTGACCACCACTCAACTGATCGGAGAAAGGCAGTGATAGCTGATAAGATGTGCCTTTAAAGAGGAGAAGGTTAATCCAGATCCTTGAGGGACAGTACGTAGTCCAAAACTGTATGTAATGGTGCTGTGCTGGGGGGGTCTAAATACTTGCTAGAGCACCAAGAGAGGAACCTATGCCACTTTTGAAGGTAAGTGGTTTGGGTAAATTGTTTTCTGCTGTGTAAAAGTACCTGTTTTACTTGGTCAGAGCATTGTAGTTCTTCCTGGTAGAACAAACAATAAACCATGCTGTTAGGCAGAGAAGATGTGGCTGCAGGCGGAGTAAGGTTCCTCTGTTCTGAGTTAGAAGATCGGGGTGAATCAGAAGGTGGTAGGGAGGTTGAGGAGACATCAGATACAGACAAGGAAACCATATCTGTCATGCCCAAAATGATGTTATGAGAATAACGGTCACTCTGTCTCTGGCGATCTTCTCAAACACCTTGTGAATGAGTGGGGTGGGGGAAACGTGTATAAGAGGGGGCCCTTTGAACTGAGAAGAAAGGCATCTCCTAGAGACCCAGGTCCCATGCCTGCTCGGGAGCAGTAATAGCAATACTTTTTGTTTATGTAGGAAGCGAATAGATCGATTTCCAGTGGACCCCATCATTGGAAGATGGATTGGATGACCCGAGAGTGCAGCTCCCATTCATGGTCTGGGGCAAAGTGTTTGCTGAAGTAGACTGCTGTTACATTCTTTACTCCTGGTAAGTATGAAGCGACGAGGGTAATTTTGTTTCATATGCACCAGTTCCATAATCAGACTGCCTCTGTGCATAAAGCATGAGAAAGGGCACCTCCCTGACGATTTACGTAGTACATCGTTGATATGTTGTGGGTCAATATTCTGACCTTTTTGCCTTGAATGTGTGTAACAAAATGCTTGCATGTATTGAACACAACTCTGAGTTCTAATAAATTGATATACAAAGTAGTCTCGTGTGGTCCATCGTCCTTATGGCACTCATCATGCGGGGTCCCCGTCCGATGGACACGTCAGTAGTTATATATACAGATGGTTGGTTTCAATGAAATGGTACACCCGGCTAGAAGATTGCGGGGATTGGTCCACTTTAAGATGTGAGGCAAGTAGCAATGGGAGTAGAACCCCTCGTCTCTGAAGTCCTCTGGTACTATCTCCACTGCTCCTAGGCTGAGTAGTCAGTGTACCTCCTGTTCTAATAGGTCTTCATGAAAGGGGTCCCTGAAGAAGAATGGGGAGGTGGGAGGAAGCGAGGTAAAGGGGATGGTGTACCATGATATTATTTCAAGGATCCAATGTCCCATATGATGGCTGCCCAGTGATGACGAAAAGGCCTCAGGTGGTGGTGAAAGGCCAGGGAACGATATGATGTTTGTGCGAGATGGGGAGATTTTGCAGACCCTCGACGAACAGGTCAAACCTGCTGCTTGTTCGGCTGGTCACCGGTATTACAAGCGTCCTGTGGATGTCTCCTCTGTGGGCGTTGCTTGCTCCTTGATTAATCAAAAGTGCATTGTTGGTACCTGGAATAGGAGAACTCCTGCTGCTTTTGATATGGAGTGTATTATTTATGGCGGAATGGGGAAGTATACATCCCAAGTGCGTGCAATGTTGTTCTAGAGTCTTTGCTGGAATGCAGCATGTCATCGCGTCTTTTCAGCAAATAATTTTTGCTTGTCGAAAGGAAGATCTTCCACTTTCAACTGTAGCTTACAAGGGACCCCTGCAGATTATAACCAGGAGGTTCTCCTTATAACTACTGATGTCACGATAGCTTTGGCTGCTGTGTCAGCAATGTCAAGTGCTATTTGGAGCGCTGTTCTGGAGGAGGCACAGCCCTCCTGAACTATGGATTTTAATAGGGATCTTTTGGAGACTGGCAGGGGTTCTAAGAGAGAAGTCAACTTCGTGAAGTTATCAAAGTTGTGATTGGAAACCAGCACTGCGTAGTTTGCTATACTCAAGAGTAAGGTGGCCGAAGAATAAAGTTCTTCCCCAAACAGGTCCATATGTTTATGATCTTTATCTGTTGTGCTTTTGTATTGTAGCAATTTGGTTCTGTGTTGAGCAGTGTCAACAACTAAACAATTTGGTTGAGGGTGGGAAAATAACAAATCAGCTCCCTTTGGAGGGACAAAATATGTTTTGTCAGCTCTTCTGTTAGTTGGAGGTGCTGAAGCTGGAGTCTGCCATATCTGGTCAGGAGCCTCCATGATGGTGCCATCTATGGGGATTGCAACTTTTCCCCGTTGTGAGGGCTGGAGATTTTTGAGGAGCCTGTGCTGTTTCTCAGGTACCTCAGTTAATGGAATGTCCTGAGATGCAGCCACCCTTTTGAAAAGCTCCTGAAACTGCCTCATGTTGTCAGGAGAGGACTGGTCATCAGGTATGACCACCTCGTCAGGGGATGATGACGACTGATCAGTCGGTGATACATCTGGTGGGTGATCTTCTACCTCGGAGAGTTGACCTTCCCTCCGGTTCTGACTGATGAGCTGTAGAGGGAGTGTTAGGTGGCGACATTGCTACTGCTGGAGTACATAAGGGTTGCAGGGAAACAAGGAGCATGGGAAGTCGGGTGACTGTGACAGCAAGGATAGCCATATTCAGAGTAATGATAGCAATGATTAGTTGAATCATGCCAAGAATAATACTTGTAGTATGTTGGACTGTGTCGTCTGAGGTAAATTCGCACTGGTGAAACGTGCCAAGATGACATGCTACTCCTGCAGTACATCTGATGATGCGTTGGTAGGTGTGGGAACCAGATGAGCATGGGAATGCTCTTGAAGAAGGAGGAGGAGAGTGAGGTAGGTATCTTGTATAAGGGGACGGTGATAAACCGTACCTAGGCTCATGATGCCTAGCTTGTTCAAGTGGGATGCGACCCCTGTCATCCATTGTTAATCAAGGAGAATATGGAGGAAGTAGTGCAGAAAATGGTGCCGGTGAGAACGTAAGTGGTTCGGGACTTGTGGAACTCACTAAGGTGGATTTGTGGAGTGCTTTCTTTGGCATCAAAGGGCTGGACAAGGCATATGGTGCCGAAAATCCCGGTCCATTGTATGTGTTGCGCTGGTCGGCACGTGTGTGGCCAGCGCCGAGATTGTCGGTATGTTTGCTGACATTTCCAAAGCGGAAGGATTTAATAGCAGCCTTCAACTTCCTGAAAGGAGGTTCCAAAGAGGCTGGAGAAAGGCTGTTCTCAGTAGTGACAGATGGCAGACCAAAGAACAATGGTCTCAAGTTGAGGTGGGAGAGGTCCAGGTTGGATATTAGGAAAAACTATTTCATTAGGAGAGTAGTGAAGCACTGGAATGGGTTACCTAGGGAAGTAGCGGAGTCTCCATCCCTAGAGATTTTTAAGTCTCGGCTTGACAAAGCCCTGGCTGGATTGATTTAGTTGGGATTGGTCCTGCCTAGGGCAGGGGGCTAGACTTGATGACCTTCTGAGGTCTCTTCCAGCTCTATGGTTCTATGATTCTATGATTAAGGTGCCGATATTGTCAATAAAGACTGAGCTGGCGCTGACTATGGCAAAATGGCCTCTCTTTTCTCCACCCTAGGAGACCGAAGAGTGGAAACTGTAGGAGAATGCTCCAGTGGCTGAAGCGCATTGTCGAATAAAAATATTTTAAATCTCATCTCCCTGTCCTTACGTGCCCTGACCGTCAACTTGGCACAGTAGACACATTTTTGAGGTACATGAGCCTTGCTGAGGCACTTGATACACTTGGCATGACGTCCAAAGCTGGTATGGTGTCACGGCATGTGGCACACTTCTTAAAACAGGGAGAGTTTTTTTAAAACTAATAAAAACGAACTATAATAACTAGAACTGTAAGAACTGTAACTAACTACAAAGACTAACCAAATATCAATTCTACTCCTGACAGGATTTGTCTGAGGAGAGAAGGCTCACTCTGTGACCACAGGCAGCGAAGAAGGAACTGGTATCAAAAGAGCATTAACAATGCGAGACGTTTTGTTGGGGGCTAATTTGGCTATGACAAATCAGGAAAGAGATCTTGGAGTTATTGTGGACAGTTCTCTGAAAACTTCCACACAGTGTGCAGCGGTGGTCAAAAAGGCAAATAGGATGCTAGGAATTATTAAGAAAGAGACAGAAAATAAAACACAGAATATCTTACTGCCCCTGTATAAAACTATGGTACGACCACAT
>JANRFK010006699.1:492135-503555 GCA_030068395.1 Apalone spinifera | reverse complement strand
CTAATGGTCTGGGGTTGCGGACACAGCTGGAGGGTCCGGCGGGAGTGTCTGGGAAGGGGACCGGGGCGGGGGGCGGGGGGCGCCAGTTCCCCTGCAGGCCGCGCCTGCGGGCTCCATCACCTCACCGAGTTCCTGTTCTGGGCCCAGCCGCCAGGCGCTGGGGCAAGACCGAGGGCCCCCGAAGCGCCCATGTGGCAGGCCACTGAGTCCAGCTACGGCCGCGGAGCGCTCAGGCACGCAGGAGTGGCGTGCGGCCTGGGCCCGTGGGCGTGGGAGCAGGCCTGCCTGGGTCCCACGCCCGCCCGCAGGACAGGCCCAGCTAGTGCTGGCTGGCGTGGGCAGACCGCACCCGCACTGCAGGGCCTCCTGCAGCCGGCGGGTCGAGAGGTGCTGCTGCAGTTTGGCTCTGGAGCGGCTGTTCCTGTGTTTGCTGATAAGGGAGGAGGTGAAGCTTGACCCAGGAAACCAGACAAGATCCCCAGTGATAAACTCCCTGCAACAAGACAAAGGCACTGACCTGTGTGCCGCTGTTCCCACAAGCGCAGCAACAACCCCCCCGGGGACAGCGCACACAACAGCCCGGCCAGACCCTGCTGAAGCCCCCCGGGGCCAGTGCCCACAGGGCCCATGCCAGGAAGTCGGGATCTAACACGATGCCAACTGCCCAGAGCAATTCTGCAGAAACTCTCCGCCGGGTGTAAGCAGACGGCCCCGGGAAATCCAGCTGGGGGGATGGCTTATTGTTCAACTCGACCAGTGTGCGTGGTGCTGTACAAGAGGCAAAGCTGAGCAGCCGGCGCACGTCAATGCTGACACAGAGCGTGCCCCCAGGCCGAGCCCCCGAGCCCCACGCCGGGCTGGGAAGCGCATGGCCACACCTGCTCCGTACTTGGACTTTTTTATGCAAAAGGCCTTGGCACAAAGGTGGCTCATTTGACCGCCACGAGCCCCTTCGCTTTGCAGCGGCTCCCTGGCCGCGCTGAGAGGAGGCCAGCCTGTCGCTGGCAGGGCTCGCAGAGCTGCGCTGCTGGAACAGCATCGGGCTGGGTGCGCTAATCTCACGCTCACACCCTGCCCTGCAGCCCACTCTGAATAGAGCCCTGGAAATGGCATGGCGGCTGCCCCATCCACAGGAAACCATGCTGAGCAAAACAAAGCGCCCCGTCCCACGGCCAGCCGAGCCCCCGCCTCTGCACGCGTCGGGCCAGGCATGCTCCAGCCCAGGTGCCTAACGAGAATTAACAATCCCAGCTGACCATGGCCAAAAGCAACGTGACCCAATGGCCTGGCACCCCGGTGGGGCCAAGGGGGCGGCAGCAGCTCTGCACCAGTGCAGAAGAGTGGGGAGGGGACAGGCCTGGGCCACAGGAGACCAGACGCCAGGCTCTGCTGCCACAGAGGTGTCCCCGTGGCCTTGGGCAGGTCACTTAGCCTCTCTGGGCCAGATTTGCAAAGGAATTAGGCGCCTAGAGATGCCCATGGGACCCTGTGCAGCAGCTAGGCAGGGTGAGGCCCTGCTTCCCAATAAGCCCAAGCACCTCGTCTGCTCCAGAAGCTCCCAGGAGGCCCGTCTGCATTGCAGGAAAACGGGCCCTGTGGAAGAGCACCCAGCGCTCCCGCCCTGGGGGGCCTGCAGCTGAGCAAGGGGCAGGCAGGCAGCCAGCGCACGTCAGAGCCAGCCCGAACCGGCGGGGCCCGTCTGGCGTTTGCACGGGGGGCGGCCCCAGCCGGCAGCAATCCCCTCGCAATGCTGTTTCTCTGGAGCGAAGAGGAAGCCAAGATGGCTGCTCCCATCCCATAATTGTCTCGGGCAGGCAGGCTGTTAAAATGGCCGCCCCAGGCAGACTGCAAGACAAAGCGAGCGCTCACGGCGGGGAATTCAGCCCTGGGCAGGGCGCCAGAGGCACTGGAGTGAGCACAGGCTGCGTGGGAGCGGCCCCTGGCCCGGTGCGGCCAGGCCTCCCTGCTACCCCGCAGCACGCAGAGCAGGCCGCCGCCCCACAGCTAGCGAGTCCAAGGGGCCCGGGGCTCGCAGTGGCGTTGGCCAGCGTCCTCGGCCCTTTAAATCACCACCTGGTGCTGGGGGGGCACTGAAGGCTGTCTGGCTTTGGTCACGCCCCTTCCAGGGCACGGTGCCCCCCCCTTTGCCTGGGGCCCCCCTGCAGGAGGAGCACTGGCCCCTGCCCGGCACATACAGACACGGAGCCGGGCGCTGCTAAAGCAGGGGCACGTGGAGGCGATGCTGGCACGCCAGGCTAGACCTCTGCCCCACTGCCCGTACTCGGGCAGCTATGGGGCCGGCCTGTCTGCTCCGGATGTGGGCCAGTCTCAGAGTGCTGGAGCCAGACGAGATCCAGGCGGGGGCAGATTAGCTCCACTCCCGGATTCCTACAACTTCCTCGGCAGCACCCAAGCCAGGATTCTGGACCCCTGGGTGCTAGGACTGGTCCAGTCCGCCTCTCGCCGCACCAGGCCAGCCCCGCAGCGAGGACTGGGGGAGGCCCTGCTTCACATTTACCGGCCCCCCGCACAACAGCCTCCGTCCAAGGGGACGTTTTCTCGCCTTCCTGGGGCCAGACTCAGCCCCCTTGCTCAGTGACACGCCCGGAGCCCGACCGGCGTCTGTGCGCGGACTTGGCGAGCTCTGGAGCCGGGCCCACGGGAGCACAGGGAGCCGAGTCCCGTCAGCGATGCTCATGCCAGCAGCCAGCAGCCACAGACTCGCACTGCTGGGCTGGGCAGAGACTCGGCCATTTTTCTCCCTGGAACTCATGCAGAAGAGTTACTGGTTTTAGGCCTATGTCCTTCTCTGACTGGGTCCCCTCTGGGTAGCCGTCCCTCCCTGGGGATCCCCCTCCCTTCTTCGGCAGCCCAGGACTCTGCATGTATTGACTTGCCTCTCCTTCCATGGCCCCACTGGGCCTCAGGCTGAGAGGCCAAGAGCCAACTTCCCCCCTTCCGCCCCAGCTACCAGAAGGAAATGCAGATGGGGAGGAAGAGGAGGCAGGTGGTCCTGCCAGTCCAGGGACGTGGCCTGGGACATCAGGAAGAGAGGAGACGCCGGGGGGGTGCAAGGCACTGCCCTGCCTCCCAGGAGCTGGGCGAGGAACCCCCAGTCCCAGTGGGGACCAGTGACAGGAGCGGGGAAGGTGGGGCTGCAGTGCACCTGGGGCAGCGGGCCAGGCCTGCTCCAAGGTCCCTGCCACCCCCACGGCATGAGGAAAGGAGCAGGCGGGAGCCGAGCTGTGCAGGGAGGGAGGCGCTTTTCAGGCAGGAGATGGAGAATAAAATGAAACGGCCAAGCCCTGGGCTCGGCCTGCCTCAGCTCCCAGTCGGAGGCAGTGAAGCCGGCAGGCCCGACCGCGGCACAGCCCTCTCGGTACTGGGGCCCAGGACCACGCACGGTCTCAGTGGCACGCATGCAAAGCCCAGCAGGGGATGAGCGATCGCAGAAGGCAACGGTTCGGTGTGGGGGGCCGAGACCCGGCTACGACCCTGGCTCACTTTCTGGCCAGTGGGAGATTGGCTGAGGAATGTGCGAGTACACGTGGCGTGCACTCTGGCCCATGAGCGGGCACGTCGGCTGGAGGCGCTGGAGGGACGTGCCAATTAAGGTGCAGTAACCAAAGTGCCTTGGTAAAACCAAAGGTGAGGAGCCTGGCCTGGCCCGTGCGGCTTCAAGTGATCTAGACCCTGCGAGGAGGAAGGAACCTAGCGCACTAAACCGCGCAGAGACAGCTCCTGCTGCAGGGGCCAGAGACGAGCAGTGAAATGCAGCTGAAGGCAGGGAGGGCTCCACAAAGAGCCCAGGGCAGGGGCCCGCCCAGGGACGGGGCAAATCATAAATATGAGGGGCTGAGTCACTTTCAAAATGGCTTTTTAAAAGTGCCTTTAGCAAGGAAGCATGGACAAGGAGAAAAGCCCCTGGAGCCCTGACCGCAGCCTTGTAAAAGCAGCTCCTCTCAGGGGCAGGGCAGGGCAGCGGGCAGCCAGACACACTTGGCAGCTCCAGGCGAGATGCACCTTCGGGTGTGGCTGACGGGGCTGCGGGGTGTAGGAGCCGGGCACTGGCTGTCTGGACGTCACATGGGGGCAGCGAGCTCTGTAAACATCCAGAGGCTAATGAAAGCCTGAGCTGTAAGCAGGATGGGGTTTGTAAATACCAGCCCTGGCCAAACAAAACAACCCCTTGAGGACTGTTTTGACTAGAATGACAAGATTAGTGAGGGAAGGGGGCCGGCAGGATGTCATGAGAAGAGCCCCGGCCCCGCCCGCTCTGTGTGGACAGGCCGAGCCCAGGGCCATGCTGAGCTAAGTGTCAATGGACAGCGTGTTGGGTATGCACATGTCTCTCCCCCAGGCTGGGGCAGAGCAAACGCCTGTGTGTACCCATCCGTCGCCCAGCTGAACAAGGGGCCCCACTGGGCGCTGGAGCCCAGAACACCCTGTCCCAGCTACCGCTCGAGCATGCGCACGCTAGCCAGGTGCACGTACCAGTGTCAGTGCTGCACCCCCAAAATCCCTGGGGCTGCACATCCGCCGGCACATGGCCTCTGCGGAGGGGAGGCCGGTCAGCTGGCGCCTGCGTGCTCCTGCAGGCGACTTGGTAACCAGCGAGGGCGTGGCCCACCTGGCTTTAGCACACGGAAGTTTGCAGCCGGGTACCAATGCGCCTTGCGAGCCTGCGTTTCAGTGGCACCGTACGGTTAGGGTTACAAAGCACCATAAGGGCAAATGATTGTTAGGCCATGTCGTTCTTATAACAGTGTCCCACGGACTCTTCCCTGAAAATGGGCTTGGTATGAGCCATCCATATGGACTGGAAATTGCCTGAAGTAGCATAAACAAGGGGCGAGGAGAAACTGGCACTAAAGGTAACTGGTCGCTGCACTGACCGTCCATTTGATGAGACGGTCGACTTAGCACTGTTCTCCATTCCCACTAAGACCCTCACCGGGCACAGCACAACACTCGTGCTACATGTGTCCGTAAAGCAGTGTGGAGGGGAATAGCGAAGGGGGCTATTTTTAGAGGGGTCCCACAGGGATTGGCACCAGGCCAGACACCGCGGAACATTTCTCAGGGACCCAGAAGTCCATATAAATCACTGCTGGCAATGTTTGCGCCTGCGGAATGCAAAGAGCGCTGCGAACAGGGCGGTACGCAGGCAATCTGCATTGCTTGCGCCAAGCCAAATGCATTTGAATGCAGCTGAATGTGGTTCTCCATGCGGGCGCAAGGAGTGCAGGCCAGCTCAACAGCCGGGGGCAGTGTCCTGGCAAGCAGGGACTCTGGAAAGGTTTTAGGGAGCTTCATGGACAAGCAACTCAACATGAGCTCCCTGCGCCAAGCTGCAGCAAAGCAGGCTAGTGCGAGCTGATGATTTTGCCTCCATGCGGCGGGGTGAGAAAACCACTGGAAGACTCTCCAGTCTGGTATCCTCGTTGTAAAAGGGTCATGGACAGTGAGCCGGTGCAGCACAGCGCCACGCTCACTGTGCCTGGGCTGGAGGGCATGCGGGACATTGATCAGCATAAAGGGCTCGGTCTGTTTCATTTCTAAAAACAAGAAAGTGCTGGAGAGGTGGCTTGGTACCAGTGTCTAAGGACCGGCTTGGGGAAAAATGCTGGACACACGTGGGCTCGAGTGGCGAAAGACGAGAGTGCCTGGAAGCTGAAGCCAGACAAATGGCACCCAGTTGTAACAGTGTGGAGGATTAACCATTGGTGCCAACTACCAAAGGTGGCTGCTGTCTCTGCAGATTGTCAAATCCAGCCTGGCTCCATTCTCTGGGCCATGCAGCAGCCAGACACCAGTGATGCCTCAGTGCCAGGGAAGCGGTGAAATAGCCCGGCCAGGGAGATAGACGGTCTAATGGGCCCTTCTGCCCCTAACGCTGTGTAGGAAGCAAGAGCACATTGTGCCACGTACTGGAACACAAGAATTCACCAGCATGTCTCATCTTCACAACCCCGTGCAAGCGTAGAACACTGACCCTCGCACGCCCGCGGGGGCAGGCCGCTGTTCTTATCACCGTTCTGGAGTGAACCCGGAGCGAATACAAAGACTTTGTGGGGACAGTGAAACGGAACCAAACCCAAGCCGGCAACACCGTAGGGAGGCCAGAAAACAAACGCACCAAGGAAACGCTGGCTTTGTTTTGGGCTTCCCCTCACACCCAGGTATGGGCTAAGGGTGTTACAGGCTAGTCCCTAGGGACTTCTGCATTCCTCCTTTGAAATGTACAAGAGCCCCTGCTGGGGAAGCCGCTGGGGGATGCGGAACTCTGCCTACAGCCTGGGGCCAGCGGAAAATGCACAAGAGTCCCCAGCGATTCACTGGGCAGCTGCCGGACTCCCCAGCTGACCCCGGGTTCCCGGGAAATACCGCGGGACATTTCAAAGGAGGCAGGTGGACGTGCCTCTCGCCGAGTCGCTGGGAATTCCCTCCAGTATAACTAGGCTAGAGCACGTGGAGCCCGGCCTGTGGCACTCAGGAGGCTGCACACAAGCGCGGGCGGGTCTGGGCACTGCCGTACCGTGCAGACGGAGAGACAGCAGAGCAGGGCACGTTAGGCTGAACCACAGACAAACGTCCTCGCAGAGATTCCTGGCTCGAGAACAGCCTCCCGAGAGACACGGAGGAACCCGACCCTGGGGGACTTGTGACTGGACCCTGCAGCGAGTGCCTAAGAAACAGCTCTATTGGCTGGCATGGACTGAGCACAGCCCCACTGCAAATGGATGTGATCCATCCCCCGTCCAGGGGAGTGTCCCACTCTCAGTGCCAGCTGCTGCGGTTCCTGCCGAGGTCGCCCTTCGGCCAGGTGGAGCCAGCAGGGACCAGGGCGGCTCAGTATCGGGTTCCTTTTAACCATACTGTAAGAACTGGCGTGAGCCCCACCCAGCAACTTGGGGAAATGACCCCCCGGGCGTCTCTGCGAGGCAACTCGCCCTCTCACCACACCCCGTCTCTGGGCAGGAAAGAGCCTTTCGTCAGAGGGGGCAGTGATCGGCTTGGGAAAGCACCCGAGCAGGAATCAGCAGCAAGACAAAACAATCTCCCCACATCCACTGAGCAGCATCCTATGCCTCAGTTCTTAACCTGGACGACCAACTTTCCTTTCGCACGCCCTGGCCCTCCTTCCCCTGCGCCCTGCACGGCCCAGAGATCAGGTCTCTGCTCCCGCTGCTCAGCACACCCCATTCCTTGCTCCACTGCAGCCTCCGGGCTGTCTGGAGGGCCTGGAGCCGCCAGCGATCCCAGCTGTTCGTAGGAGCTCCCAAAGCAGCCTTACGCGTAGCCCGCCTCCGCAGCCAGTTCAGCCCTGCCCAGCCGCACTAACCGATTCCCAGCTGAGCCTTGGCTCTGTCGTGACACGGTAGGATGGAGGGGGACAATCAAAGGGTGCCTGGGGCCCTGAGGCAGGAGCCTAAACTCCTCCCTTGGTCTCTCTCTTCTCTCGGGCTGTTCCACCCCTAAGCGCTGCTCAGCTGGCACAAGGCAGCTGAGGGCCTGGCACGCAAACCTCAGCTGCCCTTGGTTCACACAGTGAGAATGCCCTTTCTTACCCCTGCGCCCCGCCCGAAGAACAGCTGCCGGGTCAGCCCCGAGGCCCATCCTGCCCAGTGGCCTCTCGGCCGCCAGTGGCCAGTGCCAGGAGCTGCAGTGGGAGCGAGCAGAACCAGGAATGAAGTGATCCGTCCCGTCCTCATCCCAGCTTCTGACATCTATAGAGGCTGGGGCCACCATCCCTGCCCAGCCCGGCTAACAGCCATCGGTGGACCTGTCCTCCCTGAATTGATCGAGCTCTTCTCTGAACCCTGTGGGGGCGGGGGATGTCTATGCAAAGTCCATTCCTGCGTCCTCTCCCGAGCTCATCGCGCGCTGTCGGGGGAGCGCATGCAGCCCCTGCTTACACTCTGGAACTTCAGTGCTGGTCCAAACCCACCTGAACCTGCTGGGCCCAGTCACTGTGCAGGGCAATATAACACCATTCGGTGCCCCTGGGCGACCCTGGCCAAGCTGAGATCCTGTCCCGGGAAGATTCCCTGCAGCCCCGAGCGCTGGACTAACGGGGCATGCCTCAAAGGCACTGACTGTCTCACCCAGAGCCAGAGCGGGGTTCCCAGGCTCATGGGCAGCGAAAGCCCGAGCTCTCTGCTTGGCCCCGTCTCGGGGAGGTTATGAATGGGCTCCCTCCCGGGAAGCTGGGTCCCCACGTCCCCAGACGGGGGAGAAGGTGCCAGTACCGGCTGGAGAGCCCTGGCCCTGCTTGGCCTGCAAGGTTAAGGCTCCGAGTGCAGGGCGGAGCAGGGCCTTGGCTGGCCTGTCTGCAGTGCTAACGCTGCTGGGACGCGTCTGCTCTGGGCTCCGTCTGGCTCCCACTGGCTTCCCAGAAACAGGCCCAGGCCCTTCCTCAGGGGCTGACTCTCCGCGCGTGACTCACAGTCTCATTCCTGCAGCTTCACTCATCACAGGGTGGCCCAGGGCACACCCAGGGTCCCCCGTGGGAGGCGCCGCGTTAGCCCAGCAAGGGACTGACTGAAAATGCAAGCGGGCCCCGAACACCACTCAGCTGCGGGAAAGAGCCCCCGCCCGCGCCCGGATCCCAGGAAGCGAGTCCTGTCCGGCTCCTAGCCCAGGCTGCAAGCAGCCCCACCCTGGCAGCGGCCCCCTCATGCTAACGAACGGGGCGAGCTCAACAGGGCCAAGATACGGATCCTTCAACCCGCCTGCCACCAGGGAGGCAAAGCCTGTCCCAGAACCCTGGCTAGAAGGCAGGGGAGGGGGCCGCCTAGGCAATGGGCCAGCGCCGAGTAACAAAGGAAACACTGACGATCCCTTAGGAATGGCTCTGCCCGTTCGGGAGAGCCTGGCAGGCCAGAGAGGAGCAAACAGCACTGAGCGCTGAGCAGCCCCAGAAGAGTTCTCGCTGTCCGAGGGAGCTAGTCCCTGTCGCTTGCAAGACAATGGGACAGCTACGCACCGGGGGGAGCCACGGAGCTCCCTAGGGTCAGAACAGGTGTCATAGGCAGTGGCTTTTATGGTAATCACTTGCATCCTAGTTAGACTGCGTCAGTGCGGGATCCCTCACCCTGCTCTCTTGCAGCTGCTTATGTTCAATTGCGGGGTCTTGTCTGAAACTCTTCAGGGCCAGAGGTGTAATACACCATGGACCCTGGCTGAGTCCTCTCTGTGCCACCAGCGTATAAATGAATGGCAGCCCCGGTGACTGCAAACAACTGTCCTACCAGGCAGACTCTGGATTTAAAAACCCTTCTGGCACCTGCCTTGCAAAGTGAATTCAAAGTGATGTGCTAAAGAGTGTGGGGCACGTCTGCAGAGCAGCACTCTTTCTGAGTAACGGACGTTATTCCAGAGAAGCAGAGCGCGCCTCTACACGACAAGCCATTATTTCGAAATAACGGCGAGTGGGAGGGCTTCTTACTCCAAGTCCTGTAACGCTCATTGCACGAGGAGCAAGGGACGTCGAGGGGACAGTGCTCTTCCTTCCACTTCCTGCGGAGTAGACAGCGCCGAAAGCCAAAGAAAGCATTTTTGACTTAAGCTACGCAATTGATGTACCTGAAATTGTGTAGCTTAATTCGACTTTAGCCCTGCTGTGTAGACGTACCCCTAGTGATGTGGAATGAACACTGGATAAAGCCCTAAACTAAGACCATTTAAAGATGGAAAATACCAGAAATAAAAGTGATTCTGTAAGTACCATTCAGCTATTCTTTGAGCTAGTCTAACGCTGAGAAAAAATCACTGAAGAATATCCAGCTTGTTCAGGGCTGGGTGTTAGGCACAATCTTCATTCGTAAGCTAGAAAAGCAGCATTGTTGTGACCAACAGCGAGGACAGAGAACTCATCCAAACAGAGCCACGGAGGTTAAAAACATGGGCAAAAATCAGAATTGGCTTGGGAACAACTCATCTAAGAAAAAACACCCCAAGCCCAGATATCCAGCGAGAGTGGGACATCTGGACCACAACGGATTATTGTTAACAACACTGATCAGAATTTTCTGATTAAAATTTTCTTACTCAAAATGAGTTTGTTAAAAATTCATAATACAAAAATAATTGTCAATGACGTTTACATTTTTCAACACAAAATTGTGAAACAAATATTTACATTTCATTTCAAATGAAAATGTTTGTTTTGCTTCAGTTTTCAAACCAAAACACTTTTCAAGATTTAAAAATGGAGTTTTGAGATTTCCCCTTTCTGTCCCAGAAGGCAGCAGTGAAAGTGATCCCCGTGGTTTCGTTTGGTTTGGGTTTTGACTTTTTTTTTTTCATTTTATTCACTGTCACCTTTCTAAAATTCGCCAACTTTTGAAAAGTTACAAAGCAGCAAAAGAAAAACAAAAAACCCCAACACCTCAGCCATTGTTCCTTCTGCTGCATGCCAGATGCAAGACAGGAAAAGGGGGGCTGCACAAAGGGGGAACAAACAAACATTCAGAATTTCAAATTATTTTTTGAGTTTTACAAAATGCAATCAAAATTAAACAAAAATGTGAATTGAAATAACAGTTTATGGGAACTAAAACAACCCGAGAAATAAGATTTCATTGTAAAATGTCCCCTTGACAAATTGAAGAAAAGTAAAGAAAAAAGATTCAATGTAAACTGTCAAATGCTTTGGGAGGGAACTGTTGAGCAGCTCAGAGCAGACAGCAGGCGAGACGTGAGCTGCCAGGGGCCATGCCTGCAAAGAAGGGCCACTCTCAGAAGGGGCTGTACATACCGCATGGCAGGCGCTCACTGTGACAAGACACACAAGGGCAGTGCCGCGGAGCAGGCAGGTCATAGACACTCTGCTGGACAATGGGCCCAGGTGCGGGGCATCCCTGGGATGTTGACAAATTAGAGCTCACGCTATGGGAAGAGAGAAATCCGACTCATTTGGTGCTGGTGCCCGTGGTGGGACATGAGAACAGGCCCCAGACAGCTGACGGGCTTCACCCCCAAGCGGAAGAGCAGGGCTGTGGGGTGGGCCAGGGGCATTTCACGAGGCGTTCAATGGGATACAGCTACAAGGGGATCATTAGGCTGGGCATGAGGAAAAGCCTTCCTGTGGCGAGATGCGCCTGCCTTCTGGGAAAGCTGCGCCAGGGCCCTGGGAAACCCACAGGCCTGGCTGCTGGCAGATGCAGTGGGGGGGCTCTGATTCCCTGGGCGAAGGCCTGCGCGGGGGTGTCACGTTACTGGATTGTGAGGGGAGCAGCCGGGTCACTGCTGCACCCCTGGGGGATGTTCGCCCCAAAAGTGGTACAAAGGGGGCCATGGGAGGGCTCAAACAAAGCTTACTTTCTTCTGATTCTCTATCTGCTCTTCATATCTCTGTAGTGTGTCTGTGTGTGGAGTTAGGAATCTGGAATCTGTATGGAGACTGGAAGTCTCTC
>JANRFK010006699.1:470591-485410 GCA_030068395.1 Apalone spinifera | reverse complement strand
GGGCTGGGAGGGGGGGTGGTAGTGGCAGTGGCAGGGGTTGGTGAGTGGGGGGGAGGAGGTGGTAGCTGGGGAGCTGTGGGGGGGCGGGTGGTAGTGGGGTCAGTTGGTTTAGTGTGTTCCTACTGGCCCAGCTGTCTGATCCTGGACTGGGGCGGGTGCTAGGCATGACCTCCCCTGCTCTGGGCAGGTTGGTGCCTCAGGGCAGTGATGGGGAAGGTTGCTGTGGCTCTGGCTGTGATTGTGGCTCTGGCAGGTGGGCAGCGAGTTGCTCCCTGTTCTCCCCAATGGGTTACCTGAACTGGGGAGTCTCCACTGTCTTACCTCTAGGCCGTTGCCTGTGCTGCTGCACTAGGGCATGCTCAGTGCACGCTTCACCTTTGGCCTCCAGCCCCACTGCTTTGCCCCCCTTGCTGTGTGCTCAGCTGCACCAAGTTGCTGCAGTCTAACCTGGCATTCATGCCGTTAGGGGAGTGCCTTGGGGGCAGAGTGTGAAGGCCTGTGGGACTGGTTCCATGCTTGCATTGCCCCGGCACTCTGTGATCTTGGGTAGGTTACTTTGTTGTGCAAAGCAGGGTAGGAGGAGAGGCATGATCTAACTACTCTGCTCAGGCAGATGGGTCCTGGTTGTGTGGAGCGCTGTGACAGAAGGTCCTAGGATGTGCAAAGGGTTAGCCCATAATCTGCCTTTCTTAGGTACCAGCTGCATGACTGTGGAGCCTGAATTCTAGTCAGAGCTGCACAGACTTCGCTTACTCAACCCTGACTCTGGGAATTGGGCAATATTGCCACCACTGAGGGCAGAATGGACTTCGGTCCCTGTCCAGAAGCACCATTGCTAGTGGAGTGCAGCTTATGTCCTTCCTTGGTGCCTGGAAGGTTAACAGAATCCTTCTAACTGGACTCCAACTTAACTCCTTTGCTCACGAAATGTTTTGATGGGGAAACAGTGTGGGGGTAGGTGTGTGTGTGGGTAGTGATGTTATGGCCCATGGATTCCAGATACCATCTGTAGAGAACAAATCCCAGGTCATAAGAACACATACCGTTGCCTTCCCCCTGGCCTCAGTCTTTGGATCTAAACAGTAATGGTGAGAATAGGACAGAAACCCAGTGTAAGAAGAGTAGGTAAGTTTTCTGGCTGAGGATATTGTCAGGACCTGGCTTGGGAAGTGTAAAAACTCTCCTTTTCTCTCTCTCAGCATATCGCACAGATGAGGGGCAGCCCTGGGTCCTGCCAGTAGTGAAGAAAGTTGAGCAGAAGATCGCCAGCGATGCCAGCTTGAACCATGAATATCTGCCGATCCTTGGCCTGCCTGAGTTTCGGGCCAACGCTTCGAGGATCGCGCTTGGGGAGGACAGTCGTGCCATCAAAGAGAATCGTGTAAGCTGTGGGGAAGCCACTCCTTGCTGAGGCATATTGGTGAATGGGCTCTCTGAAGGGGTCCTGCGGGGTGGGAGAGATCTTGCCAGGATTGCAGAGTTTGTCCTGACTGGTCTGGCACTGAGCTCAGTTTGCAATGTGTGTTCTGGTTGCATGGAGCTGTAGATCTGATTTTTTCAGAGCTCTCCAACCATGCGTGGTTTGGGCTCCCATCTGGAGGCTGAATACCAGACACAGGCAGGAAATCTCCCCCAGAGGGAAGGCTACGATCCAGGTCCTACAATCTGATGTTGGACAATTCCAGAGCTGGCCAGGCACCTGCCCTTGGACTCTGCTGGAAAGAGTCAATGGGTATGACAAACAGCTGGAAAGTGTCCAGGCCCAAAGCTTTTTGAGGAGGGCGATGGCAGGCTGGGAGCTGAGTACGTGTGATGTTGGTGCATCCCATGGTCAGCACTGAACTGTATGGCTGGGATGTGACAGTCCGGGCTGGCCTGGGAACAGGGACTCTGATACCACGGTGCGGGGACATGGCAGGTGCTACAGAGTTAACTGTCACTGCAGAGCAGAGCCTACCCTGCTGTTTCAGAGGAACTGCTTGCTGTGACGTCAGAAGCCTGGGTTGTGGTGACTGAGCGAGGAGTGCTCGGTTCCAGGCTGGGGGGTTTAGCGCCTTGGTCAATTGGAGGCCAGGGAGGCTCATCTCACTCTGTCGCTCTCTGATGTTTCCGCTGGTGTCATCTGCTGATGGCAGGCTCTTGGTGACCCCCCCCCCCCCGCCTTTCAGGTCGGTGGCGTTCAGTGCCTGGGTGGGACTGGCGCTCTGCGCATCGGAGCCGAGTTCCTGAGGCGCTGGTACAATGGAACCAACAACACAGCAACTCCTGTCTACATCTCTTCTCCTTCCTGGGGTGAGTGCTGCATGTGGCCGTGCGTGGGCCTCACTGGAGCCTGCAGAGCAAGTGGATGGGGTGGGAGCAGGGCAGCCCACTCCTCGCACAGAGATGGGGGTGATGGGCTTTCACACACGAGGGAGATGTTCACTCCCTCCCTGCATGGGCGGCTGGCGGGAGGCAGCTTAAGTTGGGACTGGCTGACACGGGGCAGCTCTGCAGCATAGATGGACTCTCCTCCTCTCTCCTCAGAGAACCATAACTCTGTGTTTGTGAATTCTGGCTTTGAGGACATCCGGACCTATCGCTACTGGGATGCTGCTAAGAGGGGCTTGGACCTGGAGGGGCTCCTGCAGGACATGGAGGTGGGAGAAATCTCCTGAGCTGCACCCAAAACTAGGGCAGCTGCTGCCTTCTGTACCAGAGTCTACCACTTTCTTGCCTGGGGGTGATGGGAGTGGATGTGGAGTCAGATCTCTGTGGTGGAGCCCAGCAGAGTGGCCAAGGCACCTAGGCTATGTCTACGCTCGCGGCTTCTTGCGCAAGAATCTGCAGACCATCCACACTGCCCACCTGCTCTTGCGCAAGGAAATTTAGAGTACGGCGCGGTAAGGGAGGGCTCCTTGCGCAAGGGAATTTAGAGTACGGCGCGGTAAGGGAGGGCTTCTTGGGTAAGAGCTACGCTGCTTTTTTTTTTTTTTTTTTTTTTTTTTTAAACAGGTGTAAGCCCTCTTGCACAGGAGCTCTTGCACAAGAGGGCAGCGTGGACGCTCAGCAGGGATTTCTTGCGCAAGAAAGCCCTATGGCTAAAATGGCCATCAGAGCTTTCTTGCACAAGAGAGCGTTCACACTGCCATGGGCACTCTTGTGCAAAAGCACAGCTCGCACATGGCAGTGTGGACGTTTTCTTGCGCAAGACTTCTTGCATAAGAACCCTTGCACAAGATGTTCTTGCACAAGAAGCCGCCAGTGTAGACATAGCCCTAGTGTGTGTGTGCCTGAGAACTGCTCTTTCCTTAGGCTGCGCCAGAGTTCTCCATCATCATTCTCCATGCCTGTGCACACAATCCAACTGGCACAGACCCCAGCCCAGAGCAATGGAAACAGATTGCTGCTGTCATGAAGGTATCTGGGGACAGGGTGTAGCCTGGCCAGAGCACAGACAGGATTCTAGAACCTGTTCGGGTCTGGGAGGGAGAAGGCAAAGCTGGGTGAGGAGTGGGCAATAAAGGCTGCCTGCCTGAGGAGGGGCTGGTGAGTTGCAGGCTTAGGCATGAATTGGGAGGGGCTGGGACCAGCAGAAATCTGCTCAGATTGCCTCAGCTCGGCTTGTGCTGCTGACTCAGGCTATGGTCAGACCCTGCAGCCTTTCCAGATGCATTCTCTCTCATGGGTGCCTAGAAACAGGGATTGAAATAAGTCACACCCCCTCCTCTGTCCCCAGAGAGCCCACTAGCTGGGTAAAGGGGATGTTCCTAGGTGGGGCAGGAGGCAGCTGCAGCTGTTTCTTTGCAGTGATCTTCCTCTGTCTGTGGGTTGGGACTTGGCACACTCCCCAGCTTGTCTCTAATTCTCCCGCTTCATCAGGTCCTAATGCCTGCTTTCTAGTCAGGCCTGAAGGGGTTCCCATCCTGGCCTGGGTTCACTCCGAGTCCTAAAGGGCCGGAGCCTGCTGCGTTCCAGCGGTTTAGCCCACCCTGCTTGGGAGGGGGAAGGAATGGGGACAGAGAGCCTCCCCTCTAACTCTGTTCCTGTCTGCAGCGCCGGTTCCTGTTCCCGTTCTTTGACTCGGCCTATCAGGGTTTTGCCTCCGGCTGCCTGGACAGGGACGCCTGGGCCGTGCGGTACTTTGTCTCTGAGGGCTTCGAACTCTTCTGTGCTCAGTCCTTCTCCAAGAACTTTGGGCTCTATAGTGAGTGTCCAGCAGGCAGCAGCTAACCCTGCAACTGGGGCCAGATCCCTAGGAGTGGTGGGGGAAGCCTGCAGGGATGTGGCATTGGGTTTAGTGGCCAACGCCTCCATGTCTGTCTCCAGATGAGCGAGTGGGGAACCTGACAGTGGTGGGGAAGGATGCTGACAACGTGCAGCGGGTCCTTTCCCAGATGGAGAAGATTGTCCGGGCCATCTGGTCCAACCCTCCCTCACAAGGAGCACGTGTCGTGGCAACCACCCTCACCTCCCCGCAGCTCTTTGCTGAGTGGTAAGAGCTGCTGGGGCCCGAAGGGGGGGAGACGCGTACCGGGCCATGGATGTGGTTAAATGCCACTGCTGGCTCACTCTCCCCCTTACACAGGAAGGACAATGTGAAGACGATGGCAGATCGGGTCTTGCTAATGCGTTCAGAGCTCAGGGACCGGCTCCAAGCTCTTGGGACTCCAGGCACCTGGAATCACATCACTGAGCAGATCGGCATGTTCAGTTTCACAGGGCTGAACCGTAAGTACCCAGGGGCTGGCTGCTGCTGCTGGAGTAGGAGTGAGCAGGGGCGTTGCAGGAATCAAGGCGGGCTTCCCTGAAGAATTTCTCCAGTGTCTTTCTGTAATGCAGCTGTGGGCCTTAGATAAGTAGTAGGAGAGGGTGGATGGAGAGCACTCCTGGCCTGCTGTCTGCGCCCCTGCTGGGTCCCGCCAGGACTGGAGGAGCTCAGAGCTCCTGCTATCTTCTCTACTGCACCTCCTGTGGGGAGAGGCTGGGTCTGGAGGAGCTATATGCTTGACTCCATTGGCCAGGCCCTGACCCCCCTTGTCCATTCTGCAAGCCCACGAGTTGCAGCACTGACCTGTGTTCAGGTTCCCAGCCCTCCCCATGGCTGACCTGACCCCTCTCTCAATTGCTTCCCCAGCTAAGCAAGTGGAGTTCCTGATCAAGGAGAAGCACATCTATCTGATGGCCAGTGGACGCATCAACATGTGCGGTCTGACCACCAAGAACCTAGACTATGTGGCCAGCTCCATCCATGAAGCTGTCACCAGGTTCCAGTGAGGAACACTGAGCCCCAAAGCAGTAGTGTGTAGTCTGTTCGCTGCTCATACCTCCCCTTTGTTACATCCATTTGTGTTTCATCAGGGTTGGGAACAGTGGCTGTCAGGGCTCTGTCTGCCTGCGCCTCTGAAAGCTCTTACAGGCCAGTGACCTTTTGGGGGCGGTGGCAAAGTCATGCCATCATGGGTCTCTTGCTGACAGCAGCCATGTGCGCTGGGACCCATACGTCTCAAAGCTGCCTATTTCTGTGCAATCAAACAGACCAGTATAACCAAAGCCGTTTGGCCCAGTCAGCTCCTGTGCAGTGCATTGTGGTAGAGCTGCCCAGACACTTGGGCTCCTTTGTCCTGGTGGAGTTGAGGGCAGGGTCATATTTCAGGGAGTGAGGCTTTTGCCGCACACAGGCAAAGTGTAACTTGTGCTAACTGCTTCTTTGTGTTGTTGAAAAAAAAATAAACCTCCATCCCCAACAGTGCCCTGGCAGGATCCAGGCATGTCGTCTGCTTCTCTGGGTAACTAGCCAAGCTGGCATTGACAGGCCGGGGCAGAGGGAAGGGGGGGGGGGATGTGTGGCCAGTCTCTTCGCTACTGCAATGCGCTCCAGCCATGGCGTGCTGAACTGCTGGGGGGAGAGCTCTTCCTTTGTCTTCCCTCCCCCTTCCACTCTAAGCCAGAGCAGGCCCTCGTCCTTCCCAGGTCCAAAATAAAGCCCTACAATCCAAACTTTACAATCTTATTGTAAAGAGGAGACTTGACCAGGGCTTCACTCTTTGCTGCTGTCTCCTGGCTACTGTCTCAATCCATCCCCCAGGCAAAAGATGGCTACTGGCCTTGTAACTCTCTTTGAAATACCCTGTTCATGTGCGTTCCAGCCAGGTGACTCCCTTGGCCAAGTGCAGCTGGTGGGGCTGGAGAGGTGCATGGATTGGATGCTGAGTCAGCCCTGGCCTTTTGGGCCACAGCAGAATGTGTGGCGGAACTGCTTGTTTCGTGGGCCAGGAATGCTGTGGCTGAGGCGTGTGCCCTGCTGGAGTGTGTAGGCATTCCTGCAAGGGGGTGGCATTCATGAAGGCAGGACACTCCAAGAGTTGATGATCTAGGCTGACCTTTCGTGCTGTCGGCCACAGCTACAACTGTATCGGCGGTTTCATGTTCTTGATGTGAAAGGCCAATGCTCTGTGGAGAGCCAGAGCGTGGAGTCGGCTCCTGGCCACTGGAGCATCAGGAGGAAAATGTCCTAGCTGATGTGGAACTGCAACCCCATCTTCAGGAAGAGAGCGGCTGAGCTTGGAGCTGCATCTTGTCCTGGCGTGCAGTGTGGGGGGGGGGCTCTGATCCTGGCTGAACTGACTGCTGCTAGCAACGCCACCTGGTACGAAGGGTAGAGCAGGGCCCATGGGATCACCAGTGGTGACGTGAGCCTAGAGAGAACTAGACTGAGGTCCCAGGCAGGGACAGCTTCGCCGACCTGTGGGTAAAGTCTGTCAGGGCTGTAAGAACCGAGTGACTGTGGGGTTTGTAAACAGAGCCAGCCAGCCCTGGGCACTTGAGTGGACTGCAGATGTGGTGCTGAGTCCACCCCTACTGACTGGCCTAGAGGCCTTGTTGCTGCAGAGGGACGAGATTGAAAATCTCATCCCTGGGGCAAGGGAGGTGGCTCTTGTAGAGTGTTGTCTGACCTGCCTTGGGCCAAGTAGGAAAGCGCTGTTGGGTTTGGCCATGGGCTGGCCTCGCTGGGGGTGCAGCAACTTGGGTCCTGGAGGTGCCTGTGCTCTTGACTTAAACGTTCTAAGTGTAGCCACCACCACCCAGATTTGAACCTGGGCCCTCTGGAGCAGAGTACAGGAGCCTCTACCCTCTGAGCTGAAAGCCAGCTGGCTCCTAGCCCATGCTATAGAGATCTCTTTGATCTTGTATTGCTCAGTAGCCACACAGGCTGCATCTACACTGGTGGCTTCTTGCGCAAGAACAGTTGTTCTTGTGCAAAAACTTGCTGGGTGTTTACACTACACGTCCGTTCTTGCACAAGTAAATTTACAGTCTAGCACCAGAAAATGGCTTTGTCCGGAAACGTTATTCCTCTCCCTGTAGGAATAAGCCCTCTTGCACAAGAGCTCTTCCAGAAGAAGGCAGTGTAGACAGGCAACATGAATTTCTTGTGCAAGAAAGCCCTATGGCCGTCAGAGCTTTCTTGCACAAGAGAGCGTCCACACGGCCATAGCCGCTCTTGCGCAAAAGCACATGGCAGTGTAGACGTACTCTTGTGGAAAACTTTTTGCGTAGGAACTCTTCTGTAAAACAGTTCTTGCGCAAGAAGCTGCCAGTGTTGACGTAGCGTAGGTGTGTGGGTTACACAAGCCCAAAGGTAGGGTGAGCAGAGCATCCAGAGCCAGGTACCGGTGCTGATGGGCCAGGCTAGTGCTATCACTAGGCTCCCGCGGACCTTGTGAACGAGTGGTGGAAGCTGGAACGTCCCCTTGGCAAGCAGCTCAGCCGTTGGGCTCTAAAATGGCGAACGTGGGTGAGGTAGGGGCCGGGTACTGGTGGTGCCTGGCTGAAGGCTACCTATAGGATTGATGCAGGAGCCATTGAAGAAAGATCAATTCCCTCCTTTCCCTCTGCTGCCTGACTCTCCTCCCTGCAACCGCTGCCTTGGGAGGGGGGGGAGGGGAGTGCTCTGGGCCACAGCCTCTGTCCCACTGCTGGCTCCAATTTCTTCTCAGCAGCAGCTGCTGGGGGCCCTGGGTTGCATCCTCCTCGGTACTGGGTGACCGTACCTGCAGTTACCAGCGGGGGGAGAGATGCTAACAGAAGGGCCAGGAGGGGGCCTCAGGGAGAAGGGGCAGCTGGCCCGCTGCACCACTCAGTGCCCCGTGGCACCAGCCAGCCCACAGTGCTCCAGCTGCTGGCATGAGGCCTGGGCCTCTTTGAATAGCGGGGCCCTGGGACAACTGCCCCCTTCCCTCACCCCCATCACTGGGCGGGGAGCAGCAGGGGTCCTGCAGGAGCAGTGGGAGCCGAGCACCAGGCCCTGCGGAGGAAAGCTGCTGCGGCCTTTGCCTTCACGGGGCCAAGGGCACTTCCCTCCCTCGCAGCAGGGCCAGCCCAGCCTGAACGCCGTGGGCAGAGGAGCAGCGCTAAGGCTGAATGGGGGGAGGGGATGTAAAATGGGGCCCAGGGCTGCACTGCCCAGCGGTAGCCCTGAAGGGCCAAGTCCCTTAACCTCTGTACCCCTCCCTGTCAGGGGCATCTCCGCTCCGGCTGCCTCCCCTGTGCAGCGAGAGCAGCTCTGAACACTGCTTCCCCAGCGCAGGCGGAAGGGGTCTGGCACCTCCCTGCCAGCAGCCACAGCCTGGGGGGAAGGGGCAGCACTGGAGCTAGCAGGTGTGGCACGAGGTGGTGCTTTGGGGAGGGGCTCACGGACAGTCCAGGCTGCAGCCCGGGGCTGTTCTCCCTGCCGGGAAGTGTGGGAGGGAGGCAGCAGCTGTGAGAGGGAGTTTCTGAACACTCGTTCCAGGCAGCAGCGAAACACCCCCCCCCCCCCATTTCCACAGGGCAGGGCCCAGACAGAGGCAGAGCTCTCAGGGAGGGGGGGGGACTGCTTTAATGGGAAGAAGCTACAGTGCTTTCCGCCCCCACAGCCCCGTCAGCCCCCTGCTGCCAGCGGCCAGCTCTGAGCCGGGCCCCTGCGCGCAGCTGCCTGTCCCTTTGCCCCGGGAGGGGGCCCCACGGGTTTGGGGCAGGGGCTGCCGCACAGGGGCGAGGGCGGGTTTTCACACTCACGCTGCACAAAGGTGCAGGGGTGTGTCTGTGGTGCGAGGGGACGGACGCCGCCTGGAGCACGGCTGCTCTCACGGGTGGAGGCGCCCAGTACTAAGGGGCTCTGCTTTGGAAGGGGCTGGGCCCGCTGGACAGCCAGAGCTGGGTCACCCCTCAGCCCCAGACACTGCCATGACTCTGCCTCTCTCTCCTCTCTGAGCCAGGGCGCCGGGCAGCAGCTGCCACCTGCCCTGCCTTCCTGGCAAGGCCCGGACTCCCGGGGGGAGGGCAGGTGAGAGGCGGGCAGGCAGGGGAGTGCAGACCCGCTGCTGTCGCATGCTGCCTTGCAGGAGGCTCTCATGCTGCAGCCCTGCAAGAAAAGCAGCTGTTTGAGGGGGGTGGTCCCCTTCCCCTGCTCTCCAGAGGCCCCCCCAGTCAGGCTGCAAGGGCTCACAGCTGGGGGCTGGGCCCAGTGCCAGCACTCAGCACTGTGGGGAGTTCCTAAACAAGACTGCTGGCCGTGTGAGTGTGGGGGGGACTGCAGCCCCCCCCTTGCAGATGCACTGGCCTGCGCAGTGCACTGCCCCCCCTCTCCCGAGTGGCTTTGGAGACAAGCTGCAGCCCTGCCAGGGGGGGCCAGGGAGAGCCAGGCCTTTGCCTGCTCCACGCAGGCGGGCAGAGCCCAGCCTCGGCAGGACGGGCCCGGGGATGGGAGCAGGGGCCAAGGCCTGGGCTGGGACGCCTCTTGCCTTCACTGCAGGGGGGTGTCTTCCCAGCAGCACGGAGGGGCACGCTCACACCTCCAGGCTCCCCGGGGCTCCAGCGCTGCACTGCTGCTCAGGTGACTAACGGCGCTCGGCTGGGCTCCTCCGGCGGCGTCTCTCCAGCTGGGGACTGCGTCCTCCTCCGTCCACCTGCCGACAGGGCCAGCCTGGGATCAGTGCCCGGGCCCCCTGCCACGCCGCACCGGGCAGTGCCCTCCAGCGCTGGCTAGCCATTAGGAACCCTGCGTGAGCCCCAGATCTGCCTGCCCAACGGGGCCGCGGCTAGCCGGGGATTTACAAGGCTCTACCAGCGAGCCAGCCCTGCTGCAGGGTGGATCCTCTGCTGCCAGGGCGCCCAGGCCCAGCACCAAGCAGCCTAGCAGGACGGGGCCCCAGCATGGAGCCTGGGTGAGGGGAGCAGAAGGAGAGGAGGCTGTTGGGTGCAGAGCTGGCCGGTGCACCCCCACTGCCCCGGCCCACAGGGGCCCTCCAAGCCTGTGCCTGCGGCCCTCCACGGGCCCCACTCACTCAGTGTCCGCAGCAGCTTCTGGCCCAGGGGCTCCTCGGCACCGCTCGCAGGCTCTGGGCTCCGGCTCTCCGGCTCCAGGGGGATGCTGCAGCACTCGCTGCCTGCCAAGGAGAAAGGGAAGAGTGGGGCTAGCTCCGGGTAGGGCTCCAGGCTGTGCCCCCCTCCCAGTGCGCTGGGGGGACCAGGTCTGGCCTGCACCCGTTGCCCCCAGGACTCACCCTGCTGCCTGCTGCTCTCGGCCACCGGCTCCTCCCTGAGGAAGGGGATTCCCTCGACGCGCAGGAACGCGGAGTCGCTGGGGCCGTCGGAGCGGCTGCCTGTGGCGAGTGGGGGAGAGGGAGTGTGAGCTGCGGGCCCAGGTGGGTGGGGGCGCCAGCCCGCGGGTGGCGAGGGAAGGGGCAGGCCGCCGTGACTTACAAACAAAGCTGCTCCTCTCATTCAGGAGCGGTGGGGTGGGATTCTCCAGCGGGGTCTGCGGGGTCCCCTGGGCCGTCGGGGCCTTGGTGGAGTCACCGCCATTGAAAGCCTCCACGTCGGGGGACTGGGGTGAGCTATCCATGCGGCTGGCTGCCAGGGCGTTCTGGTACTGCTGCCGGGTGATCTGGGCACAGGACAGACGCGCTCAGCTAGGTGTGCTCAGGGCGGGGGGGTGCCCTGGGCCTGCTGCCTGGCTCCCAGTCCTTTGGGAGCATCGCCGCCTGCCTGGGGGGGTGTTCCCCTCCGCGTGGGGACAGCCTCCACGGCGTACTGACCACCCTTCTCTAGCCGCCGTGGGGGTGCCGAGGCCGCAGGGCTCACCCCTGCACCGGGGCAGTTTGCACCGATGCCGCAGCCGGCCCTAGCCCTGTCACCTGGGGGAGCAGCTGTAGGGCTATTCCCTACCTAGGGGCACTGGGTGCACCAGGGGAGCCGCAGAGGGAGAGCGCAGGGTGTGCATTGCCACACGCAGCCCAAGCCGGCAGGGAGAGATTCAGGCCTGCGTGTCCAGGCCCCGTGTTAAGAACGTGGCTAAGAGCCCGTCTGCATGTGCAGTGATGGGTCCCCGGCCGTCGATTTATCGCATCTGCCGAGGGGCGGGAGACTGATCTCCGGGGGCTCCGCCCGAAGAGCAGCCGGCGTTGCCGGGAGAGCAGGCCCTGCCCAGGTGAGACTGTGGACTTCTGCCAGGCTCTCTGCGTAGAGCAGCTCGATGGGGGAGGGGAAGGGTTAGGGTGGACAAGGCCGTAGCTAGTTACAGGGGTATTAAAACAAAGATCAAACTCCCAGTCTCCCAGCCGGGTTTGCTCTCGCTGGCAGGCTGAAGCCCTGAGCTGGGAACTCTACAACCCCAGCCCAGCCGCACGGAGATAAGGTGACAGGGGCTGTTAGAAAGGTGATCCACTCGGTCACCTCCAGACAGACGGCTGACTTGGTGTGCCGGGGACCCGCCTCTCCGGGGTTGGGGGTTTTGTCATTGTGCTCCCCACTGCTCTCCTGTGCATCTGTCTGGTTCAGCTCCTCTGGCTGGGTGTGAGCGGGGGGGGGGCTGGTCAGATAATCCCGCTAGGGCTGGGTAGCGATGTTCCGGTAAATGACGGGCTAGGGCGGAGCTGCAAGTATTCCCATGCGCGCTGGGAGCAAACAGGCAATAGGTGGGAGCAAGGGCAAAGCTCGCCCCACAGCCATGGAATTGTGCCCCTCTCCGGACGCTCTCTGCTCAGGTGGGAAGGCCCAGGCAGGCGGGAGACTGAAGGGATACGCCCCCTAACACAGGCGTCTCTGGAAAGCAATGGGACTGGGCCTGGCCCCCTGGGGTGGCAACAGGAGCTAGGGCACGTCCCAGCAGCATGATGGCAGCTGGAAAAACTCCACTGCCTCCCGCTGGGGCCTGCGCCCTGGGCTGCTCCATTCCACCACTTGTTACGTGCCCGCACGGCCAGCGGGGGGGCATGACAGACGTGCCCGGGGGCCAAGAGCAGGTTATCGCAGGAGTCTGCATGGGACACGCAGCCTTTCAAAGGTGGCCTGAACGCAGAGCGAGACGGGCGCTGGGCCATGGGAAATGCCAAGAGGGAGGGGGAGGGAGCGACTTGCACATCTGTCGGCAAACGCACGGGGCGTGGGAGTCCAAATTACGCTTGGCCCTGCAGCGCCCGCAGCAAAGCCTCCGTCCGCGGGAGCGGGGCTGCCGGCCCCTGCCGGCCTGGCTCCCGGGGAGGAGGCTTCGCTGAGCGTACCTGAGCGGCCGCGGAGCCCTACGCTCAGGCAGCCCGAGGCGCCAGTCACGTCACTTGCTTCGGTCTGGCCCTTAACTCAAGTCTGGCTGGAACTGCGCTGCGACTCGGGTGCTCGCTGCGGGGCTCCAGACACGGGCTGGGTGCGCCGGGGGTAAACTGCTAACCCCGCGAGGGAATGCTGGGAGTGGCGTGCCCCCGCCGGGCTCCGCCGAGGTTCCCTCGTGCGGGGGGCGGTGGCGCACCTCCCCCCGCCGGCGCCACCCGCGGGTACCTTGATGAGCTGCACGTCGCCGAGGATGTGCACGGAGTAGTCGGGTGTGTAGATGTTGTTGCTGCTGCTGTACATCTGGGTGGGGCTGCCGCCGCAGTCGCTCCGGTCCCGGCTGGGGGAGTCGGCGCGATTCAGCCCGCTGCAGCGCGACGGCGACCGGGCGACTAGGGGCAGAGAGGGGAACAGAGATGGACGCAGAGCGGGGCCCCCGGCTCGCTAGGCACCAGGCCAGCCTGACAGACGGGTCCCTGGTGACTGCTTCGCTCCAGACGGCGGCGGCCCCTCCCCGCACGAGGACGCGGTGCAGAGCCAGGCGCCCAAAGGGAAATGGCCTTTGGAGGAGGTGGCAGGGAGGCAGGTCAGGAGCTCTGGCTTAGCCGCTGGCTGAAGCAGACGCCCGTGGGAGGCGGGACAGGCTGCGGGGCGAGTCGGAGAACACGAGGCTGGAGGGCAGAGGTGGAGCTGGGCGTCCTCCATGGAGCCATGGCAACGCAAGTCACGTCCTGGGGGAGACTGGCCAGGCACAGACGGGGAGAAGAGGAGGGATCTGGGCAGAGCCCAGGGGCCCCCAGAAAGGGCGGATGAAGAGGCTCTGCTGGAGGAGCCACTGACAGGTTAGGAGGAGAAGGGGGAGACAGTCACAGAAGCCAAGGGAGGTCAAGAGCTAATGAACCGCCCCAGGATGGCCACAGCCACCGCCGGGTCGGCCTGGGAATTCTGCTCTTGCTTTCTGAGTTTTGGGGCTGGCTGTTCTCCACCCTCCCTTTTGGCTTCTCTTGGTATTTTCACATGGCAGGGGGCAGAGTTTGTGCCCGTTTTCCTCACTGGGATCTGATACGCACCGTTTAAAAGGCGCCTTTTTATCTCCCCTGCTTCTTTCACTTGCTTGGGCCACTGTGGCTTGACTTTTTTGATTCTCTTCCTGTGTTTTTTAATTTGGGGTGTACGTTTCCCCCACGCCATGCTCTTCCCCATCTGCCCCTCCCCCCTGGGGCCAGGTACTAACTTGGTCTTTGATCCCACACCTGGGCCCATGGAGGCAGATCTCCACAGGCCCCAGTGGGCTCAGCCCAGCCCCGGCCCGAGGGGTTACTTGATTGGACAGGACTGGGGATCAGGGGCTCTGGTTATCAAGTGAGCGGGATGGGGCATCCCAGTCCACAGCCAAGGAGCTGGATGAGGAGTAGCCTTAATAACAGAACATGCCCAGTGAGACGCTGCAAGTTCTTCGAGTCTGGCCAAGGGCATGTGCCAGCGGGAAGGTGCAGATAATCCACCTCTCTGAGCTGGGAGAATTTGCACCGTCTCTGCTAGGCATTAGCTCAGCCCGATTAACCAAGGAGCACAAACTTATCGGTGAATGCTACAGACGACATGCATTCCCACTTGCCAGTAAACGTTTAGCAGGCTGGCCAGCAGCCCAGCTCAGTCCTGGCTCGCACTGGTTCCTGGACCTACCCCGCTGGGGCTCTGCATTTAAAGTGTATTAGGAGCCAGGTGGGCAGGCAGCCTGGCTCAATTCTGTTTCGGGCCGGGACCGGGAGCTCAGACCCCTCCCCCCGACTGGGGCTACCCGGGGCCTGTAGAATAGTCGACTAATGGATAAGAATTCGTGAGGTTAACCGGCTAGTCAATTAACCGATATTTAACAGCCCTGGGTAGAACCTCTCCGCTTCCACGAGTTTTCAGTGAAAGTTTTGGGATTTGAAAAACAGAAAATTGTTACCCAAAAACGGTTTTAAAAACCGAATTGTCGGGCTTTTATATAAAACAACAAACACCCACACGTTTTTGTAAAAATCCCGCACTAAATAACTGTCCTCTCCCAGCCTGCCTGAGTAGCCAAGAGCCCAGTGCTCCGGCCTTCTGCCCGCGCTGGTCCAGCACCGCCCCGCCCCACCGACGGCGAGGGCACGGCTCACTGCGCATGGAGGTGGACTTCTTGAACTCACAGCTGGGTTACCTGTGCCCGGGGGCGGGAGGGCTCCACAGGGCCTCGTTCCTGTCTGAGCCGGGGGGGGGGG
>JANRFK010006699.1:444164-454772 GCA_030068395.1 Apalone spinifera | reverse complement strand
CTGCTCCGGGCTGGGGTTTTGCCCTTAAAGGGCCAGTGCAGAGCAAGCGCCCTGCCAGTCACTGTCTGCATGTGAGCAGGAGCAGCCCGTCCCAACCCTAATGCTACACTGATGTCGAATGTACCTCGACCTGCTCCCCCATGCGGCGTTGCCGTGGCTCGCGCTCCCCGCTAGCCGAGCTCGCTCAGGCGTGGGCAGCCCGCCGCTCCCTTCCTCGAGGAGATCCCCAGGGCCCCAAGGTGTGTAATAGCGCAGCCTCTTTTACGCAGGCTGAAGCAAAGCAAGGTGCCCTCTCCTCAGGCTGCGTGTGCCAAGGGACCTGCCCTCCCCTCGAGGGCTCTGCACAGACATCCTGTCTGTTAGCTCTCGCCAGGGCCCCGCTCGGAAACTCTCGGCTCCTCATCCCCAGAGCTCCTCTTGCACCTTACACCGAGCCTCCAGGCCCTTTATTCCTTCCCCACGGCGACACTGCTCTGAGCTGAGGGAGAGCGGTCCTCTTCCCAAGCGCCAGGCCCCTCTTGCCTGCCTCCTGGTGCTGATCGGTTCTGGCCTCCCTGCCTGGATCCTTATTGGCAGCCTGTGGCCTTCAGGACCAGCGCAGCTCAACAGATTTATAAGTGATCTGGAAAAAGGGTGAGTGGTGAGGAGGCAACGTCGGCAGACGGTACCCAAGCGCTCGAGATAGGTGAGTCTCCGGCCGACTGCAAGGATCTCTCAAAAGTAGGAGACTGGCCAACAACTTGGCACGTGAATATTAATGCTGATAAATGCAAAGTAATGCACGTTGGAAAAATAACCCCGACTACACACACAAAATCCCAGGGTCTCAATCAGCGCTTACCGCTCGGCGTCACTGTGGAGAGTTCTCTGCAAACGTCCCTGCGGCGTGCAGCCGTCGTCAGACGAGCCAACAGGATGTTGGGAATCGTTAAGAAAGGGACAGAGACTAGGGCCGAGAATCCCTCATTGCCTCTGGATAAAGCCCTGCTTTGCCCACAGCTGGAACACTGCGTGCAGATGTCACCTGCTCCTCCACTAAGGCCCATTTAGACGCCGTCTCGCCCTTCCATCCCCTGGTCTGCGGTTCCTCGGTGCTCTTGCATGAGATGTCTGCCCCATTGCCAAGGGGCCTCAAACAGGGGAGCCAACAGCCTCTGTGGGCCCTGGAGCAAGGTGTGGGGGGGCCTTAGCGCTGCCGCCCTCACAGCTGTGTGGAGTGGCGCTCTGGCAGCCAATCCAAGGGGCTGGGGCTCCGACTACCACCACTGTTGCAGTGGCAGTGGCTGGGCGCTCTGGGGCCCTTTGAATCTCTGGGCCCCAGGGCACTTGCCCCTCCCCCCCCACTGTCGGGGGGCCTGGCCTCAAATGATTGTTACCAGCCATGAAGGATCCTGTCCCTCAGTGGGACCTTACTCTGGTCTGCCTAGGCTCACCGGCCACCATCTGAGCCCTGGACTCTTGATCTGTCCCCACCTGCCCTGGAAGGTCACCTGGAAGGTGCGTGTCGGCCCCTGAAGTGCTGGCTCGGAGCTGCCTTACGTGGCCTTCTGAAGGGCAAGGTCAACCGCAGCCTCATCCGGCCTTTCTTCTGAACAAGGGTTTCTTTGCACGTTAACCAGGGCCCCTTCCTGCGAGGTTTGCCCCAAGCCGCCCTGCCTGTCTGCCGAGCATTGGCCTTCTCCCTGGGGCAGACCAAGCCGCTCCTCCAGTCGACACGGCTCTCCCTTGCTACGCGGCGCGGATGAGGGGGTCTCCCAGTCTCCCTCTGGGGTCCCCGCACTGCCTCTGGCAAGAGCCCACTCTGAGAGTGGAGGCGCCTTCGGTGGCCTTCCTGGCCCACATGCCAGCCAGGAGATCTGCAGAGCCCCGCCGCGGTCCTTGGCTCCCGTGCTCACGGCACGTTACGCCATCACCCTGCTCGGCAGAGCCGTGCTACCAGCTGCACAGCCAGAGATGCCGGCCTGCCTGCACGGGGGCTGCGTGGAGTCACCGGGGTGGAACGGGCGTGAACAAGCGCTGGAGAAGCCCAGAGGCTCCCAACGCCACCGCGCCGACGTTCCTGGGCGCTCTGGGGCACGGCAGCAGCTCACAGGCGTCCCATGACGTCCAGACAGGGAAGCAATAGTGTAGCTGATTAACCGAGAAGAAAAGCATATCGGTTAATGCCGTAGACGACCCGCCCCCGCCAGTACATTTCTTAGCAGGCTGGCCAGCAGCCCGGCTCAGTCCTGGCGTGCGCTGGGTCCGGGTCCTGCCCCCACTGCAGCTCTGCATTTAAAGGGTATGAGGAGCCAGGTGGGCAGGCAGCCCAGCTCAGTTCCGGCTCGCGCCGGGTCCGGGAGCTCAGAGCTGCCTGGATAGGGGCTGCTGCCATCCTGTGCTGCTGCCTCTGTATCAGAGGCAGCAGCACAGGGCGACAGGCAGCCAGTCTGTGAGAGGAGCTGGCTTTTAAACTGGCTCCCCTTGTGGACCAGCTCCCACGTGGCACCCCTGCGCTGCTGCCTCCGGTACAGGGGCAGCAGCATGGAGTGGCAGGGCTCCGCGGAGCACACTGGCTGCCGGCCCCCCCCGGGGACTAGAGGCTAGCTGAGTAACCGATACGGGTTCACGAGGTTACTCGACTGTTCAATATTTCACATGGTCTAAACACGAAATTCATTCTTACAATTCTTGCCTGTTGTAACAACACGAACACGCGGCTGATCCCAGCTGCTATTCATCTGAGTGTACCTGAGACTTTGGTGCCTGGTCTGCCACGGTCGCAACCCTTCCTTCGCATCCATTGTGCCCCTACCGCTGAGAAACCGCCAGCTTCTCTGAGCCTTGTTCCTTAGGCCTTTCTCCCCAGGGCCAAGGGTCTATAAAAGAATCAGCAAGACAAACCCACCTGGCAAAGTGGATGGGGGTTTCCCCAGGTGCCACCAGAAATAAGTGATTGCAGCTCAGGTTCCTGACAACTTACCTGAGTGAAAGGAAGGAGCACGTCTCTCCACGTGGTCCGAGAGCCCTTGGCTGGGGTGCCATCCCCCCACCTGCAAGTGAAGGCCACGTGATCTTCTCAGCCAATGGCAATTATGTTTTTGAGTGTTCCTTTCTCTCCAAGAGCCGATCCCTCCTGGGATTGAAACCTTGTCCTCCGAGCCCACCTCCTGCCATCTCTTCCCTGCTGCCTCCTCAGCGACAATGGCCTTTCAGCTTGCTGTGACTTCTGCCACAGGCACTAGGGCTGGCCCGCTGGCCGAGTATCCCACCGGGACAAAGGATCCAGGAGAACAAGCCCTAACTCTCCGCCCGAGGGAGGGACAGAATTCCGTCTGCTGGTATTCTTCCCAACCCTCATGCAGCCAAAGCCGAGGCAACGTTGCAAGGGCCTTGGCCGCTGTCAAACAGAGCAGCGCTCCTCAGAGCTTCCCCCAGACGTGCGTCTCTGCAGCAGAAGGGTGAACGGCGTTACAGCTCCAGTCCCCTTGGCCTTCTGCTTACACAGCACCCGCTGTGGCATGGCCCACGGAGATCCAGCCTCCGCAGCAGCAGCCTGCTCGGGCAGCAGCTCCCATGTTTGTGCTGCACTGTGTTCGGACAGGTACCTCCAGGCCCGCCAGTGCGTCGCCTGCCTAGCTCCTCAGCACAGGCACTGCCACTGGAGCTGTTCCAGATGTGTCGTCCGGATGCTCGTTCCAGCACCCGCCCTTCCAGCAGCCTGCTCCATCCTCCGAGCGGCCTGGAAGGAGGAGATTTCTGGAATTCAGCTCTGGGATTAGGCTGCGTCCCGTTGGGGTCCAGTGTACTGCCATGTAACTGTGTGTGCTGTTGTAGGACTGACTGTGCCTCCTGGAGCGGGAGGGAGTGTTAATTTCATTCCTCTGGTTGTCAGCCAGCCCCTGGAACCGTCTGCACGCTGTAGCTCAAACTCAATTCTCCAGCGACCAACAAAAGAAGGGTTTGGAGATGTAGCCTGGTGTGCAGCAGACACAAGGCCTCCTGCCTGTTCCAGCAAAGGGAGTGGACATCTCTCCCACGGAGGGCCCACTGAGGCACCCTTGCTGGACCACACAAGGAGCAGACAGGTGCTGGTGCCCTGCATTTGACATCTACCTTGGCAGCGTGGGTGGGTCTGCGTCAGCCTCTCCCCAGGGTCCTGGCTGTGGGGATTCTGTGCCGAGAGGGAGCGGCAGGTGGTAGCACACCCTGTGCCCATTGCCACATGGCGTCCCTTACCCGCTGCTCGGGGTGCCTCCCCCTGCAGGCACCATCCCTGCGAGCCAGAGGGCGTGCGCCCCGAGCTGACACTACAGGCCACTGGGCTCCGGGCTCTGGAGTGTGCGTATGGCCAGCTCAGGTGGAGGAACGGGAGCTGCTGTCCGCCTCGTTCGAAATGCCCCGCGTTTCCTTGAGACAGTCCCACACCCTGCCGCTTCTCACGCCCCGTTACAGCGGGAGGCAGACACCAGCCATCCTAATCCGCCCCCTGCTCCGCCGGGACGGACGGCAGGGACTTGCCCAGCTCCGCGAGGCTCCCAGAAGCATCAGAGTGGCCAGATGGGGTCAGCCCAAAGGTCCATCAGCCCAGGGTCCAGTCTGCCCACAGCGGCCAGTGCCAGGTGCCCCAGAGGGAGGGACCAGACCAGGGAACCATCCAGTGATCCCTCCCCTGTCACCCACTCCCAGCCTCTGACACACATCCTGGCCAACAGCCCTTGCTGGACCTAACCCCCACGAATGTATCTAGTTCTTTTTTGAACCCTGCTACAGTCCTAGTTTTCACAACATCCTCTGGCAAGGAGTTCCAGTGGTTGACTGTGCGCTGCGTGAAGAAAAACTTCCTTGTTTGCTTTGAACCTGCTACCTAGAGTAGTTAGGAGGATTTACTGCCACGGTGTCCTCACAGGTCTCTGGCTCTGTCAATGATGACAGGCAGAAGGCTGCTTGCGTGTGTGCTCAGTGGTGTGGGCCCAATGACCACAGACCCCGAGAGGGCCCCCAAAGACCACAAACCAGATAAGGATCCAAGGTGCCAGGCCAGGTCTATTGCAGAGCGAAGTGCAGTAACAGTTGTCAATTGACTCTACTCAACCACTACGCACACGTACCCCGTAGCAATGGAACGACTCAGCCAGCGGGAAATTTCCACTGCCCCCCCCGTCATCCAAAGACTGTCCCCCCAAGACAGCACCTTATTACAGGTACAACAAGTCACACCTCACTGCTGATGTGTTAGGTTCCCACCCTCTGACGCTACTTAGATACCCCCCATCGCCCTGCACCTTGTGGTTTGATTAGAGCATCTCTACCCACCATGCTGTCGTTTTAGACCCTTCCCTGGCCCTGGTCTGTGCCTGTGAGCAGTGGGTACCAAGGTCTGTTTAAATGAGCTAGTGAGATCACGTGCTTCCCACTTATGCCCAGGACCAATGATTGTTCTGCACCTGGGCCTATTACCAATCTGTGTTTTGCGCACTCAGCCCTGTTTGTGCCAAGTTCTGTGAGCAGGGGCCTGCCTGTTGCTCGCAGCTCAGCTTAGCTTTACGTTCGCCATGCTTTGTCCACTGTTAGCTAGGCCTCAGGCCAGGCCTGTGCTGCACGGGCTTCTGTTTTAGGCCTTCATCTCACTACGCCTTCTAATTTCATGTGGTGGCCCCTAGTTCTCATGTGATGGGAACAAGTCAATAATATTCCCTCATTCACTTTCTCCACACCCGCCATGATTGTATAGACTTTTATCTTACCCCTCCTTGGTCTCCTCTTCTCTAAGCTGAAAAGTCCCAGTCCTTATCGTCTCTCTCACGTGGCAGCCGTTCCAAACTCCTCGGCACGTGTGTTGCCCTTTTCTGAATGTCCCTCTGCTGCCCCCCCCAACACCAACCCTGCAGCCCCCGTGGGCTGGGCCCCTACTCCTTCGTGTAGGAGCCGGAAGGGGGGGTGCTGCTATTTCCACGAGCTGCTTGAAGAGGTAAGTGCAGCCCGGAGCCGGCACCCCAACCCCCTCCTACAGCCTGCACCCCCAGCCAAAGCCTCACACACACTCCAATCCCCTACCCCAGCCCAGAGCTCACTCCTAGTGCCATGTTCCCCTTCCAGCTCTCTGACGTCCTCATTTCTGGCTCTATCCCAGAGCCTGCACTTCCCGCCAGAGCCCTCACCCCCTTCTGCGCCCCAACTCCATGAGTATTCATGGCCCTCTGTACACGTTCCCTCCCCCGATGTGCCCCTCAGGCCAAAAGTTTTGCCCAGCCCCATCTAGATTCCTCCTGAATTTCTCCTAATTAGCTCCGAGTTGTGACTAGGGTTGCCAGCTCTCCAGGACCAGCCTGGAGTCTCCAGCAATTAAAGATTAATCTGTAATTAAAGATTGCCATGTGATGAAATCTCCAGGAATACACCCAACCAACCTGGCAAGCCCCCTTTTGGAGCTCCCCGAATAGGACCGGCTTGTGTCTACACACGGGGCTCCCAGGCGTCTGGTTGTGAACTGGCCAGTCCAGGATTTGAGCTTCCTGTTCGGGAAGCAAACGGAGACAATCGAGCTGTCCGGTGCGGTCGAAGTCGGGTGGGATGTCGGTTGGTGTGAATGGCAGGTGTGTCGGGATTTCCCCGGGAACCCCCTGGCAGCCCCACCTGCACAGAACTCCCAGGTGCCCGTCGTTCCCTGGCCTGTCCCCGCAGCGGGGCGCTGGGCACTTTGCAAGCAAGGGGAGCCCGTGCCCGACAGCTCACCGTGGGGAAAGGAAGCTTGCAAACGAAGCGCAGGTGAGAGGGTGTGACCCGTTAAATAGTTTTGGGGGGGCGAGGGGGGCTAGTTTGGGGATGTTGGGAGGAAAATGTTTAACGTGCTCTGGAATTACTCTCTAGATATGCTGCTCCCCTCCCCCGCTCATTTTTCTCAATGGCTGAGTGAAGATTAAAACCAGCAAGTACAGGGCAAAGGGAAAATAAAGAGAGACGTGTATTTACAAGTCTAACAAAGCCAGGGACTAAATATTTACAGGCATAAAGAGTAAAAATGAGCCAGGCTTTCAAAAGTAATTATCATAATATAAAAACGAAACAACGCTGTCGCCAGGCATGGGGGTGGGGCCAAAGCGTTAGCTGGTGCAAACTGGATCTGCCCCCCAAAATTAAAACCTCAGTAACTGGCTGCTCATTTCCCTGACCAGCCTGGTGCCAAGAGAGATTCCTACTTGGTCTCTTTCCTTGGGAGCGTGTCCTGGGCCCTCCATCCCAGCAGGGGTCACACAGCCTTTGTCATGCACCAGTGCGAATCGGGAGTAGCTGCAAGTCAATGGGATGAGACCAGTGTAAATCCAGCATCAGCGAGAAGAGCAGGAGGCATCTGTGTCCTCCAGCTCAGTAGACCCCTCCGGCCAGGCTGGCTTTCGCCGTCTGGACAGCAAACATGCCTCCTGCGGTTATCACGCTGCCTCTCTGCTCAATGTGCAGCGGCAGAAATAAATGCAAACAGGATGTTAGGAGCCATTAGGAAAGGGATCGAGAATAAGACAGACGATCCCTTATTGCCTCGATAGAAATCCACGGGCTGCCCACCTCTTGCCCACTGCGTGCAGATCCGGTTGCGCCATCTCAAAAAGAGATTGGAATCAGAAAAGGGCAGCAAAAATGAGTAGGGGGCTGGAACAGCTTCAGGATGAAGAAAGAATATTAAGACTTGGACTTTATGGCTTTCAAAAGGGACAGCTACAGGGGGTTATGATAGAAATCTATAAAATCTTGACTGGTGGGGAGAAAACGAATCAGGAAGTGTTATTTACTCCTTCACATAACACAGAAATTAATAGGCAGCAGGTTTAAAACAAACAAAAGGCAGTATTTCTTTATGCAACACACAGTCAACCTGTGGAACTCCTTGCCAGGGGATGTTATGAAGGCCAAGACTCACGGAGGACAAGTCCATCAGCTATTAGCCAGAATGGCCAGGGATGTAACTCCATGTTCTGAGTGTTCCTAGCCCGTTTGTTAGAGGCTGTGACTGGGTGACAGGAGGGATCACCTGATGGTTTCCTATTCCCTCTGGGTGCCTGGCACTGGCCACGGTGGGCAGGCAGGGCCCTGGGCTGGATGGGCCTTGGGTCTGAACCGGTCTGGCCGCCTTGATGTTCATTCAGCCTTTGAACACTTCTGCCACCAACTTCCTCTTCCAAGCTTTTTCACACTTAAAAGCGGAGACGGGTGCATGAACCCCTCGCTTTTAACAGCTCTAATTGCCTAGTTTCACATGGAATTTGCTGTTCCCGCAGCCCCGGTTATGGGGCGGCTGGGCTGCTGCCCAAGGACATCCCCAGCCAAACAGAGCAGGCAGCTGCAGAGTGCGACAGGCCAGCCAATACCCCTCTGGTGCCTCCTCCCCTGTCCTGCCGCCTCCTGGCTGAGGTGCAGACTGTTCTGTTCTTGGGGCCTGCTGCTGGTGGTGCGTCAGGCCCTGGAACCGCACGGTGGCCTGGCCCACAGTCTGGAAGTGCAGACTAGCTTGGAGAAAGTTCCGTTTCAGAAAAATCCCCCTTTCTAGACGTGAGCTAGACTGGGGAGCGGGGCCGCGGCCGCGAAGGGGGCGGGGAGACAAATGCTGTTTTCTCTTGTGCTGCCCGTTACTGCGGCTCGTCTTGGAGTCCCATGTACAAATATGATGGGAATATGCAGAGAGCCTTCTGCCACCCCCCCACTTGTCGTGCATGACACTGGATGCCACCAACAGGCTCTATGGCGATGAGGGGTAAACATTTCTGTGGCTTGGCTGCCTGCAGCCCATGCTCATAAAGGGTCTAGATAGCTGGAGGCCATGACGCTTATGAAAGCGGGACTGGGGTTGCTAAAACGCTTTTGAGCTTTAGCAAAATGTCCCAGAGGTGGCCAGAGCGGAGCCCAGACTCCACGCAGAGTCCCACGGTAGCTGACAGAGAATGACCTGTACCCTGCCTGTCCTATCAACCTAGTTCCCGAGTCACCAAAGAGTGCATTGGCTTGTGCTGGGTTTCTTCTTTACATCAGAGCGGCCAGACGGGGTCAGGCCCAAGGTCCAGCCAGCCCACAGCGGCCAGTGCCAGGTGCCCCCGAGGGAGCGAACACAACAGGTGAGCCCCATGTGATCCTCCCGTGTCACCCAGCTCCAGGCACAGAGGCTTTGTCTACACCACGAGTTTTTGTGGCAGAAAATGCAGAGACATAAGGCTCTTGCACAAAAGGGTTTTGCACAGAAGGAAGCGGCTGCACTGCGTCTTTTTGTGCAAAAAGAAACAGCAGAAAGTATGCTAATGATGTCCCTCGTTACCATATTTTCTGCCGCAAAAACTTGCAGACATAGCCACAGAGGCCAGGGACACCATTCTTACCCATCCTGGCTAACAGCCATTGATGGACCTAGCCTCCATGAATCTATCTGGCTCTTTTTTGAACCCTATCAAAGTCCTGGTCTTCACAAATCCTCTGGCAGGGAGTTCCAGCAGTTGGCTGTGCAGTGATTGAAGAAAAACGTCCTTTTGTTTGTTTTAAACCTGCTGCCCATTCATTTCATTTGGTGCCCCCTAGTTCTTGTGTTATGGGAACAAATAAATCACTTTTCCTACTTCACTTTTCCCACACCCCTCATGATTTTATAGCCCTCTAGCTTATCCCCCCTTAGTCTCCTCTTTTCCAAGCTGAAAAGTGTCATTTCTGGGCCATTTGGGCTCCTGTAGTGTGCCCCTCACTGCGGTGCCCCTTGGGGCCATTTTCTGTGTTTCCTGCTCCCTTGAAATATTTTGTGTTACCTCCCCTCTGCTGCCCCCATTAACTGCCTGGTCCATGGCTGACCCTGCTCTGGTTTAATGGAGTGACAGGTATTTCCCACCAGCTGGGGAATCGGACCTGTCCTCATGGGGCTGGCCGCCCTGGCAGGGATAAGCTCTGGGCTTGTCTCCCCCGCTGTGCTTAGAAAAGCAACTGTCTGGCTGAGAATGTCTCCTTCAAGTGGCTTCCTTTCTTCCTCCTGGCTCGGGGGGGCCTGCTTGCTGCTGCTCAGGTGGGGCTCGGCGAGATTAATTCAGCCTGGTTCCTCTGCGCTGCGCGGTGTGCGAGGTGAGGGATCCTGTATGCGCTGGAGCCACGTCCCAGCCGCTTCCCCTGCACTCCCGGCCTGGCTTTTATAGAGCTGAGACGAGAAATGGGAAGAGACACGTTTTGCAGTATTCGCTGTTTATCTAAAACTAGCCAAATGCCTCATCAGCATGCTTGAAACAGTATCTGAAGCAGAGCTGGGATGGGAGAGCTGTTTTATCAAAGGCGAGCCGGCACTGCACTCCAGACTCTGGTGGGGCCAGAGCCCATGTGCCTGTCATGGTTATTTTATACTGTGCAGCCTGCTCTTACATCATCTGCTCTGAGTAAGCCTCCTCGCCCCCCAAACCACAGCGGAGCTGACTGCTCCTGAGCCAACAAGCCCCAAAAGCTGCAGTGTCCGAGTCTGCTACTAGCTGCCATTTGTTAATAGACCACAACTGTGGTGCTGGGCAGTGGACCCACATGCTGCTCTTGGAGGGACCTGGACAGATTAGAGGGTTGGGCCAGAAGAAATCTGATGAGGTTCAACAAGGACAAGAGCAGAGTCCTGCCCTTGGGACA
>JANRFK010006699.1:352668-368068 GCA_030068395.1 Apalone spinifera | reverse complement strand
CAGGAGGAGGCAGGAACCTGTCCACCAAGGTCTGGAGGTGACCTCGGAGGGCACAGCCCTGATCCTCCAGCACCTGCAAGCTCCGCTGCCGCGGCCGCAGGTCCTCGCGGACCCAGTGCTCCCGGGTGCGGAGCTGCTGCTCCAGTAGCCGCAGGTGCTCCTGGCTGTGCATGTGGCTTCTGGTGGCCAGGCTGGCAGCCATGCGGCTGTAGACGGCCGCGTTCCTGTGCCTAGTGCGGAGATCATGGGCATTGGAGGCCTCCCCCCCAAACCTCGATGAGGCCCACGATCTCCACACGAGACCAGGTGGGCGCCTGCCTCTTGCGGCCCCGGACAGGCTCCTGGGAGCCGCCAGCCTGGTCCTGGGAAGAGGTGGAGGGCTGGGTGGCAGCAGGTGGCTGGCTCATCTCGTGCCAGGTGCAGGGTCTGCTGGCTGGATGCTGGCAGGCTTGCAACTGGCACAAGCACTGTGGGCAGACCGTGCCCCTTTAAGGGCGCCGGGGCTGGGACGCGGGAAAAGAGTTTTCCTGGTTTGGCGCAGAGTGGCCACCAGGGCAACCTGGGAAGGGCTGGCCTCCAGCTAGTTCGAATTAAGTGACTACCCTTAATTGGAACTAGGCGTTACTCCTCGTAGAATGAGGTTTACCGAGTTCCAATGAAGCGCTCCGCTAGTTGGATTTAAATTCGAACTAGCGGTTTGCACGTATAGCCGCTATGAAAGTTAATTCGAACTAACGGCTGTTAGTTCAAATTAACTTTGCAGTGTAGACATACCCACAGTGATAAGTCACCAAGACCAGATGGTGCCTCCCAAGAGTTCTGGAGAAACTCAAAGAGTGGCGATTGCTGGGGAGGGACACAGCCTAGCTTAACACTAACTCTAATGCTGCATGCACTGGCAGTGGGAAGTGGAGCAACGTGGCTGGGAGCCAGGGGAGCGGAGCAGGCTGTGGCTGGGTCGCTCCACTTCCTGCTGCCGCCAGTGAGTGCAGGGCTGAGCCAGACCCCTGCTGCTCCCCGGGGCCAGGCCCCTCCTAGTAGGGATGTAAGCGACTAGTTGAGTGACTATTTGCTCCGCCCCCACTGTATCAGAGGCAGTAAGGGGCGAGAGCAGGAGCTGGTGCTGGGGCTGGTCTGCTTAAAAGCTGAGTCCCCTCAGCACCATCTCCATGGTGCGGGGCGGGAGGAGAGGGGGTAGGAGAGGCAGAGCTGCAGCAGTCCTGGAGCCAACATGAGCTGGGACTGTCCAACCCTAGCCCGCCCCGCCCCAGGGAGCTACCCCCACTGCTGCGCTGCACTTTAAATGTAGTAGGAGCCGGGCTGCTTGCGCACCTGGACCCTACTACATTTACGCTGCAGAGACACAGCGCGCGCCCCCTCCCCCTTATCGACCAATCGGGTAGACCATACAAATTTTATTGACTGCACAATTACCTGCTTTTTAATGTCCTTACGTGCTAGTTCCCCAGGTTGCTCTGGCCCCTTGGGGCCCCCCCAAGGCAGGGGGCCCAGGACAGCTCTGCCAGGACAGCGCCCCACCCCACTTTGGCCCTGAACTCAATTGTGAACCTGCAGATTTGTAGTTTGTAACCGATCATTTAAATCAGCTTCTCGCCAAGTGACTGGAGGAGGGCTAATGTGATGCCAATTTTTAAAAAGGGCTCTAGAGCTGATCCCAGCAATTACAGATTGGTAAATCTAACTTCAGTACCAGGCAAACAGGTCTCAACTGTAGTAAACCCCTGAATGATCAGACACAGAGATGAACATAGAAAAGTCAACGTGCTTTTTGTAAAGGGAAGCCACCGGTCTACTAGAATTCTCCAAGGAGGCCAACAGCATGTGGCCTAGGGGGTCCAGTGGATAGAGTGTACTTAGCTTGCCAGAAAGCCTTAGACAAGGTTCCTCAAAGGCTCTTTGGCAAAGTGAGCTGTCATGGGATAAGGAGGAAGGGCCTTGCATGGATCAGGAACCGGTTAAAAGGGGCGGAATAAATGGTCGGTTTTCAGAGTGCAGAGAGATAAATAGCGGTTTCCTCCACAGGTCTGTCTTGGGACCAGTGCTGTTCATTCAACATATTCATCAACAATCTGGAGAAAGGGGTAAACAGGGAGGTGGCAAAATCTGCAGATGATACTAAACTGCTCAAGATAGTTAAATCCAAACACTGTGAAGAGCTTCAAAAAGATCTTACAAACCTGAGTGACAGGGCAACAAAACGGCAGATGAAATTCAGTATTGATAAATGAAAAATAATGGACATTGGAAAACAAAATCCAATCTATCCATCAAATGATGGGTCTAAATTGGCTGTTAACACGCTGGAAAGAGATCTTGGAGTCACTGCAGATAGTTCTCTGAAAACATCCGCTCCATGTGCAGAGGCAGTCAGAAAAGTGAACAGAATGTTAGGAGTCATTAAGAAAAGGATAAAGACTAAGACAGAGAATATCTTATTGCCTCTGTATAAATCTATGTTGTGCCCACATCTGGAATACTGCGTACAGATGTGGTCGCCTCATCTCAAAAAAGATCTCTTGGATTTGGAAAAGTTTCAGAAAGGGTACGGAAAATGGTTGTGCTATGGAATGGCCGACATAAGGAGAGATTAATGAGACTGGGACTTTTCAGTTTGGAAACGAGCTGACTAAGGGGGACATGATAGAGGTCTATAAATCATGGGGAGTATGAAGAAAGTAAATAAGGATGTGTTATTTAATCATTCTCATAACAAGGAAACTGATTTAAAACAAACAAAAGGAAGTATTTTCCCACATAAACGCATTGTGACCTGTGGAAATTGCTGTCAGAGGATGTTGTGAAGGCCAAGACTCCAACAGGGTTCAGAGACGAGCTAGATAAATTCCTGGAGGATCAGTCCATCAATGGCTGTTAGCCAGGCTGGGCAGGGGTGGTGTCTCTAGTCCCTGTTTGTCAGAGGCTGGGAATGGGTGACGGGAGGGGTCACTTGACAATTCCCTGTTCTGTTCACTCCCTCTGGGGCTTCTGGCACTGGCCACTGTCAGCAGACAAGATACTGAGCTGGATGGACCTTTGGACTGACCTAGAACGACTGTTCTTATGACAGCACTGGAGTTGAGAAAGTGAAATAGGAACAGCTGGGAAAAGACAGGAGTTTAGCTGAGCTGCTTAAAGTTCCGGGGGCTTTATTTGGGGTGTGTGTGCAGGGTTTGAACACGTTTAATTTCCCAAGAATAATGAAGATTTTGGAGCAAGGCAGCCTTTACTAGAGACTCAGCACCTCATCCCTTCAACCAGGTGACAGATTTTAAACTATACATTGGCGAGACCCCCAAGAGCTCTTCCATGGAACCCAGATGGGACCAGCCCAGCCATTACTAGCACCCAAAAGAAGCAGGATTTAAAAAATAATTTCTAGGCTTCTTCTTCATAAAAGCACAAAAACCAAAACTAAAAAAGGCCCAATTGTTAAAAAGCCCCAATGACACCAGTGACGCTATGAGCCCTTCCCCAGGAGGCGGGTTAGTTGAGTAGAGAGCTGGCCAATCAGAGATAGGAAGAGCATAACTCGAATGAATGGCAGTGACCGCACTGAATGCTACGGGAACAAAACCTTACAACTTGCTGCACGACAGCCCCTGTTACGGCAGGAGCGTGTGAAATCCCCCGCCCCACACACCATCCAAGGCCGCTGGTGATCTCAGTCGCAGGGCCCACGGTGATTATCCAGCCAGACCTGCTGCAGCACACAGGCCCTCACGCTAAGGTAGGTTCTGTGTCCTTTCTCTGGCACCTCGCCAGCGCACAGACAGCGGGTGCCCTATTCCACACTCCCTGGCCACACCACTGGCCAGAGCAGCACGCCACGGGCCCCCGCCTCGCCCCTCAGCAAGTTCTGCTCACAGACACCAGGCCCCTGCTGGGGGGCCAAAATATCTTTGGGCCCAGTGCAGGAAATGAGCTACACCGGGCCAGGTGTCGCTCAGTGTCCCTGGAAGCGGAGAGCTTATGCAGCCGCTCAGGAGAGATTCCAAGGCCCCCAGCTGAGCAGAGCACCCACAGCTGGGTTTGTTGTTTCTACTGGTGGTGCACATCTGCACGTGTCTTGGTGCATGCAAAAATGTATTCCGCACATGGAGGGAAAAGATGAGAGAGAACACTGGTCTTGCCTGCCCCATGGGACAGGGCTGCGTCTGTCCATCCCAAGCCAAGGCTCTGAGCATGCACCAGGGAATGGACAGCTCCCTGGAAACTTAACTCACCCTGACAACAGGGGAAGGCTGTGAGGAAAAGCATCTTGCAGGAGTCTGGCCCAGTCAGTCCTTTCAACTGCCCAGAGCCAGAAAACCACGTGTGGGTAGAACAGCCCACACCCAGCATCCTGGTGGTTTCTTTGCTCCATTTCCCCCGCTGGCTAAGCGACCCACAGCCGCGGCCGGCTGGCCAGAGACACTGTCTGCTCTACACCTCTTTGCCCCACTCTGCCCATCACTACACCGTGTGACCCAGCATCGTGTGCCCGCCCCCAGGAAGGACATGCCTGTCACACAGCCTGAGCTGTCCCTTGGTGACTCACCAGGGAAGGCCCAGCTGGGCCCACTGTCACTGTCGCCGTCTGTGGCTGATACCCATCTGCTGAGGCAGTGATGGTGTAAGTGTCAGGCAGCAGCAACCGGAAATAGTCGCCCATGTCACCTGGAATGAGAAAGAGCAGCAGCCAGAACGTGCTCAGTCAGGGGCACAGGCCTGGCTGCAGGGCCAGGAATGTTCCATTTGAGCCAGACTAGCCCAGGGTACCTCACCTAGAGCGCTGTCCTGACTAGGTTAAATGTGTCACATGGCAGTGCGCCCCCCTTCCATGTGCTCTGCTCCCACACAGACAGACGGATTCCCCGTCACCCCAGAGCAGCGACGGAGGGACTGGTGAGTGGGCAGCATGAGCGTCCCGCCGTCTCACCGAGCTGCAAGATTGTCAGCCGGGCTTTGCTAGGCAGCTTTGCTAATTTGCTTGCGCACTAGAATTTGTGGGGTGCGCTGGCCGAACCAGAGCAGCACCCTGATTGGCTGCAAAGGGAGCACACGGCTCTTGCAGTCAATGTTGTGTGCAAGCAGCATGCACCTCACTTCATGTGCCCTGGCTTTACATGCGTGTTACTTTCGTAACAGTAGCAGGAAAAAAAATCCATGTAGACAGAAGCTGGCAACTCTGCATGTGGGCATCAGTAAACAAGATGTCTTGCAGGCCACACAGAGAACTCTGATGGAGACTCGGGAAGGGCAAACATTGGCCTTATCTTTAAAAAGGGTTACAAAGAGGACCCAAAGAGGAATTACAGACTAGTCAGCCTAACTTGGATGGAAAGATACTGGAACAAATTATAAAACAACATGAAAGCACCATGAAAGCACCTGGAGGATAGTAGAGTATTAAGGAATAGCCACCATGGCTTTTTCACAAACAAATCATGCTACAGCAACTTAATATCCTTCTTTGACAGGGTTACTGGGCTAGTGGATATGGGAGAAGCATTAGAGAAGGGCAACTAAAATGATGAGGGGTTTGGAACGGGTCCCATATGAGGAGAGATTAAAGAAACTAGGAATTTTCAGCTTGGAAAAGAGGAGACTAAGGGGGGGATATGCTAGAGGTCTATAAAATCATGAGCGGTGTGGAGAAAGTGAATAAGGAAACGTTATTTACTTGTTCTCATAATATAAGAACTAGGGGCCACCAAATGAACACACTGGCAGCAGGTTTAAACAAATAAAAGGAAGTTCTTCTTCACACAGCGCATAGTCAATCTGTGGAACTCCTTGCCTGAGGAGGCTGTGAAGGCTAAGACTAGAACAGGGTTTAAAGGAGAACTAGATAAATTCATGGAGGTTAAGTCCATTAATGATTATTACCCTGTATGGGTAAGGAATGGTGTCCCTAGCCTCTGTCTGTCAAAGGGAGGAGATGGATGGCAGGAGAGAGATCGCTTGATTGTTACCTGTTCTGTTCACTCCCTCTGGGACACCTGGCGCTGGCCACTGTCGGCAGACAGGGTACTGGGCTGAACGGACCGTTGGTCTGCCCCAGTATGGCTGTTCTTATGTTCTTAGATGTTATTCTGATTTTTATAAGGCTTTTGGCGCAGTCCCACATGACATTCTTTCAAGAAAACTAAGGAAATGTGGTCTAGATGAAATTACAACAGGTTTAAAGACCATACAAGGAGGAGTGATCAATTGTTTACGGACATACAGGGAGGGAGCATCCGGGGGCCCTCCAGGGGTCAGTCCTGGGTCTTGTACTATTCAACATTTTCATGAATGACTCAGATGATGGAGAGGAGCGTGTGGTCATGGAATCTGCAAATGACACTAAGCTGGAGCGGTTGCTAGAAATCAAAGTGACCGTGACACACTGGAGAATTGGTCTGAATTCCAGTTTGTGCCAAGTAAAAACTCAAATGTGCAAGCACAAATGATGGGGAAGAACTGGCTCTGTGGCAGTGCTGCTGACAAAGACCTGGGGGTTAGAACCGGTCACAGCTTGGATACAAGTCAGCAATGTCGTGCAGCTGCAGAAAAGGCTAATGCCATTCTGGGGCGTATTGACGGGGCGTCATGGAAGGTCAATGCCCCACTTGACTTGGCACTGGCGAGACCTCAGCTGCAGTTGTGTGTCCAAGTGTGGGCACGGCCCTGGAGGAAAGACTTGCACAACTTGAAGAGAGTCCGGAGGAGCGTGACCAACATGGGAAACGTCTTAGCAGGGCGGCCGTGTTAGTCTGTAACTTTAAAACCAACGGTGCGATGTGCTCACCGTCTGAGGAAGTGGGTTTTGCTCACGAAAGCTCATGAGACGATCTATTTGTTAGTCTTTAAGGTGCCACAGGGCTGCTCACTGGTTTTAAATGCGAGAAAAGGGTCACAAAACCTGGTGTAACAGGGCTCATTGGCCACTGCAGCACCTCCTGCTGGCTGTCTTGGAGATCAGCCTGTGTGTCCTCCTCTGGTGGTGACCCGCCCCACTCCCAGGGCTGCAGGGTCCTCTCCCCTGACACTGGCCACTGGCTGTACCACACACGGTGTTCCCCCATCCAGGGGCTGCAATCTTCGGCCAGCCCCTCCCTCAGTGGCAACTGCAGTCCATTGCTGCAGGGCTGCTTCCCATGAGGCTCCAGCCCCCTCTTCTACCCTTCCCTCAGGGCCTCAGCCTGCAACCAGAGAGCGCTCTAGCTCCCGGCCCCTGCTGCAGCACCGCTTTGTCCCAGTGCTCTGCTCTGCCCTGCAGCCCATGACTGGCTGGCTGCTCCTCTCAGACCCTTTCTGGCCTCACCTCCCTAGGCTGCTCTGAACGCCCATGGACCAAGCTGGGGCAGATGCGCCATCACGCTGAGCGCCGAGGAAAGGGTCCTAGGAGCGGGGCACATTCAGTCTCAGGAGGGGCCTGGTAACAATTTGCAAATGTGCTGAAGAGGACAGAGGCGGACGGTCCTCTGGCTCCGCCGACGGCAGCAGAAGGGTTAAGTGGCTTAGTGTGCAGCCATGCAGATTTCTAACCCTAAGCTCTGGCAGGGGCTCCCAGGGACACGTGTGCAATGCCCATCGCTGAGGGCGGCTGGACAAACCCTGCCTGGTTTGCTCTTTGGGCTGCCTCGGTGCCGAGGGCTGGATGAGCTAGCTTCTGAGGGCCCTTCCAGCCCTGGCTCTGTGTGCATTTGGAAAGGCGGGTTCTGCGTGCTGAGACTCCGGGCTGACAGAGGTGGGCTCTGTTCCTTCTGACCTGGCCACGCTCCAGAGCCCACCTAAAACCAGGCAGACGATAGATCTGTCTCTCCCAAGACCAGGCTACTCGACCTGGGGAAATGGCTGGGGGGGGGGGGGGGGGGGGGGGGGGGGGGTAGACACACAACAGAGGATAGAGGAAAACTGGTGTTAACGCTCCTAAACCCTGGGCTTGCAGCCCGCTGGGCCTCCCCAAGCCGCGTGCCCCGTTTCATCTGAAATGAGGGCAGGCGTGACAGCTGCCAAGACGTGTGTCACTCACGCGTCTAAGGCTGGAAGGCAGAGGCTCTGCTGTTGTGACTTCAGCAGGGCTGCTGGAGCCCTGCTCCTCCCCCGACCCTGCCCCCTTTGCCCCTCCCTCCAAGCCTCTTTTCTTCCCAGCCCCACTTCTCCTCCTCCCTCCCAGCATGCTGCTCAACACTCCTCATGGCAGGAGGGAGGCACTGGAAGAGGAGGCGTTGACTGGTGGGGCCTGCCGGCAAGTGAGAGGTGCAGGGAGGGGAAGGAGCTGACCCGTGGGCTACCAGTGGGTGCTGACCACCAATTATTTTTTTCCTTGGGTGCCCATCCACAGAATCGGTGCATGTGCCAGAAGGGACAACTGTGGTCATGCGCTCTGACCTCCAGTGCGACACAGGACATGCGACGGCCCTGAATTAATTCCTGATTCTCGTCTAAGAGCCTGAATGAACCAGAGCAGGCAGGAAAAAAAGACTAGTAGTACCTTCGAGACTAACAAAACATGTAGCTGGGATCATGAGCTTTCTGGGAGCAACCCAGCTGAGGAAGTGGGCTGCGCCCACAAAAGCTCACGACACCATCTACATGTTTTGTTAGTCTCGAAGGTGCTGCAGGACCATTCACCGTTTTTAAAGTTTTTCCTCTTGCAGACAAACTCGGCTGAAGCTTCAGAGCAGACAGGTTAGAGGAACACTTCTATTTAACTGTGTCTGGAGATGGAGAGTCCACCCCAGACCCCAAGTCAGTTGTTCCAACAGTGAATAACCCTCACTCTTAAAGAAATGCGCCTTATTTCTAGGCTGACTTCATCTAGCTGCAGCTTTTAGCTGCAGGACTCTGTCAAACCTCTGTCTGCCAGATTGCAACGTTCGTTCCCCATGTAGGTAGCTGTAGCCTGGCACCAGCCGCCTTCGACCTTAAGCAGACTGAGTCCCTTGAGTGTCACTGTCAGCAGCCCTCCCTCCCCCAACCCTTCAGGCATCTCACAGCTCTTTTCTGAAGCCACACCAGTTTCCCAGCATCTTTCCTTAGGCATGGAGACCAGAGCAGGACACACATTCCAACAGCAGCCATGTCAATTCCAACTAGAGGGGTGACGGGACCTTCCTGCACCCCCACCTACTCCATATTCCTGTTTACACAGCCCCAGATTGCTGTGGCCAAAGGGCTGATGCATTGCAGCTGATTATCGAGCATGGCCCCCAAGTCTGTCATAGTCCCTGCTTCCCAGCATAGCGCCCCCGCCTGTGAGTACTGCTGGCAGCCTTTGCTCCTCAGCGCGTGCCAGACATTCAGCTGTTTTAGCCTTCAAAGTCCCCTGGGCAAGGCATGGTGTAGGGATGGAAGTGACTAGTCGACTATCCAATAAGCAAATGCCTATCAGCTAGTTGAACAGCAACTTGACTAGTTACTCCCCCCCTACCAGCAAGGGTGGGGAGCAGGAGCCAGTGCTGGGAGGGGGGGACCAGTAAAGCTGGTTCCCCCCAGCACCATTTCCATGGGGGGCAGGGAAGGCAGAGGCACAGCAGGGAGATGCTTCATCTAACTGCAACTGGATAGGCGGGGTAAACAGGGAGGAGGTGTTGCCTTACATATTAAAAATATACACACTTGGACTGAGGTGGAGACAGACGTAAGACAGATATGTTGAGAGTCTCTGGGTTAGGTTAGAAGGGGTAAAAAACAACAGTGATGTCATGCTAGGGGTCTACTACAAACCACCTACCCAAGTAGAAGAGGTGGATGAGGCTTTTTTAAAACAACTCACAAAATCATCCAATGTGCAAGATTTGGTGGTGATGGGGGATTTCAACTATCCAGATACATGTTGGGAAACTAACGCAGCAGGGCACAGACTATTCAATAAGTTATTGGACCGCATTGGAGACAATTTTTTATTTCAGAAGGTTGAAAGAGCTACTAGGGGGAAGCTGTTCTAGATTTGATTTTAACAAATAGGGAGGAACTGATTGAGAATTTGAAAGTGGAAGGCAGCTTGGGAGAAAGTGACCATGAAATCATAGAGTTCATGATTCTAAGGAATGCTAGAAGGGAGAACAGCAAAATAGAGACAATGGTTTTCAGGAAGGCAGATTTTGGTAAGCTCGGAGAGCTGGTAGCTAAGGTCTCATGGGAAGCAAGACTAAGGGGAAAAACTACTGAAGAGAGTTGGAAGTTCTTCAAAGGGACATTATTAAGGGCCCAAAAGCAAGCTATTCTGTTGCATAGGAAAGATAGAAAGTATGGCAAAAGACCACCTTGGATCAACCAGGAGATCTTGCATGATCTAAAAATCCAAAAGGAGTCATATAAAAAGTAGAAACTAGGACAAATTACAAAGGATGAATATAAGCAAACAATACAGGTATGCAGGGGCAAGATCAGAAAGGCAAAGGCACAAAACAAGCTCACACTAGCTAATAGACATAAAGGGTAACAAGAAGACTTTCTATAAATATATTAGAAGCAAGAGGAAGACCAAAGACAGGGGAGGCCCATTGCTCAGTGAGGAGGGAGAAATGGTAATAGGAAACTTGGAAATGGCAGAGGTGCTTAATGACTTCTTTCTTTTGGTCTTCACCAAGAAGTCTGATGATGAAGGAATGCCTAATATAGTGAATGCTAGTGGGAATGGGGTAGGTTTAGAAGATAAAATAAAAAAGAACAAGTTAAAAACCACTTAGAAAGTTATATGTCTGCAAGTCACCAGGGCCTGATGAAATGCATCCTAGAATACTCAAGGAGCTATAGAGGAGGTATCTGAGCCTTCACTATCATCTTTGAAGAATCATGGAAGATGGGAGAGATTCAAGAAGACTGGAAAAAGGCAAATATAGTGCCCATTTATAAAAAGGGAAATAAGAACAACCCAGGAAACTACAGACCAGCTAGTTTAACTTCTGTGCCAGGGAAGATAATGGAGCAAGTAATTAAGGAATTCATCTGCAAACACCTGGAATATAATAAGGTGATAGGTAACAGCCAGCATGGATTTGTAAAGAACAAATCATGTCAAACCAATCTGATAGCTTTTTTTGATAGAATAACGAGTCTTGTGGATAAGGTAGAAGCGGTGGACGTGTCATACCTAGACTTTAGTAAGGTGTTTGATACAGTCTCGCATGATCTTCTTATCAATAAACTAGGCAAATACAACTTAGGTGGGGCTACTATAAGGTGGGTGCATAATTGGCTGGTTAACCATTCTCAGAGAATAGTTATTAACGGTTCATAATCCTGCTGGAAGGGCATAACAAGTGGGATTCCTCAGGGGTCTGTTTTGGGACTGGATCTGTTCAATATCTTCATCAACGATTTAGATATTTGCATAGAGAGTACGCTTATTAACTTTGCAGATGATACAAAGCTTGGAGGGATTGCAAGTGCTCCGGAGGATAGGGTCATAATTCAAATGATCTGGACAAACTGGAGAAAAGATATGAGGTCAATAGGATGAAGTTTAATAAGGACGAATGCAAAGTGCTCCACTTAGGAAGGAACAATCAGTTTCACACATACAGAATGGGAAGCGACTGTCTAGGAAGGAGTACGGCAGAAAGGGGTCTAGGGGTCATAGTGGACCTCAAGCTAAATATGAGTCAACAGTGTGATGATGTTGCAAAGAAGCAAATATGATTCTGGGATGCATTAACAAGAGTGTTGTGAGCAAGACACGAGAAGTCATTCTTCCGCTCTACTCTGTGCTGATTAGGCCCCAATGGGAGTATTGTGTCCAGTTCTGGGCCCCACATTTCACGGAAGATGTGGAGAAACTGGAGAAGGTCCAGAGAAGAACAACAAGAAAGATGGAAGGTCTAGAGAACATGAGCTATGAAGGAAGACTGAAAGAATTTGGCTTGTTTAGTTTCGAAAGGAGATGACTGAAAGGGGACATGATAGCAGTTTTCATGTATTCAACAGGGTATCAAAAAGGAGGAGAGAGAAAAATTGTTCTCCTTGGCTGCTGAGGACAGAACAAGAAGCAATGGGCATAAGCTGCAGCAAAAGAGGTTTAGGTTGGACATTAGAAAAAACTTCCTGCCTGTCAGGGTGGTTAAACACTGGAATAAATTGCCTAGGGGGGTTGTGGAATCTCCATCATTGGAGATATTTAAGAACAGGTTAGACAGACATCTACCAAGGATGGTCTAGATCAGTGTTTCCCAATTTTATTTGGCCACAGAACGCTTTTAAACTCGAAAGAATTTCGAGGAACCCCAGACCACTGGGGAGTGGACCAGGGAGACCTGGGGGCCAAAATGCAGTCACGCATGTCCCGAGCGGGCTTTGGAAATGCAGGGTGGCAGCGGGGGAGGGGAAGTGTCTGAAAGCCGGTGGGAAACCAAAGAAGGAGCCTGAGTCTTTGCGTGTCGGCTCCTCTCTGTCCCTTTGGGGCGGGGGGGTGATCAAGTTCTTGCGGAACCCTTACTTTCACGTTGCGGAACCCCAGGGTTCCACGGAGCATGGGAAACACTGGTCTAGACGGCGCTTGGTCCTGCCGGGAGGGCAGGGGACTGGACTCCCTTCCAGGTCTAGTGCTCTAGGATCCTATGTCCCTGCCTCTGTACAAGTTTGTGGAAGTGCAGGATGGGGAGAGGCCTGCAGCTTGTCACAGCCTGCGTTGGTGAGACAGAGGGCTCAGCGGTACCCCACTCCAGGCTGCCTGTCACACTGTGTTCCTCCCGTGTCAGGCTAAAAGGGCTGTTACCAAAAGGCAACCCACCGGAGGTGACATCGTGGCCGATCCCCTGGACAGAAATCACAGCGCCTGCAATCCCATTGCTGTTCTCATCGGACACCAGCCCTTTGATGCCATGATGAACCTGCAGATAGACAGACAGATTCATTCCCTCCTGTGGGCTGGCGCCTCTCCCTGCCAGACCCTACTGGAGTAGGAGGACAGACTCCTGCGGCGCCTCCATTTCCCCGTAACCGGGCTGGCCTTTCTCTCGCCGAGCCAGGGCTGGGGGCAGCAGCATTGCTGGAGTCTCTCGGCGCTGCCTCGGGAGCATCAATGTTCCCAGCCTGTGCGGATGGCCCCAGGGATCTCAGCCCCCCAGGGGTTGGCACTAGGGCCTGGGGTGGCCCTCTCACCTCCTCTAAGTAGGTGACGAGTGCCTCGCGATTGGCCAGCCACTCCTTCTCCAGGTCCTTCTGAGGAGGAAACTTGTTGCAGCTCAGCTCCAGGGTGATCTCAAAGCAGTTGGTGTAAAGATAATTAAAGTCTTGCATGCCTGAGAGGACACAGGGAGAGCTGTGGCCAGGGTCAGGGAAAGGCCGTGCCTCCCCTCCCACTCCTCCCAAAGGCCCGCCCCTTCTTCCCCCCAAGTGTATGGTGGTGTCCTCCCCAGCAGCCCCAGAGCCCTTTCTTTGCCCTTCCTGTGCGCAGTCCCCCAGCAGCTCGTGTTCCGCCCCGATGTAAAGACTTGAGGGGACTGAGAAGCCATTGCGCTCCCTCAGGATATTGTCCCCCTGGTTAATCACTCACTGTCCAGCATTGGCCCTTAGGACTGGCCAGCATTTATCTAGCTTCAGCGTTGCAGAACCCTAGACCCCCAGGGCTGGCAGAGACCGCAGGAGTCATCGAGTCCAGCCCCCTGCCCACAGCAGGACCATCTCAGCATCCAGCCTGTGAGCTTTGTTCAGCCTTTTTCTGCTTGATTAAAGAGCTATAGAATCATAGAACCACAGAGCTGGAAGAGACCTCAGAAGTCACCAAGTCCAGCCCCCTGCTCTAGGCAGGACCAATCCCAACTCAATCAACCCAGCCAGGGCTTGGTCAAGCCGAGACTTAAACACCTCTAGGGATGGAGACTCCACTACTTCCCTAGGGAACCCAGCCCAGTGCGTCACTACCCTCCTAGTGAAATAATTTTTCCTAATATCCAACCTGGACCTCTCCCACCACAACTTGAGCCCATTGCTCCTTGTTCTGCCATCTGTCACTACTGAGAACAGCCTCTCTCCGTCCTCTTTGGAACTTCCCTTCAGGGAGCTGCAGGCTGCTATCAAATCCCCCCTCACTCTTCGCTTCTGCAGACTAAACAGACCCAACTCCCTCAGCCTCTCCTCATAAGTCATATGCTCCAGCCCCCTAATCATTTTGGTGAATGATCTATCTCCTGTTAGAAACTGTTCTTCCCCCTGCAGGGACTTGTAGACCATGAACAAATAACCTCTGAACCGTCTGTTCAATAAACTAAATATATCAAATGTGTCAGTCTCTCTCTCTCTCAAAGGTAGGTTTGCCAAATCTCAGAGCATCAGCGGAGCCCTTTCCTGAGCCTTTTCCAACTTTCCACATCCCTTTTGAATTGCGGCCAGTAGCGTCAGATATAGGACCCTAGCGTGAGCTCGCTGTGCCGTGTACTACAGTAATCCTGCCTGCTTGCTTCTGCTCAGTATTCAGACATTCGCAAATGGCATTGGCTCCCTTAGCTGCCACATTGCACTGGGAGAACAGTTTGTGTCTATATGACATCAAAGTCTTTTTAAGATCTACTGCTTTCTAACCCACAGTCCCTCTCCTGTGAGTGTGAGCTGCCGTCTTGGTCAATGTATGTAGGACCTTGTATTTAGTTATTTTAAAACATGCGACTCAAGTGAGCTCAGACTGCTAAGTGACCCAGACCACTGTATCAGTGGCCTCTCCTTATCATTATTTAATGCCCACTAATTTTGGAGTCATTTGCAAACTTCACCATCCATGATTTTACATTTGTTCCAAATTGTTGATAAAGATATTGAATAGCATTGAGTCAAAAAGAGAACCTGGAAAAAGCTGCAGAAATAAACACTGTCGTGGCATGATGACTCCCCATTTACGATCAATTTTTTAGATTAATTGCTTAGCCGGTTTAATCCACCTACTATAAATTGGATTCATTTTATATAGTGCTATTTTATCAACACGTCAGGGCATACCATGTCAAATGCCCTACAAATATATATTGTATCAGCACAATTAGCTTTGTCAACTCAATATCAGGTTTGTCAGACTATACTTCCATAAAACCACACAAATCAGCTTTATTTTTCTACCGTCCTTAATTCTTCACTGACTGCGTCTCGTAACAGCCTTTCCAGGATTCTACCTGGAATCGAAGTCAAGCCAACTGGCCTACCATCATCCAGACCATCCTGTTCTCCCTTTTATAATATAGGCACAACACTAGCTTTGTTTTGGTTCTCTAGGTCTTGCCCAGTGTTCCTAGATATGGGAAATTCCAGTATTACTGGCTCAGAGAGTTCTTGGACAATTCTTTTAAAACTCTGGTTCACAAGATCAGAATATTTTGAATTTTAGCAGTTGCTGTTTAACACCCTCCTGCATGTCTCAGAATAAACTAAAGCGGCGAGGAGTCCTGTGGCACCTTATAGACTGACCGAAGTGTTGGAGCAT
>JANRFK010006699.1:322810-349793 GCA_030068395.1 Apalone spinifera | reverse complement strand
GTGCCAAGCAGGGGTGGGTGTTTCTATGGGGGGAGGGAAAGTACTGTGCAGGGGTCGGTGCTTCTATAGGGGTGCTGGTATGATCCTGCATTGCTCCTGGAAATCCCTGGCCCATACCTGGCTTTTCCAGTTGGCTGGCAGGGGGATGTGGTGATTGGGACCTCCGGTTTTCTCATTGTAGTACATGAATGTGTTAAGATCAGGGAAGTTGCGGTTCAAGTCGATGCCGTTGGCATTGTTCCTGCCCGTCAGGTACCCAATGGCATCTGGGTTCTGGAGGGAGAAGGCCCATAAACCCCTGTGAGATCAGGGGAAATGCAGGCTCCATTCAAACATCATGCAGGAAGAGCGTGGGCATGTCCAGAACCTACAAAATGAAACGGGGCTTCGGCAACGTCCGAGCCCACCAGGTAGTCACTGCAGGCCAGGGACATAAGCAGCACTGTGCTTGGTGCAGTGGAGGGTGAGCATAGTGAGCGCCATTCCCCAGAAGGGGACACTGAGGCACTCCTAAGTAAGCAACTGGCCTAAGGTCACACAGCGACTGAGCCATGAACAGGCCAGCCTGAGTCTCATGCCAAGGGGCCATGTTTGACAGCACCAGGAGGGATGAATTCCAGCAGGGAGAGGGGAAAACACACAGCCCTGAGTGTGTGTCCCCAAATCCTGGGCATTGCACCTCCACTGATGCCATTTTCCATGGTTGCGTTCCATGCTGGCGCTAGCGTGGTCAATGCCAATGGAAATCATGGACTGAAGATTAAATCTGCCTACGCTCTACCAGTTCCCCCCCCCACCTGAACGTGGTGCTGCTAGCGTCTGAGATGGGAGGCTGGATTAGATGCTCGCACTTCCCATGTCCAGCACCCTCTCTCCAGTTCCCTCTTCCTGAGTCTTTTTCAATAAACTCCACCTGCCTGGGTCAGGGCTGGAGTGGTGACAAACTCAACCCCTCGCAGGGCTCCACCGTGGTCATCCCAAAGCCCCGAACAACACAAGCTCCTCTCCCCTTTGTGGGCTTCTCAGCAGCTCTTTACCTGGAGCACTGACTCCAGCAGAACCTGGCTCAGGGCTGCCCCTCGGAGCCCATGGTTCCCTATGGCCCCCCCAACTGAGCGCCCTGAACCCTTCCGTAAGGACCAGGTTACCAATAAAGTGTCAGCTGAGCCCCTTTGCCCCACCTCCCTCTGGCTGGGAAGGGCTGGTCCCCTCCTGCCTTACAGGGACCTATTCCCCCATGACAATGATCTACTCTGGCAATGCCCGGGCATTCAATTTGCTGCCAGATTAGGGCTGTGCCAGTTCGTGCTGGGGGCCATACAGGGGTGGAAAGCTGCTTTACTCTCACACGTCACTTCTGGCTCAGCACTGAGCTCTGCATGTTTGGCCCAGAGAATCTGATGGCCACAGGCCTGCGTAGTCGCCCGACCGGTCATCCTGAGTATGGCAATATTTCTCAGCTGCCTGTTTGCAGCCCCCTGCATGGTGTGCCCATGAACGGAATAATTTACCTCATTGGCCAGGGGCCATGTTCCACCCTCCCACCCTGCTCCAGCCCTGGGATTCAGCCTGTCACTACGGGAGGGTTAGAGTGAGGTGCCCAGGTACAGGGTTTCTTTACAGTCCATTGACAGCCCCATGGCTCTTGGCATCATTAGTATGTGATGCCCATCCCACTCAATGCAGAGCAAGAATAAAGGAGGGCAGCAGGTTTCCTGGTCACCTCCCAGGTTGTTCTCCGAGGGGGCAGATGCCGGTCAGAGCTAGCTGAGCTCTGGATGACTGAAATGCAAACAAAGCAGAATCAGCTCCCTGGGAACTTGTGAAGGCCACAACCTGTAGCAACAATGGAAATAACAGCTCTTCCCAGACAATGGTGAGGGGCACAAGTGAGGTATGTTCCTGGGCATTTTAGAGATCCAGGCAGGGGTGAGATGTGCTGAAGGGTGGGAACCAAGTTGTGTAAAACACACACTGAGGGAGCAAAGGCAGGAGGGGATGGGATGAAACACTAGCTGGGGATTTGGAGGGTGCAGGTGGAAGAGACAGCAGAAAAAATGGTTACCTATCTATTTGTAACTGTTCTTTGAGATGTGTTGCTACTGTCCATTCCATTGTAGGTGTGCGCACACCCACATGCACTGTTGTTGGAGATTTCTGCCTTAGTGGTGTCCGTATGAGCGGCTGTGGCGCTCCCATGAGGCAGTACATTAAGTGCCACTGCCCCTGAACCCGCTCACTTCCTTCTTGCCTACAACTCCCACAGTGGAGCAGGACGGTAAGAGACAGAATGGACATGAGCAACACCTCGCAAAGAACAGTTACAAACGGGGAGGTAACTGCGTTGTCTTCTGTGAGTACTTGATCATGTTGATCCCATTTTAGGTAACTCACAAGCAGCAGGGCCAGTCCTAACCAATTGGTGGGTCCTAACCAACAGCCCAGCTCACCCGTAGGGTTGCCAGATGGTTTTAAAAAAATACCGGACAAAAATTTGTCGAGCAAAGAAGAAGAAGAAAAAGAAGAAAAAAAAAAGGGAAAAAAAGGGTCAGGAAGTAACCAGGGAAACCTGGGGGGAGGATTTGGGAGGTCGGGCCGAAATGCGGTCGTGGCTCGCCCCTAAGACCGGATTTGACAAGCAGTATCCACAGAGGTGGTCTTGGAGTTCAGTTTAGCAGCCTGCCACATTGCTCTGCCAAAACCAGCATCATCCTGAGGCTGCTGGATCAGCACCGAGTCTACTATACATTTGAGAGAGGCTGTATGTTTGTTCTAGAGCTCCTCCTAAAACAGTAAGCACTAGCAACACCAAATTCAGTAGGCAGCTTTCCTTTATCGTAACTTAAAGCAGGGCCAGGGTTTGGTTGTGCCAGGAAAATGGGATGTGCCTGGAATGGAATTGAGTCTCCTAAAACCATACAGAAAAGAAACAATCACCAGGCAGGTGAAAGGAGTTGGTTGAGGGTGCCATCCCCATCCAGGACTGCCCCAGCTCTGAGCCTCCCATCCTTCAGGTGCCTTTTAGGTGGGAGGGGGGGCTGAATTCCCGCCCCTGATTCATACGGGATGTTGCAGGCTATTCCCCTTTGTCAGGGAGTAAGGGGAAAGTGCCCAGTTTGCTGCATTCCTCACTCTGGCTGGGGATAGCATGAGGCAGACAAACATTGACCTGCCTTAGCCAGGGAACATTCACCCCTCCCCTGGCTGTGCCCTCTGGAGCTGCAGCAGCCATGGAGAAGTGCTTCTCACCTGGCCCCAAGCTGCTGTGGTGAGAGATGGCTGGCGTGGTCCTCTCTCCATGGGGCAATCTGCATAGTGAACCCCTCATCCCCAGCCCCACCCCAGATCACTGATTGAAATGAAGAAAAACAAACATTTTTTGAGTGAAGGACCTGAACAACGCCTGGTAAATGTTCTAGTGGGACATAAAGACATGACAGAGGATGTGGCTTGTCTGCAGATGTCCTGAATATCACATGGGACAGAAAGTCTGCTGAGGAGACCTGTGCCCTGGCAGAGTAGGCGATGACAGTCGCTGGAGGTGGCACCTTTGCTTGACCATAGCAGAAGCAATGCAGGCCATGGTCCAAGAATAAATCCTTTGAGTGGATACAGGGCAACCGTTCATCCTGTCAGCCACCGTGACAAATAATTGTGCCGACTTACAGAACGACCTGGTTCTGCCAATGTAGAAGGCCAGAGCCTTCCAGATATCCAATGCATGTAGCCTATTCTCCTCAGATTTATGTGGCTTTGGAAACAAGACCAGTAAGTAAATGTCCTGCCTCGAATGAAACTGAGAGATGGCCTGGGGGAGAAATGCTTGGTGTGGTCTGAGCTGGACTTTATCCTCGCAGAAGGCCATGTACACTGATTGTGAGGTGAGCATCCAACCTCAGATACTCAGCGGGCAGACATTGCTGCAGTGAGGAACGGGACTTCTCAAGAAAGGAGAAAGAGAGAGTGCAAAGCCATAAGCTCCAAGGGGGAACCCATGAACTGTGACAGCACCAGATTCGAGTCCCATGGTGAGACTGAATCCCTAACAGTGCCAGTAGAGGCGCTCTGGGCTCTTACAGAATCTGGTCGCAATGTCCTGAGGGAAGGCCCAGATAGCTGCTAGATGGCTCTTGGCCGATGAGAGGACAAACCCTGGAGCTCGAGATGCAGAAGGCAGCAAGAATAAGCTGCAGAGGAGCCAATTCAGGCCGGACACTTCTGTCCAAGATCCAGCCTGTGAAGTGTCTTCACTTTGCCTGGTAAATTGAAGGATGCTGAACCAACAGGATGCTGAACCTCAGCCAAGCACTGCTGCCCCTGTGTTCAGCCATGCAGCAACCAGGATTTCTGATGTAATTCTGCCAGCAGACTGCCTTGGTTCTGGGACAACAGACCCAATCTGGAATGAGGTCATCACCATGCTGAGCCAGTGTTGGTACAGCCACACCAGCATGATACAGATGATCCTCTTCCTGTCCTGTTTGATCTTTGTTGGGACCTGGGTAGCAATGGCAGCGGTGGGGAGGCATACGTCACAGTCCCTGACCATGGGAGCAGAAAAGTGTCCAACAGGGATCCTCTGTCCAAGCCCAATTGAGCAGAAGATGTGGCATTTCCTGTTCTGCGTGGAAGCGAACAGGTCCACCTGGGGAGTCCCCCACCAGTGGAAGAACCATTCCTGGGGAGACCCAGACTGCCTGCTGAGGCGGGCTGCCAACATGTTCCTGGTTCCCAGAAGATGAGCAGCTACAAGATGGAAGCTGTGCTGCAGACAGAAGCCCCAGAGCCAGAGGGTTTTCTGGCAGAGGGTAGATGACCTGGCTCCCTGACACTGATATGAAGGGCACAATTGTGACTGGACAGTGACCTTGAGTGCGGAGAGCGCCCAGGTAGGCTCCCCATCCCAGGTCTGAGCTGTCAGGGGCCAGGGTGACCAACGAGGCTGTGGCCACAAAGAGAACCCCTTCCAGCACCAACAGGAGATCCTGCTACCAGGTAAGGGACAAGAGTACTCAGTCCAGCACCCTGACCATCCAGCTCATGGTGCTGGTTGGGGACATAGGCCGGTGCTAGCCATGCTTGGAGGGGCCAGAGGCAGAGAGGTGTGTGCTGGACCATGTGAGCACATGCTGCCATGCAGCCCAACAGCTTCAGGCACATGAGAGCAAGCAGAGTGGGTGGGCCTGCAGGCTTCTGATGAAATCTGCCATGGTCCAGAATTCAGCCTCAGGGAGGCAGGCCTTGGTCCGCGTGGAGTCGAGGACCATCCTAATGAGTTCTGTGCATCGTACTGGAATTAGGTTTGATGTTTTCTCATTTGTTATCAACCCCAGGTTGCAACAGGTGGACAGACCAGATCGAGATGTCTCCGCACCTGATCTGGGGACCGGCTCTTTATCAACCAACTGTCATGGTGCTGGGATATCTGGACTCCTCAGTGTCTCAGGTAAGTGCCCATGGGTGCAATGTGCTTTGTGATAACGCTCAGACATTGCCTGAACTAGAAATGGCACCATCCCGATGTGAAGCAGGGGAAGCGCCAGTGCCCCAGAGAGACTGAGATTTGAAAGTACATGTCTTTCAAATCCAGGGTGGTGGATCAGTGTCCCAGCTCAGTAAAAGGGCTGATGGAGGCCAGGGAGACCATGTGGAATTTGAGCCTTGAAGACTTGCTGAGGTGATGAAGGATGGGTGCAAGGCCCCCTTCTGCCTTTAGAATTAGGAAGTAACAGGAATAAAATCCTCTTCCTTCCACATTCCGAGGCACCTTTTCCACTGCCCCGGGCACAGGAGATATTCAGCCTCCTGGGCAAGGAGTTGCTTGTAAGAAGAGTCCCTGAAGAGGGATGGGAAAGGGGAGGAAAGCTATAAATTGTAGGGTGCAGCCTGACAAAACTGTATCGAGCACCCAGCAGTGATGCAGGAGCAGGCGGACGGGAAAGGGTGGAGGTGCTTGAGGAAGGGTAGGGCTGGATCCAGCGTATGGGCTGGCGAGCTGTCCTTGAGCACACGCTCAGAGTGACTGCTTGTGGCCTCCCTGACTTGTGGGGGGATCAGGATGGGACACAGGGTATGAAGGTAGCTTCCCCTAGGGCTACAGTATGACCCCCAAGCTCGGCCAGGGACCCGCCCCCCCCATCACAGTCTAGGTTCTAGGGAATTTCCTCCTATAGCAGCTAGGTCCAGAAATTCCCTAGAACCTAGACTGTGATGGGTGGGGGCAGGTCCCTGGCCGAGCTTGGGGGTCATACTTAGTGGTATGTGGTATGCAGCGGTAACGCCCTGGGGTGGGTGAGTGGCCTGTCCCAGGTCCTTTGGCACTGAGGGGCTCCACTGCTGCTGCCGCTTCCTGGGCACTGGAAAGGGGAGCAGTGCCGGGCCGAGTCTGGTGCCCAGGGTGCACTACGCACCGAAGCTGATTACTCAGCATGGGCTCAGCCACGGAGGATTCTGATGCAGGATGAAGAGCCGTCTCCATTGGGGGGCCCTCAAGCTGATGCCCCCTCCTTCTGGTTATGAGGGTGAAAGTTTTTATGCTTGCCCGTCCTGTGGGTGTCTCCCAGTCACTCAAGACAACTGTCAGAGGTCTCTCCTGCCAGCCAAACGTGACCTGAAGCCAGGCTAGTGGGACATACCCCACCTGGGTAACGTCCCAGCAGGGACACTATTCCTAACTACAACAGACTATGCCCGATACACAACAACAAACCAATGACGCCTATGATAGGCAAACTGCTACAGCTTTGTGATGCAAGACAAGACATTCCAACCAGCCATCCGCCAGGTCGGAGCTGAGCCTGCGCAGGGCCAGTGGTACGTAACATACTGCCACAAGGAGCGCCACTCCAGCCGGCCCTACGCATACCGCTAAGGCAGAAATCTCGGACAACTGTGCACCTAAAAGGGCATCAACATGATCAAGCACTGGAAGAATGATGGCCTTCCCCTGCAGAGCTGGAAGGGTCATCTAATTTAGTCTCTTGTCCCCAGGGAGGACCAAGTAAACCAGGACCATCCTCAAGCGGTGCTTGTCCAGCCTGTTAACAATTGCCAAAGACAGGGATCAATGCTCTTTTTAATTTTTCCCATGCACATGCAGGATACATTTTGTTATGTGCGCCCGTACAGAAGTGATGTGTGATTAGGGCAGGGATGAAAAGTCAGAGTGGGAGAGGGGGCTCTGGTTGGGGCAGCAGGCTAGGATGCAGGGAGGTGAGGGGCGACAGGGAAGAGGGATTTGGCGTCTGGGCTGCAACAGGAAAAGAGGACTCTACCCAGGCCTAGCAGCTCTGGGGTCGACAGCATCATGTTGTCATTCAGTTTGCGACCCATTGTACCCTCTGCACTGCTGCCGCCTAGCTACTTATTCCCCATTTTATAGCTGTGCATTGATTTTTTCTTTCCTAAGTGAAGTACTTTGCATTTGTCTTCATTGAATTTCAGCTTGCTAAATTCAGACCAATTCTCCTACTTGTCATGATCATTTTGGACTCTAGTCCTGTCCTCCAACGTGCTTGCAACCCTTGCAGTTTGGTGACGATGGAGAAAAATGGGCTTAAACATCTCAGCCTTTTTTATGTCTGTTACTAGCTCTCACCCTCCGCCTACCCATTCCTTCATCTTTCCCTTGCTCTGAATGGATTTGGAAACCCTCTTCTTAGGGCTTTTAGTGACCCTTGCTAGGCGTAGCTTCCCTTGTGCTCTTCTCATTTTGCCCTCCATGCCTGAGCTATTCTCCTTTCTATAGTGCCCTTAGCACCATGCCCCTGCCAGGAGAGATGAGGAGAATGCTTGCCTGGTACCTGGTTGGCAGCCACTTCATATCCATCTGGGTTCATGGAGGGCAGGATGTGGATGCGTGTGTCCCAGATGAGCCGTGTGATCCGTTCGCTCCTCCGGCGATACTCCTCACACAGGAACTCGGAGAGCTGGAGCAGCAGCTCCCTGCCCAGAACCTCGTTCCCATGCATGTTCCCAACATACTTGAACTCTGGCTCCACTGGGAAAAGCAGGAGACTCAGTGACACCATCAGCAGGAAGGGTGGGGGCTGGGATAGGGAGTGCAGCCAGTTAATCCCATGAACAAGGGGTCAGTGTGCAATGAGGCAACCCAGTGACACCTCTGAGCAGAACCAATGAATGACCCAAATGATTTGTGTTTGTACCACACCTAGCACAGTGGGGCCAGGACGGGGGCTCCTAGGCACGAAGATAAGTCAAAATGTTCTCTCTCATTTCATCAGTAATAGCATCTAGGGATGTCAACATATAGCCAAGTGCATGGTGAACTGATGAGCCTGGGCTCACCGGCTAACCCTCACGGTTATATGCGCCCCCCCCATGCAGTGCAGGAGGGAAATGGGAAGGAGGGAGCCGGTGCACGTGGGGAGGTGGCTTTTAAGGCCCTTGCCAGCACCGACTCTCATTCCCCCCACCCTGTATCAGAGGCAGCAGTGTGGGGAGCAGCCAGCGACTTTTAAGCTGGCTCCCTATGCACCGGCTCCCGCCTGCCCCCTCTCCCTGTGGGAGGCAGCAGCACTGGGGACAGGTGGCTCTTCAGGTACTGGCTCCCACCTGCCCCGTGCCACACACTTGCTGGATGCTCTAGGGCAGGGGAGGGAGGCCACACCACCCACCCAGTGTGCTGGGTGGCGTATCTGGGCTTGGGTGGGAGGGACAGATCTTCAGGCAGAAGGGGCAGCCTGGGCCAGAGACTAGCCTCTCCAAGCCCCAGGTTCACCCATGGCAGGGTGAGACCTCAGGAACACAAGCCCAGACCTGTGCACGAAGGAAGGACCAAGCACAGCTAGAGATGTGTTTGTCCAACCTGTTCTTTAAAGCCTCAACCGAAGCGAGGCCTATTCCACAGCTTAACTCTCTTTCTAGTTATAAGGATTTTTCTAATGCAGCAGAATTGCAGAGTCAGACGTCTCAGGAATGGGGGCTGCTCAGAACTCAGAACCAAACATTAGGGATGTTCTTTAACGATTTACTGCAGAACATGAACTTGACGCGGTTTTGAAGTGTTACTATGCAGAAGGAAAGTGCTGCTTTTAGCCATCTTAATTTCAATGAAACAAGCACAGAAACGGTTTCCTCAGCTTGTAACTTTTTTAAACTTTCCATTTTTTTTTAGTAGTTTACCTTTAATGAAGTGCAGTATTTGCATTTGCGTATGAATTATATTGCCTGATTGTGTGCTGCTGGTTCCAAATGTGGTGTGTGGCTGAATCTCAGGTTGCAACTCTGAGGTTCTAGCACAGCTAAGCTGAATCTCCTCGCTGCACATGCAGCCCATTCCTTGTCCTACCTTCAGTGGCAGGAAGAACAATTGATCACAGTCCCCTGGAGAGCAGCCCCTAACATATTTGAAGAGTGTTATCACATTCCTCTGGGTCTGGTTTTTGCAAAACTCAACATGCCCAGTGGTTTTAACCTTTTCCCATAGGTCAGGTTTTCTAAACCTCTGATCATTTTGTTGCTGGCCTCTCACCAGTTTGTCCATCTCCTTCCTGATGTGTGCTGCCCAGTCCCAGGCACAGCACTCCAGCTGAAGCCTCATCAGCGCCAAGCAGAGAGGGACACTTACCTCCCAGGTCTTACATATGACACTTCAATTAGCTGAGTCCATTACTTCTTCAGGGGTGCAGGGTTGGGTTGTGATCTGGGGCAGGGATGCAGAGGGTTTGGGTGCAGGAGGAGGTTGTGACCTGGGGCAGAAAGTTGGGGGGAAGGAGAAAGTGGGGTACCAAGTATAGGCTCTGGCCAGGAGACACTAACCATAGGTGGCCCCTGATCAACAGCTCAGCAGGACCCTTGGGCAGGCTTCCTGCCTGTTGCAGCCCCGCACACTGCTCATGGATGGGGCCATATCCATCACTGTGCCCTTGGAGGGGAGCAGGACTTCCTGTGCTGCATGCGCATGGCCCAGGAAGCTCCCATTGGTGTTTCTGGAGCTCCCTCCCTTCCATGGGGCACACATGGTGCGGGGACACACACTCGCCTCAACAGCCAGCCGCTTTGAGCAGCATGCAGGGGCAGAGCGGGTAGGGAACCTGCCTGAGGCTCCCATTGGGCCGTAGGACATGGGCAGCCCAGAGGATTGTAGTGGGTCGGATCCTAAGGTTTAGGGGGCCAAATCTGCCCCCCAGGCAGTATTTTGCCCACCCCTGCACCGGGACGTAAGCGCCCCTCGCAGTATAAAAGGCTAGAGCAGGGTAGGAAGTTGCTATGAGTGTTAGGAGCCTGTTTCCTGGTAAGACCTGACGATGTTTGCTGGCAAGGGATAGCACCTCAGCGTCACAGCCCAGCCCCCAGAGGTGCTGCCAAGCTCCTGAGCGTGGAGGCAGCATCCCCTGCCTGACGGCGCTAGCTGGGAAGAAGTAGGCATGAAGCGCAGATTATGCTTGCGCTCTCCACAACACCTTGGACTTCCTTGAGCTCGACAGCCACGGAGAGGCTGCCTCCTGCCCCACCCCCGAGGGTTCTGCTTAACCTAAATTGGAATGGTTTTGTCTGAGCTGTGACCCTATGAACTCCACAGTGCTTCCTGGCCAAGGGTGCACTGTTCTGGAACAGCAGTCCCCATCGGGCCTGCCCAATCCATTACCCCCACATACTGGTATTCCATGGGATTTATCCAAAGCAGGCCACGGGCAGTGTCAAATACAAGCTTATGTCATGCCGATCCCAGGACCTCTCCCGGATGCACACGGTCTAAGAAGCTGTGTACTAAAGATGTTTGAAAGTCTAACTCAGGTCAGGGATAAATAACAAACAGGTTTTGTGCCAAAGGAGGCTGATTCACCTGTCTCACTGTCAGCTATGTAATTGAACATTGTAAGCAAATACAATGGGAACATTTTACATATGTAGTCATCAGTAGTGCACAAAGGCAACTTGGAAACGTTATTGGGGGTCATCTTGATTCTAGGGAAAAGAACAATGACCTTTGGGATATAACGGAAAGGCAGACACTCATATTTTTCATCCTCCACCGAGGAAGCAAAAAAAAGACAAGACAATGCTTCTCTGGATTCATGAAAGTTGGACTCTAACCATGCAGGTCAGTAGTGCTGGGTGATGGCTTTAGGTGAGAAACTGCTTTAGACAAAGATTTCAGTCTATCAAAGTCAAGTTTAAACTCTAGGAAGCATGTAAGAGTTTTGTTTTTATGTAACCTACCCTTGTTAGCCTTACTCACCATTTGTTAACTCTGATGGTAACCTGGTGGACTGTTTTCACTGTCCATACATCTCAGTGCTGTGATGTTAGAAGGACCTGAGCATGAAATGTTATAGCTAGCTTGGCTCCCCACCCCAAAACAGACCCTCTGCTCAGCACTGGTGGGCCACAGTGAGGGAGATGGGAGAGAGAGAGTCTGCACCAACTCACTGCCTCACTTTCTGAAGCGGGGGTCATGTGGCTACAATTACTGGATGGGCCGCCTGGACATCCCTGAGTATGGAGGTACTGGGCACAGCTCAGTGCAGGGCTGCCAGAAAGCAGACTGACAGCGACTTCCCTGGAATTACCAGGGAGCAGAGCTGCAGTAGACGGGGGATCCGTGTGTGTGTGTGCGTGTGCGTGCGTGCACGCGCGTGTGCATACATGTGACCTTGGTGTGGCACAGACAGCAACATGCAGAGATACAAGTCCCCCTCCTCCCCAAACCTCCTCTCATTGGTACTTACAGAGTTCATGGACTCCAGGGTTGTCACTGAATTCCAGGACATAGAGCTCTCTCCCCTGGACACTGCGGCCGATACTGTAAATCCTGGTGATCTCAGGACACTCATTGTGCACATTGAAGAGGGCCTGCACAAGCTGCTCATAGCGGTGGTGGAAAAAGTTCACAGAGGCTGCCACTCTCAACAGAAGCAGGAATCTCAGAAGAGGCCAGAGCAACTGAGACATCCCCTCCCGACACTTTGCACTGGGATTAACTCAGATCTCAGAGTTCCCTTCCTGACAGCTTGACAGGAACTAATGTGCAAACTTTACCCAGCTCTCTCCAGTCTCACAGCCAAGTGCCAGCCCACCGCACCTGCCGGGCGTGGGGAGGGGAGGAGAGCTGGGTCGGGGAAGAGAGTCTTGCACAGCTTGCAATGCTTTTCAGCTCTGAGCTTCAGCATCAGGGCTCCCACCCACCCCGGAGCTAGGATGACTTCAGAGCCAGCTCTTGCCTTTGGAAAGTTTCACTGATTCCTGTTCATTTATTAACTGGATGGTAAACAGGGCCCCGAAGCCACTGCCTGTCCCTGCAAGAGAAGCAGGGGGTTCAGCAGCTGGCTGCGTGGGCCTCATGCAGCTGCTATGTCGGTCAGCCTGCAAAGCAAGAAAGAGCAGAGAGGGACACTAAATGCAGGAGGAGCCCCGCTGAGAGACCACGTACCTCAGGGATGGGGCATCTGGGGGTCAGTGACTGGTCTTCACAGCGCTTGCCAGCAATAATACCTGGCTCTTCCCAGCTCTGGGTCCCAGCGTGCGCCACAAAGGACAGGCTGGCATCATTACCCCTACTTAAGGAGTCAGGGCTGGAGCTGAGCACAGAGCCAGTGTTCCTGGAGCTCTGGCCACTGCCCAGGCTGCCTCCTTAGAGACCAGCCCAGCTCAAACACTGGCCAAAATACTTACGGTCTAGAAGAATTTGCCAGCCAGAAGCAGGGCGTCATGGCCCCCGTCCCTGTCCCCACTGAGATGGGAGATGCTCTGCCCCAGTCCTGGACCCAGGGAAGCCTGCTCCCCCAGACTCTGCTCACGGTACACAGCAGTGCAGATCAAAGCGAAGTGCTGTTCCAGTCCCAGAATCAGAACTCTGCCCTGGAGACGCTGCTGATCCAGCAGCTCCTCCCTGAGCCAGCGGGCTTCCCATGCCCAGGGCGAAATGCCACTCTTGGTCAGAAGCAGACAACGCCAGAAAACTTCCGCACCATGTGGGCACTCCTTGAGAAAGGACCCTTCACATAACCTATTCCCCAGGCTGGCCCCCCTCCCTCCCATGCTGGTGAAGGGCTCCTGTACGGCCCTGGGGAAGGGGGCCCATGCAGCACCCTTCTGGGCTCCACTGCCTCTCTCATTCCTCAAGGTCAGCATAACGCCACCCTGGGAAAGGCTGTGTGCCCCTTCAAGTGCTGGAGGCTGGTAGGCAAGTCAGGGACAGCTAGGTCTGTCTGCAGCCCACAGCCCCAGGAGAGACAAGAGTTTCCTTCTACCCTCAGCTGCCATTAGAAACTCATTTGGCTGGGTCTGTCCTGCCACATCCCCTGCCCACTGAATTCCTCCACTCAAAATAAACTTCCTGACCTTGCCGAGCACAGTTCTGCACCAATCTCATCCAGATCTCATTTCACATCACACCCGCCCTTCACCCCCTTCCCTGCACCAGGCCAATGTATCCTCCTGCTCCTGTCGTGTGCCTTTTCCCATGCTCTTGCCCCCGCCCCAGTCCAAGGCACCGGGATCCTGCCCCACCTCTCATTTAGGGCCCCATTCTATGGAAAGAACAAACCCTAAAAACCCCCAAATGACTCGTTTTGGGAAGGCTTGGACATACAAGGAATAGGAATAAATGTACATTTACTATTATATTAAACCCCTTCTTCCACCCCAATTTAGCTCCTGGGTCTCACCTTCAGCCTCAGGGGATAATATGCCCTCAGGCGCAGGAATTGTCTAGTTGCGCTTTGTACAGGTGCTAAATACCTCAGACAAAAAATGGTGTAGTGGGCACCAGCCTCTGTTAATGCTTGTAGGAAAAAAGCAAAAGGCATATTACTTGGAAAGGGCTTTGAGGGATTCTGTAGGCACCGTGACAGGAGCTGCCCCAGAGCTAAGAAGGACGAAAGGAGGAAACCAGTGTGACCTCTGAACGCAAGTGGGCTGCACTAGCTGTTGGGAGGGAAGGTGCAATCAGGGGTGTTGTGTAGGATGGTGTTACTCAGCCATTGGAACACTGTGCCATGGGCTTAGCGAGATACTGTAACACCTGTGCATGAGCCTCTCTCTCTGGCATACCCTCAAACCCATCTGGTATTCACAGGTGGCCTGTGACAGATGCTATAATAGGAAGAGGCCCTGGTGCATCTGAGGAAGTGGGTCTTTGCCCACGAAAATTTATGCTCCAATAAATCTGTTAGTCTATAAGGTGCCACGGGACTTCTCGTTGCTATAACAGGAAGAGGCCCTGGTGGTGGAAAACATGACAAGATTGCTCTGGGCACCAGCTGTTTGATAAATCTCCCTTCTGGTCTTAAGGAAATAACGGGGCACACAGAGAAAGAACTCACAGGATGTTTGTTAACACCTGCAAGTAGGGCAAGAGAGTTTACAGCAGATGTGAGTTACAAATACCAGTGAGGGTAATGAAACACCACAAAGGGCTAGTGTTAGAAACATGGCCAGGAAAGAAAATTAGACTTAAATTGGAAAAATGCAGCCACTACAGCTGGCAACATTTATCCAACCCCAGAAATTCAGCACGGGAGAAACCTGGAATCTGCAATGTGAGAGTACAGCAAGAGAAACAAAACAGCCAATATACCAGCAGGTTTCACAAGCACAGGCCTCAGGTCACAGGACAGGAAGATGGTCCCTCTGTGCACACCCCTGGAAGACATGATTATGAAGAACTGGATCAAACCGAACAACAGAAAAGTTAATCTGACGCTCAGGAGAATCTTCCTTACCGTGAGACACCTGATCTAGGTTGTTGAGGGGATGGGGCAGGAGCCCCACCACTCATTGGGAGCCAGATGGCTCCAGCTGGAAAACTGTTTCTCAGAAGATGGGGTGAGAGCCCCATCACTGGGCTGTTTACAGCTGAACGAGGGAGGGCTTTAGTAAACAAGTTATGGAGAAAAAATCATCGTGCAACTTTTCCATCTCTTTCAAAAACAAAACTCGCCTATTTCCCATGATGGCCAATATTTCACGCTCTGGAAAAGAATGAGGAAACGCCACACGTGCTGATTAACAAATCTTGGTTTTAATAAAGACACTGAGATGTGTGTGTGCATAAAATGAACAATCTGCTGCAGATTCACACTGGTGTCAAGGAAAGTGTGTGACTCAGGGAGGGGGTGCCCCAGAGCCTTCACTCACCCAGCAGCCTCACAACACACCCTGGGGCCCCTAGGCTCGGGCATATTCCCCTCAGCACTGGCACATGCCTGCTGCTCCAGCAGCATTCTGGGCCTAGGGTATGAGTTGGTGCTCGGTGAGGAAAGCAAGGCATAGAAAGGCCGGCTGGTGTCAGCATGACAAGCCATGCCCATTCTGAACACGCTGATGGACTCATGGCCCAAGCAGCAAATCCTGAGTGGTCAGAATCTACCCTCCTGCGCTGTTCCCATTGCCATGCCATCTGCCCCAAATGAGAGACTCTGCAGCTCAGCCTGTTGGGCTAGGGAGTTAATCACAGGCCGGGGGAAGCCTCTGCAGCCAGTGGCTGAATGGTGAGGTTGTTGGACAGGGGGATGGGGAGTAAGCGGAGCTGGTTTAAGTTGGTAGCTGGGGGACAGGCTGATGTTGGAGGGCTGGGTGCCTATCTAGCCATTAGCCCTGCATTACTCTCAGCCCTACTGCTGTGAAGTTTCATGCCTGACCTTTGTGTGAAGAGAAAGTGACCAGCTGGTGAGTTTATCAGGCCTGGAGGGAGCAGAGTCTGATTGCACTGTGGGCCCCTGCTGCAGCCTGGAAGGTTATAAAGTCCAACTCAGGAAGCCTGCCTGGAAAGGGGCTGCTCTAAGTCAGAGCCATGAGTCAGAGCTGGGATGCCTTGCACACACTAGGCTAAATTCAGACCAGGCTCTCAGCTGACTCTCATGCAAGGGCTGGGGAAATGCCATACCGGAAAGACCTGAAGAGCTCAGTCTGTTTCCTTTCTCCAAAAGAAGAACAAGAGGGGATGTGATTACAGTGCAGAAATACTCGCACAAGGAGAAAATACTGAGTAGGAACAAGCTTCCACCTTGAGGAGAGAAGCAGATCAAGAACCAATGGCTAGACACTGAAGCTAGTCAGTTAGAAACAAGGCACCAGTTGTAACCAGATGATTCACCATTGGAACAAAAACTACTTGGGAAGGGGTTGGTTTTCCATCTCTGGGGTCTTCAGATCCAGCCCAGAGGCCTTTCTGTAAGATACACTTTACCCAGGCTCCAGTTCCTGAGCTCAATGCAGAGCTACCTAGTGAACCTCTTTGGCCTGTGATAGATGGGAAATCTGGCCTTACAGCCTATGACTCTGGGTTTGGGCAGCTTTCCCTAAGCAGAAAATTCTTGAGTTCCTCCAGAGTAGGAGGAAATGGGCAGTACAGAGAGCGCCTGGCCTGGAAGGAGAAAGGCTGGTGGCATGTGTAGATTCGGCATGTTCTCTATACAGCCTTGGCTTGCAGGGTTCCTATGGGGATGCCTGCCAGTTATAGAATGGCCCTTCTTAGTAGTGAGGAGACTAAGGCGGAAATCTGGTAGAGGTCTATAAAATCATGGTAGGTATGGAGAACGTGAATAAGAACAAGTTATTGACTTGGTCTCACCACATAAGAACTAGGGGTCAAAATGAAATGAACAGGCAGCAGGTTTAAAACAAACAAATGGAAGTTTTTCTTCATGCAGCACAGTCAGCCTGTGGAACTCCTTGCCAGAGGATGTTGTGAAGAGCAGGACTTTCACAGGATTCAAAAAAGAGTTAGATTAATTCAAGGAAGTTAGGTCCTTCAAGACTTAGTAGCCAAAATGGGCAGGGATGGTGTTCCTTGCCTCTATTTGTCAGAGGCTGGGAATGGGTGAGGGAAGGGACCACTTGACAATGCCCTGTTCTGTTCACTCCCTCTGGGGCACCTGGCATTGGCCACTGTTGGAAGACAGGGTACTAGGCTACATGGACCTTTGGTCTGACCTCGTATGGCCGTTCTTATGACCCCCCGCAAGTCTTCAAATATCCTAGATCTGGCTCCCATTGATGAGATATAATTCATAAGATTTTTTTTTAAAGAACACATTTAGGGTTTTTTTTTTCTTTGCCTTATGAGACTTTAGGGTTCATTCAGGCAACATTTTTCAGTTTCTCTATAGCCATCAGTGCTAGAAACTTGCTTTTTTGAAAGAAAAGGAAAGAAATCTGAGGTTCTTGCCTAATCACGATTCCAGGAGCTGGTGTTTTGTTTTGATTTTTTAATACCAAATAGCTTGAGACTTGCAATTAAATCATAAGAATTGGCAACTCTGCTTTGCTAACAGAGACTCAAGACATTGCTCAGTCTGATTTCCCTTCCTCGGCATGACTCCTTACTAGGACACAGAGGGGCAGCCTGGGATGGGCATTAATTTACCCTTCTCCCTGCACCTCTTCAATCAATTAAGCTGGCACCTCAGCTCAGAATTTCCTGACATTTGGTAATTCCAACTCCCTAGCCACAAGGCAAAAGTCACTCACAGCCATCACCTGTCAGCACTGGGGGCTGCCCAGTCGGAAGTGAAGTGTCACTGCTGATCTGAGAGCAGGGAGAGACTAGATTGCAGGCTGGTATCAACTCTCCATCCCATTCTGATTGCAAGAAGGGGCCGTTAGCCCTGTAGAAATGGCTCCTTCAGGGAACACTCTGCAGACGGGGGATCTCTCGACAATGCAGAGTTGGCTGAATGAACAGGGATGTGTCAGTCACTATGCTCCAGCTAGTCCAGCCCTAGCTGCATACTTCATTTACAGGGCAAACAACTCCCTTGTCTCTCCGTTCCAGAGCTCAGTGCAGTTTGAGCAGAATGAAGACTCTGGCCCTGCGACCATTCCAAGGTCTCAGGGTATTTGCAGATGATAGAAAAATAGGTAGAGTGGTAAATAATGAAGATGCCAGGTGAGTTAAATAGACCAACTGGATTGACTGGTAAGCTAGGCCTACTAATACGGCAAGATACAAGGTTACACGTAAGATGCAAAGGGCAAGGGGAGAGGGCTGCGGAGCCAGTCTCCAGCATGAGCCAGTGTCTACATGGCTACTTTTCATTCTACAGCACAAGTCCCATGAGCCTGAGTCAGTTAACCTGGGCTCTGAGACTTGCTACCACAGGTGGTTTTTTTTCTCTGTAAACATACCCTTCGGGTGTGTCTAGACTACATCCCTCTGTCGGCAGAGGGATGTAAATGGAGCATTTCGAAAGTGCAAATGAAGCGGGGATTTAAATATCCCACGCTTCATTTGCATAATCACGTAATGGCACTCTTTCGAAAAAGTGCTATTTCAAAATTGAAACCGCAGTTTAGATGCAGTTCTTTCGAAAACAGGGCGCTTTTTCAAAAGATCCGGTAAACCTGAGCACCCCGGTTTTGAAAGAATTGCGTCTAGACTGCAGTTTCAATTTCAAAATAGCATTTTCGAAAGAGTGCCATTATGTGATTATGCAAATGAAGTGCAGAATATTTAAATCGACGCTTCATTTGCACTTTTGAAGTGCTTCATTTACATCCCTCTGCTGACAGAGGGATGTAGTCTAGACGTAGCCTTCGTGGCCATGATAGATAAACTGAATGTGGGCACCCACTGTGGTGCTATAGCTAAAAGGGTGAATGTAATCCTTAGATGTATAAAGAGGGTAATATCAAGCCGGGGTAAGGGAGAGGTCTTACCTCTGAATACATTAGGCTGATTTCTGGAATACTGTGTCCAATTCTGATGCGAAAGCTTCCAAAAGGATGTTCTGATATTGGAAAGAATTCAATAAAAAGCTACAAAAATGCCTTGAGGTCTTAAGGAGCTGTTTTAGCATTACAGTCTAGAGCAGCTCTATTTAGTTTATCCAAGAGAAAGTTCAGAGGTGACTTTATCATGTCTACAAATATCTACGAGGCATAATGAGATCAGTAGTTGGAAGCTGAAGCTAGACATAAGATGTAGATTTTGCATTGTGAGGTTAACTGACCATTGGTACAATATATCTACAGTTGTGGTGGATCCTCCATCACTTGATGTTAATACAAGACTGGATATTGATTTTATTTATCAGGATAAAGCTTCTTCCATCTGATCTGCCCCCAGCCCCACCCCCACAAGCTCAGCTTGGGGACTACATAGAGACCTTTATTTGCCACGCCTTTACCCACAGCACTAGTTTTGGGGAATTTCCTTTCCTTTTCCCTCCAAATCAGGGGGGAGGGTCACTATCAAGGGAGGATATTTGCAAGCAGGTCCCTTTGATTTATGAAGACACCTCACAGTGTTTTCTGCTTGTTATCAAAGTAGAATCTCTGGCTATGTCTAGACTGCAGAGTTTTATTGCAAACCGCAATTTGCGGATCTTTTTCTGCTTTTTTTCCCAGAAGAGGCTTTTCCAAAATTTAGCCTGTCCACATGGGCCAAATTTCAGAAACAATTTCTCTTTTGGAACATCTCTTATTCCGAGAGGAATACAGGGATGCCAAAAGAATGCGCCTGCTTTTTCAGAAAATTGTTCCAAAAAAGCGGACACATTCCCTGGATGCGGCAGAGCTTTTCCAGGATAGGTATCCCGGAAAAACTCTGCAGTCTAGACATAGCCTCAGCTTCCAATCCAGTCTTTTAGTAAAAAGTGGAAGAGTGACATCATCGGAGGTTGATCTCTGTTCAGCTGCTATCTCGTGCTAAAGGCTAAGAAAAAGGTTGGTCTGTACATTTTGGATGGGCTGGGGGCCCCTCTTAAGGTTGAAATGTTAAGTCTAAGCAGGGGAAAGGAAATAATTTTCAGATTGTGACTAATTTTCATGCACGTTGAAAAAACAAAGCACGAATTAATTCATCAACATTTGCTTATTTCTCACTGGTCCCAGATGTCTTTTAAAGGCTTCCATTGGGCCTACGTTCCTGCGTGATTAGTACTGCCACAGAGAGGTCCAGCTGCCAGGACTGGAATTTTGTCTGTGTGCTGTTGGGTCCAGTGTCCAGGAACCCTGCCTCTGGGTACAATAACAATCGCAGCTGTTTGCAGGTGATCCTTGCCTAGCATGAGTTCTTTCTGGAGAGATCAGTGGTGTCTGGCTAGGAACTTGCGTGACCAGATTTGACAGGTTCCTTACATCAGGTTCGAGCTGGACAGGGGCCTGTGATAAGTTGTGGAGGTGGGAAGAGGTTTCCTTTCATATAGACTGGAATCTTCTGTGGAAGGAACATTTGGCCTCCTAGTATTTCAGGTTTGTTGCCAGGGCTCAGCCAAGGCTGCTGGCCTCCTCCAGACCCAACATCTTCTGTGCCTTTCCCTCTCACATCTGTTTGTCCCAGACTGGGGCCCGGCTGTGGCTAGATCCAGGTTTTCCATGACAGGCAGAGCGAAGACATGGCATGCTCCTGAGGAGCTGCAGATGGCCCAGGGCAACAGGCTTGGTTTGTGGTGTTGTGGGTGCCTTACTCAGACAGGCACTAAGCAGCTGTGGGGACTCTCCCAGAGAAAGGAACTAGATCTCAGCACAGTGTAATGGCTTCCTGCTTCCTGGGTAACCCTGAGATTAGCTCCAAAGCCCACACATCACAGGGATTCCCTCAGTGCTTACTGCTGTCTCTGACTAAGCAAGACCAGAAAAAACAAGCAGCAAAGGGGGCCAAAAAGCTGCTGTTTCATGCAGCCCATTCAAGAAGAGACCCCAGCAAGATACATTTCCACAGAGGAGAGGAGCCTGTGGTATCCCAGCGTCCATCAGTGCAAGTGTGAGCCAGAGGAGAAGATTGAATGCCCTTGTACAGTCAGTAGCTTCAGTGAAAGGCGGGAAGGACTCTGCTGGGTAAGGCTGGCCCTGGAGGTGGCCTCAGAACTCCGTGCCACAGCTAGTGTGGCAGAGACCCATTACAGCCTCCACTGCAGGATATGCCTCTTCCTAAATAAGTCCCTTCTGCAGGCACTTTGGCTTGTGGAAGATAAAGCAGCCAAGCAGGAGCACAGCCACCAGCACCAGAGAGCAAAACACCATGAGCCCCACATAACTGGCATGGGAGAGGGGGCGTGTCGGGGGCGTCTCTGCAGGGATCATGTTTGTCAGGTTCAGCATGTAGCCCAGAGTCCAGCCTGCATCACTGCTGCCAATCTGGAAAAGAAGGACTCAGATTACCTACCAGGACTACGGAACGTACAGGCAGTGGGCTGGTACGGACAAGAGGGGCTGAGAGGGGAAGGTCTCTTCTTGGGGTAGTGGTATGGGGCAAGGTAGGGTGTGTGTGTGCATGTGTGTAAGAGATGGGGAGGCAGGGTGGTGGTGTCACAAGTGTTACAGCCCCACAGAGAGGGGGTGGTAGATAGGGTGGGGATGTCACAGGCATAGTTTTCCTTACCCAGAAACACTCTGCACATAGAAGTTACCTTTCCGAGGAACTGGATGTTTTGCCATTTCTCTGCAGTAAATCCATAGCCATTCTCCAGCAGGGAGAGGATGTAGACCCCCGAGAAACAATATTCACTCAGGTACTTCTCTTTTATCTTGGGAAATTCTGCCTTTACCTGTAACAGGACAAAGACGTCACTTGTCCCCTGCTCCATATGGTTACCACCTGACTGGCTTGCACCACGGACCACTCTTCAGGTGCTAGCAGCATCTGTCCACTCCACTGTCAGCCCCACTTACTCCAGAAGTGTCCCCCCTCCATTCAGTGTGATGGGAGAAGGGTTTATGCGTATGTGAGCCCTCTTAACATCCTCTCACCAGTGGAGCGGTCACATAGCCACAAACAGGCAGCACAGGGCATGCAGGACCACAGTGCAGGAGAAGGGACGTGTCCTGTAAATCGGCCCAGGGAGGATTCTACACAATGGCAAGTCTAGAGGTTGCCTCAAAACTGCATGTGTGAGGGGGAAGTACACCTGCTGCCTGGCTCCCACACGCAGCTACTATGACCAGGGCTCCCTGACTGGGGGGGGGGGCGGGAGTAGTGCAGAGCAACAGCCTCTGGATGCTGCGGTCACTCACTCTCTTACCTCATTCCAAGGCCTGGAGCAGAATCTTTGCACGGTGCTTGTCACTCTGTCCAGAGGGACTGGGCTCTTCTCTGTTGTCAGGTTTAAAAAGTTCATCACGAAGTAGAAAGCAGAGAATGCCTGGAAGGGGAGAGAATTTTAACCTGCTTAGTTTTAATGTGGAAAGCAAAGCCCAAATCCAAGCAATGAAACACCAGAGCATGATTACCAATGTGAATCCCAAGTGTTTGTAGAAACAAATCCAAGCATTTCAGCTTGCCTAGGGCTCCATGACAATGCCCATGACAGCACATCTGGATGTCTGGGGAGTGACTTTCGCAGCTAACTAGGTCAGAACTATAGGCATGAAGTAGTGACACTTTCATGGGGGTAGAGCAAAGGAAAGTGATTCAAATGTTACTGTCTCCTATTACAGGAGAGGTTGCTAGCCCTGTCATATCTGCATTACTTCCTCTTATATGAGCCTCTTTTCAACTGTCTATAACTTCTGCAAACCTAAAAGTTCCCATGCTGGGTGTCTGTCCAAGCTCGTATGTTGGTAGAACGGCGTGTTTGGTTTTTTTAGATTTTAGCCAAAATGTTTCAACTGTTTCTCAGAAGGAATTGTAGGAAAAATAAAGTGTTACTCTAATGTTAAAAAATTCTAGTAACTGTTTCCTTGGAAGTAATTGTATCCCCATGCTTTCAAACATGGACTTGAAATCTGTTAGGGGAGTTGTCTTAGTGTTAGAGAGGGAGCCGGTCTCTCCTCTGCTCTAATTCTCCTACTGGTGCCCAGGAAGCATGGCGATGACAGCCACATGATTCAAAGCAGGGAAGACAAGAACCAGACCTATGGAGGGAAAAGCAAAGTTTATGACAAGGAGCCTGGGGAGCTGGGATTAGAGAGGGGAAAGAGAGGAACTGGGAACGGGAGCTGGGGAGAAACTGGGCCTGGGAATCAGGGGAGGGACGGAGACAGAGTGACTGTTTGGGCAGGGAACTGGTGGTGAGAATTGTGTGGGAGGGTGTGGAGGCCAGGGCTGGTTGGGCAAGTCACCCAGGACTGAGAGACTATGTGGGGTGGTGGGAAAGATCAATCGGAGGAGAAGCTGGGAGGCGGGCCTGGAACTGGATAGGCAAAGAGACAGGGACTCTGGAGAGCCAGGAGAGTGGGATGGAGATGAAACATCTGAGGAGTGGAGTCTGGGACTGGATGTTCAGGAGACCAGGAACAGGGTGAAGAGCTGGGGCCAGTAGGAAAGAAGGGGTCTATGGCCCATGCACAACCCAGCTCAGACTGGCAAGTGACCATGGCAGCTAAGAGTGAATGGGCCCTGACAAAGGCCCAGGCTGTCTCAGGCTCATCTCCGTCGCCAGGTCTTGGGGCATTATTTTGCCATGTGGATCATCTGAGAGTTCACTGTTCCACAAAGTACTAGTGCCACTAAGGCTATGCAACCTCTGGGCACTTTCCCTCCCCAGAATGCACTAACACAAAACACAGGCAGTGTGCATGGCGGGGACACACACATTTGTGTGGCATATGGTTGTTCACCTTATGGTTGTGATGTACAAAAATGTACTGTGAGAACACAACTCAAACCAGATTTGTTATAACTAGGCCAGGTGAGTCCTGTGGTGGCTTTTACTGGCTCTGTTCCCACTAGAAGTACAACAGTGTTTTTGTACTTACGGTAACAAACAGCTCCCTGCCCGCCCAGAACTGCCTCCCAGTCTTCCCTCCAGCTCCCAGGGAACACACCCAAACCAGACCCTTTGTGTCTGCACTGGGTTAGAGCATGCCAATGGGCATTTGGACTCACCCCAAACTCCCCTTGCAACGGAGGCAGGAAAATCCCATTGAAGGAGCAGCTGGAATAAGGGCAATGGCTAGTGTTGAAGATCTTCTGGATGGCCTTTCGGCACTTTTGGTAATCCCCATTCCCCTGGAGGCGAAGCTGTCTGAATGGAAGCTGCTGCTCACCATTAGCTGTACAAGGGTTTGTGTAGAGGTCACTTGTATTCATAACCCTGAAATACCCTGGGTGAAAGCACGGATCCAGGAGGCTGCCATTCTGTGTGCTCTGCAGGGAAAACAACCCAGCCATGGGCATTCAGTTCCAGAGATGGGGCATGGAAAAAGCAAGAGGATGTGCTGACCTGAGGAAGCTACTGTGGATCTGAAGACAGACAAATATGCCAGCCTTTTCCTACCAAGCACAAACTCTTCCTGTTTTCTGGGTCGTACGCCACTGTCTCTTCCAGCGCGGCTGCAGAAAAGTGGTTTTCACCCACAACAAGTGGGATCTGAGATATATTGGGCCTGATTTGCAAAGGTGCTGAGCACCCCCAGCTCCTGTTGCCTTCAGTCAGAGGTGTGAGTGCTCAGCACCCCAAAACCAGACCCGATATCTCCACGTTGGGTACCCAAGAATGAGGCACCCCAAATTGGTGACCACATTTGGAACTTCTGGAACTTTATTCCTGGCTGCAAGTCAGGGAGAATGAATCTTCCCCACTGAAATTCACGGCTGTGAGGCTCAGCTTCTTGCCAGGCTGGGCTGTGCCCCAGTGGCATGTGCGAAAAGCAACAAACACAAGTGGGTGGGTCCCAAAACTCTCACCCCCCAGATATCAGCTCTGGAGTGATTCCACTTGCCTGCAGGTCACCGGCCAGCTTCAGGCGCAGAGCCTGGTCTTTCCCATAGCACAGGAAGCTGTGCGTGTACACGTTGTAGCTCTTGCCATAGAGACGGAAGTGCAGTGAGTTCTCTTGAGATTCAATAGGCTCTTGGTCTGGTACAAAGGTGATCTGGGTGGAGGCTCCACCGAGGTCCAGGGCCCCTGATGTCCCCCTGCTGGATCTCAGGTGAGGCAGAAAGTCCAGCCAGCCAGTCTTTAAGCAGAACAGGGACAATGAGACAAGGCGACCAGCCTAGGGCTGAGAGAAACAGGAATGTGGGGAAAGGCTTAGAGAGGAGGGAGAAGGCAGAAGGAAACATGAGGACTTGCAGCAGGGCACAGGGTGAGGGGAAGGGGGTAGAGGGGCAGAAGAGCAAAACAAGGGTTCAGAAGGGACAGGATGTGATGCACAGCAGGTGTCCATGAGAGGGTTAATAACATACAATCTGCATCTGAACAATCTATGAGAGAGAGAGTAAAAAAATACGACAAATCTCTCTACTGGTGTATTCCACAGACTCCCAAGCACTTAACCAACTATACAGAGGACTCACTCTGCCAGCCACTGAAATGCTCCCACCTCTGGGGTTGAACAGAGTAACTATTTAAAAGAACACAGCAATGATTTAGGACAGGAAATTAAGGAGGATACCTTGTCTAGCTGAAACAGCAGAGGAATTCTAGAGCAGTGTTTCCCAACCAGTGGTACGAGTACCCTTGTGGGTACTCGAGAGAAGTGGGGTGGGTACCCTTGTGGGTACTCGAGAGAAGTCCGGGTGGGTACATCAACACAACTGAAATTTGGAGAAAACTGAATTTTTGTTTTTAAGTTTTAAAGCGTTTTATTATTTTTGTACTTTTTATACCCCAAAATTTCATCGCTCACCCGGCTACCATTAAGTTGTTGAAACAAATGCGTTGCAACGGTAGAAAAAAAAATGGTGTGTCTGAAAACTGTAGGTACTGGGGGGACTTCTAATATTTTTTTTGAAAAAGGGGTGCTTTATAAAACAAGGTTGAGAAACACCGCTCTAGTGTTTTCTGTTTCGATGCACTGCCAATGCTGGGAGCCCATCGTGACACCAACTCGCATTTGAGAACTGACATATTGAAAGATGCATTGCTGAAGAATTGTGTGTGGTCACTTTTTGATCCCTAATAAAACGAGGGGTAAAAGCAGCCAGCGCTTGCAGAAGCCTCCTTGGCAAGTATGGTTGACAAGGTTCCCACCCGCAGGCATTTCTGGAGTAATGCATCTCCCCCATCTATTGGATAGGTTACCTGCTTGAAGTTGCCCAACAGGTAATTAATGGTGATCCAGCCATAGGCGCCTTCTTCCTGACCACTGATGACTCTGGCACCCTGGAAGTCGAAGGGGGATGAGCGCAGCACGTTCTCTACTGCAGAGAAGATTCTGTCAGCTATACTTCTGTTCTGCAAGCTGGACGTATGGAGGAAAGGACTGAGTGACTCCAGTCTACAAGCTCTCTGCAGCCTGTTGGTTTCACACACCCCTCCCCACACACCTGTGATAGTTCCGTCAAGACAGAAGTTCCATCTGGATCTCACACACTAGACGTTCTCAGTGACATCACTCCTTACTGTCTTACCCTCCCAGCTGTTGGCTGATGTTTCTGATGCTCACTTCAACAACAGTCCCCACAGAGACAGAGAACACCCATTAGAGGGTGTCACACCCCAGGATTTCGCTCGGAAGACACAATATCACTGCTACAAAAGAACAGCGTGCTATAGTTTGCCCTTGTAGAGTTTCTGTAAGCAATACTCATCTGCGAGTAACCTGGCCAGCCATGAGTAGGGATGAGAATATGCCTTTGTTTTTCCAGGATACAGGAGATGTCTGGGCAGCCAACCCATGGGTCAGTTTGGGATAATACTGCCTCTGAGTGTCCCTGATATGGGGCCATTACAGTGTACAGGCACAGCATGGGGAAAGGACAGGAGTCAGAGAAGGGAGGTGAAAGGAAGAGACAAGAAGAGAGTTAAAGAGGGAGAAGCCTTGGTAAGAAGAAGAGGAGCAGGTGTGAGGCAGAGATAGCAGGGCCGATAAAAGAATTCTGGATGTCTCTTGGCTCACACATAGGAACACTCATTCCCAACGATTCCCTGTTCAGGTCCTATTCTAAATACAGGGTGGACTCTCACATGGCTGAACCATTCCCATGGATGGGAAGAAGAGGGACCAAACAGACAAAAGCTGTATACAGTGGGACCAGCATAATCCCATGCAAGTTGTGGCAGCGCGTTGGGGATCCCCCTGATCCTGCAGCCCCATAGCAGCAAGATGAGACTCCACCAGCCAGTAGAATAGAGGATTTATTGCTTCTCCAGGATACAGCCCAGCGCAGACGTGATGTGGGCCAGGCAGC
>JANRFK010006699.1:278846-314466 GCA_030068395.1 Apalone spinifera | reverse complement strand
TTGGGGCCACTGGGTCAGGGGCAGTGACTGCTGGCTCTGGGCTGGCAGGCTTGGTGCTGGCACGGGCACTGTGGCCAGAGTCAACCCCTTTAAGGGCTCCGGGGAAGGGAGTGGAGTGTTCTTGGTTGAAGCTGGAGTGGCCACCAGGGCACCCTGGGAAGGCTGGAGGCCCCCTATTTCGAAATAAGTGTTTACACAGCACTTATTTTGAAATAGCTATTTTGAATTTGGCATTATACCTCGTAGAATGAGGTTTACCAAATTCTAAATAAGTGCTCTGCTATTTCAAATTTATTTTGAAATAGCGGTTTGGCTGTGTAGATGCTAGGAAAGTTATTGTGAAATAACTTTGCTGTATAGACATACCCAGAGAGTAGTTATCAATGATTCACAGGTATGCTGGAAGGACATAATGAGTGGGGCTCTGCAGGGGTCAGTTTCAGGTACAATTTGGTCCAATATTTTCATTAATGATTTAGATAATGGCAAGGAGAGTACACTTATAAACTTTGCAGATGATACCAAGCTAGGAGGGGCTGCAAGTGCTTTGAAAGATAGGATTGTAATTCAAGATCTGGACAAACCGGAGAAATGGTCTGAGGTAAATAGGATGACATTCAATAAGGACTAATGCAAAATGCTCCACTTAGGAAGGAACTATCAGTTTCACACATATAGAGTGGGAAACATCTGCCTAGAAAGGAGTATTGCAAGGAATCTAAGGGGCATAGTAGATTATAAGATAAACATGAGTCAACAGTGTAACACTGTTGGAAAAAAAAAAGTGTACATCATTCTGGGATATATTAACAGGAGTGTTGCAAGTAAGATGCAAAAAGTCATTCTTCTGCTCTACTCCACATTGATTAGGCCTCAATTGGAGTAGTGTGTCCCGTTCTGGGCACCATATTTCAGGAAAGATGTGGAGAAATTGAAGAAGGTCCAGAGAAGAGTAACAAAAATGATTAAATATTGATCTGAGGAAGTGGGTCTGGCCCACGAAAGCTCATCACCTAATAAACCCTCATGTTAGTCTTTAAAGTGCTACATAGTTCTGTCTTTTGTTTAAAAATGATTAAAGGTCTAGAGAACATGACCTATGAGAGAAGATTGAAAGAATTCAGTTTGTTTAGTCTGGAAAAGAGGAGACAGAGTAGACATAATAGCATTCAAGTACCTAAAAGGGTGTTACAAGGAGGAGGGAGAAAAAATGTTCTCCTTGGCCTCTGAGGATAGAACAAGAAGCAATGGGCTTAAATTGCAGCAAGGGACGTTTAGGTTGGACACTAGGAAAAACTTCCTAACTCTCAGGGTGGGTAAGCACTGGAATAAACTGCCTAGGGAGGTTGTAGAATCTCCATCACTGAAGGTATTTAAGTGCAGGATAGACTAACAGCTGTCGGGGATGATCTAGATCCGTGGTGTCCAACATGCTAGCCACTAGGCACATGTGGCTATTTGGTTGGCTGAGTGTGAGTAGTTTGCTATAGCAGTAACCACTATAATGGCTGCTACTTCAGAGCTGGTTGGACATCACTGATCTAGATGGTGCTTGGTCCTGCTGTGAGAGCAGGATACTGGATTTGATACCAAGGTTCTCAAGGTTCTTTCAAGGTCTATGATTATGTCAGTGTAGTAGGGCACATATATTGGTGGGCAAGGCTGTGATATGCATGCTGGCATAATCAGTGGGTGTACACGAACAGTACACCTACATATGCAGTGCAGACCAGCCCTGAGAGAAGGTGAAGGTTACATGTGTGCAGTACCTGAGCAGCCGCATGCCAGCTGTAGCCCCAAGGTAGGCAGGCGTATCTCTGTGCTGCTGTTCTGGAACCACCTCCTGAGCTCTTTTCATGCAGTTCTGGAGGGAGAGGCCAGCTTCATCTGGGTCTTTGGAGTAACCTGAGATCCCTGAGCCTTCAAGGAAGGGAAAGAATAAGACATTTTATTTCATGCACTCAGATGAGCCCTTCAGCCCATCGTGATCACTGCATATTACTCCTAACTTCTACTGCAGAGACCTCATAGCAACAATCCTATTATACCAGCCTTAACACTCATTTAACAGACTACTAAGAATCCCCCTTTCCCAAGGAAGTGTTCACATCCTTATGTTAGTGGCTGAAACTTTGTGGAAGCGGATGGGTGAAAAGAGAAGTTACTCACTTTGTGCAGTAACGATTGTTCTTTGAGATGTGAGTCCCCATGAGTGCTCCACTGTTGGTGTCGGGCTCCATGGATCGGAGATTTTCAAACAGTCATCAGGCGGGCTGCACATGTGCAAGCGGAGAACAACATTCCCGCCTTTGAAGTAGCACATGCACCCACTTTTCCCTCTATTTCTTCTTTGACGCCTTCGTGGGCTGGTCGTGGAGCACCCACAGGGACACACATCTCGAAGAATGATCGTTACTGCATGAAGTGAGTAACTTCTCTTTCTTCTTCAAGTGATGTCCCCGTGGGTGCTCCACTATTGGTGTCTATGTAGCAGTGCCCTTTGAGATGGACAGTGGGCTTCGATTAATTGCTACAAATGGTGGAGAGGACTGCGGTGGCTACTGTGGTATCTGCTGCGAAGCATGGTGGAATAGCATAGTGCTTCATGAATGTGTAATGTGATGACTATGTCACTGCTCTGCGTGTTTCCTGGTGTGAGACTCCCCCATAGGAAAGCAGCTGATGTTGTCATCGCCCTGGTAGAATGGGCCCTTGGAGTCCTCGGTAATGACCTGTTCTGGAGCGAGTAACAGGTAGTAATGCATGATGTTATCAGCTTTGAAATGCACTGAGAAAATAGTGGTTGTCCCTTGGATCTTTCAGCCAGGGATACCAGCAAACTCTGGGATAACTGAAAGGATTGAGTCCTATCAAGAGAGAAGGCAATTGCTCTTCTAGGATACATCTAGACTACAGGCTTTTGTTGACAGATACTTTGTCGACAGAATCTGTCGACAAAGCCTCTGTCGACACAGAGCGTCTAGACTACAGCCAGTTCTGTCAACAAAGCAAGCCGCTTTGTCGACATGAGAGTGTAGACGCAAAGAACAGTGTAGATGCAATAACGCCTTCTGTCGACAGATCTCTGTTGACAAAAGTCGTTATTCCTCGTAGAATGAGGCTTACTGCCATTGACAAAACTGCCGAGTTCTGTCGACGTTATCAACAGAACTCGGTGGTAGTGTAGACACAGGTATACTTTTGTCGACAAAACCCTGTAGTCTAGACACACTCCTAATGTCCAAAGCGTGTAAAGTGGCCTCTTCTCTGGAGCAGTGCAGTTTTGGATAGAAGGTGGGAAGGACTATTGGTTCATTGATATGGAATTCCAACCCAACTTTGAGTAAAAAGGACGGATGAGGCCACAGAATCATCTTGTGCTTGTGAAAGGTTATGTATAGAGGCGAAGCCATGAGCGCTGCAAGTTCGCTAACCTGCCTTGCGGATGCGATTGCAAGGAGGAACAGCATCTTCATGGTGAGGAAGGTAAGTGATGAAGTTGCCATTGGTTCGAAAGGTGCTTTTGTGAGTCAGTGGAGGTCCTCTGTGTGTGCACCACTGAGTAAAGCGATGCCACTTGTACAGGTAAGTTTTGCGTGTCGTTTGCCTCCTGCTGTGCAGCAGTACACTTCTCACTTGTTAGGAAAACTGCTGCTCTGCTCTGAGAACCAGACAAGTGCTGTGCCGTCAGGTGTAGCGTTCGAGGTTGGGGATGAAGTATTGAGCCCTTGTTCTGGGAGAGACGCTCCGGGAGGTTCGGAAGTGTGCAGGGAGGTTGTAGAGACAGTTGATAAATGCTGAGGACACACTGGGGCTATTAGAATCACTTAGGCCCCGTCTGCCTGTATCTTTCAGAGGACACTAGGAATGAGGGGTTCGGAGGAAAGGCATATAGTAAATGGGTCCTCCAAGAAAGGAGCATTGCATCTCCCAGGGAGCCGTGTCCTATGCTCACTCTTGAACAGTACGGGAGGCGTTTGGAGTTCTGTCTGGTCGCAAAGAGGTCTATCTCTGGCACACCCCAACATTGGAAGAGCTCGTAGGTGATGTGATCGAGCAGCTCCCAATTCTGCTCTTTGAGGGAGTTGCAGCTGAGGGTGTCTGCCATAATATTCTTACCCCCAGGTAACCATGCTGCTGTGATGGTTATGTTGTGCTGCATACAATTCCACAGCTTGATTGCCTCTGCGCATAACGACTGGGATCTCACACCCCCTTGACGATTGATGTAGAACATCATGGTCATGTTGTCAGTGAGGATACGCACCAAAGAGCCCTGGATGTGTGTGAGGAAGTGTTTGCACACATTGTGAACTGCTCAAAGCTCAAGCAGGTTTATGTGGCATATGGACTCGTCTTTGGACTACTTCCCTTTTCCCTTGTGTGACCTGTTGTTGGAAGTGTGCACCCCAGCCCATCAGTGAGGCGTCCAGAGCAATCTGTTTAGACAGCTGCTTGTGATGGAAAGGCACCCCTTTGCATAGGTTCTGCACCTGAGTCCACCATCAAAGGGAGGTAAGGAGCGTGGAGGAGGCGAGGCGTGTCTGTGGATGTGGCAGATGGCTGGCATGCACACTGAAGAAATCCAGTCCTGGACACATTGCAAGCGGAATGTGTCATGCGGAACTACATATGTGGTGGCTGCCATGTGTCCCATAAGCTTGAGGCAAGTTAGGTTGGGTATGGTTGGGCTGCTGGTAACGATAGTGACCTAGCTTTTTATGTTACCGAAACAGTGACTGGGGAGATAGGTCTGTGGTGTTATAGAATCCTAGGGCTGGAAGAGACCTCAGGCGGTCATTGAGTCCAGCCCCCTGCTCAAAGCAGGACCAATCCCAACTAAATCAACCCAGCCAGGGCTTTGTCAAGCTGAGACTTAAAAACTTCTAGGGATGGAGATTTCACCCCCTCCCTAGGGAAATAGTTTTTCCTAATATCCAACCTAGACCTCCCCCACTGCAACTTGAGACCATTGCTCCTTGTTCTGCCATCTGCCACCACTGAGAACAGCCTCTCTCCAGCCTCTTCGGAACCTCCCTTTAGGGAGTTGAAGGCTGCTATCAAATCCCCCCTCATTCTTCTCTTCTGCAGACTAAATAAGCCCAAATCCTTCAGCCTCTCCTCATAGGTCATGTGCTCCAGCCCCCTAATCATTTTGGTTGCCCTCCGCTGGACCCTATCCAATGCATTCACATCCCTTCTGTAGTGGAGGCCCCAGAACTGGACGCAATACTCCAGATGTGGCCTCACCAGAGCCGAATAAAGGGGAATAATCACTTCTCTAGATCTGCTGGAAATTCTCCTCCTATTACACCCTAATATGCCATTCACCTTCTTGGCTACAAGGGCACACTGTTGACTCATATCCAGCTTCTCATCCACTGTAATCCCCAGATCCTTTTCTGCTGAACTGCTACTTAGCCAGTTGGTCCCCAGCCTACAACAATGCTTGGGATTCTTTCATCCCATTCCTTGTTGAACCTCATCAGATTTCTTTTGGTCCAGTCCTCTGATCTGTCCAGGTCACTCTGGACCCTACCCCTGCCCTCCAGCATATCTACCTCTGTCCCTAGTTTATGGAATCTATGTGAGCCCTTATGAACTCCAGGGATTGTGTAGGGTATAGTGCAGATTTCTGCTTGTTGATAATGAAGCCTAGCGAGTGAAGAAAGGCCTTTGTAAACCTGATCACGCTTCTTGTGGCGTGTTGTGAGGGCAATTGTCCAGATAGGGGAATATTGTAATGCCGTTACATCTGAGATGTGCTGCTGCCACCGCAAGGGTCTTGGAAAAGACTCTGGGGGCGGAGGACTCTGTACTGGAAGTGATGTAAAGCTACAACGAATTGTAGGAAACGCCTGCGTGCGGGATGTATTGCGACGTGAATATGCATCTTGAAGATCAAGGGCTGAGAACTAGTCCCCTGTCCAGTGCCAGAATTATTGTGGCAAGAGTGATCATTTTGAATTACTGCTTGCTGGCGTACTTGCTTAATTGCTGCAGGTCCAAGATGGGCCTCCAACCCCCTGACCTCTTCTCGATGAAAAAGTAGTTTGAATAAAAATCTTTCCCTTCTAATTTTTTTGGGACTCGTTCTACGGCTCCTATATTGAGCAGATGTTGCACCTCTTGGCAGAGCAGTGTGTCATGAGAGGGGTCCCTGAAGAGGAAGGGAGAAGGTGGGGGCAGTTGGGGGGATTGCTGTGAAGGGATAGAATATCCACGGCTGATGATTTCTAGTACCCACTGATCTGTGGTGATTGCCCATTGATTGTAATAAGGGTGCAAGCAGTGGTGACATATGTTGGACTCGCCAGGTACTGGAATGGAAGGGAGGTTGGGCAGACCCTTGACCAAATTCTCAAACTTGCTGCCTAGAGGCGTGACTCATGGAAGAGCGGTTGTTAGGGGATCTTCTACGGTGGTTTTGAGGTCGGAAGCGATTCTTTCAAAAGTCCAGTACTGCTGTTGTCTAGTAAAGTCCGTGTTTCTGTGTCTCTGGTAAGGTGTGTAGTGCTTCCTCCAGTAGTGTGGAGTGTACATCCCAAATGTGCGCAAAGTAGTATGCAAATCTTTGCTAGAGTGCAAGGCCTTCTCAGTACCTGTAGCAAATAATTCGGTCTTATCAAATGGCAGGTCCTCTACTTTGGCCTGGACTCCTGCTGCTTGCAGCCAAGATGCACGTCTCATTACAACAGATGTCACATTAGACCTAGCCGCAGTATCTGCGGCATATAGGGCTATTTGTAGTGTTGTCCGGGATATAGTGTATCCCTCTTTAATGATTGCCTTAAGGACAGGTCTTTTGTCCTCTGCAATGCTGTGCATAAGCTCTGTTAGTTTTGTGTAATTGGCGAAATCATGATTTGCAAGCAGCACTATATAGTTGGCTATGCACAGCTGCAGGATTGAGGAGGAGTACATCTTCCTCCCAAAGACCTTGAGGCGTTTGTGGTCTTTGTCCTGTGTCTGAGCCTTGTGCTGTGGGGTTTTGGCCCTTTGGTTTGCAGCATCAACCACCAGGGAGTTAGGCCGAGGGTGTAAGTACAGGAATATCATGCCCTTTGATGGGACAAAATACTTTCTATTGGCCCTTTTGTTGGCCATGGGGCTGTGGCTGGGGTTTGCCATACTTCGTCGGCTGCCTCAAGAATAGCTTGGTCTAGAGGCAGGGTAATATTGGATGTTGCAGGGGGCTGCAGGTTCTTTAGGAGTTTGTGGTGTTTTTCCTGCACCTCTGATAACAACCTCCCGACTGATAGCTACTCTCTAAAACAGCTCCTGGAACTGTTTAAGGTCATCACTAGTTGCTGGATCATTCGGGATAACCGCTTCACCAGGAGTGGAGGAGGAGTTATCATTGGGTGGTATGTTTGATTCCTGGACCATCCTCAATTTGCCCCTCCTCTAGGTCTGTGCCCTTGAATGGGAAATGCGATGGGTCTGAATGTATAGAGGTCACACAGCTCAGTGCAGGTGTGGGAGGGCAGTGGAGGTATAACAAGGTGCCCCGTGGCAACAGGGGGACCATCAGCTATGGTATCTGTCATAATAGTGCTATTCCAGATAACAGGGAGGATATTGACATTGAGGTAAGCTGTATGCCCTGGGGAGGAGTGTTGAGAGAAGACTCTATTCCTTGAATCCCCATGGTAGGCACTGATTTGAGACAAGGCGGGTGAACATGGCGAGCTCCTGAGTGGTAATGGGGAGTGAGAGCGGTGCCATGTTGAAGGCTGAGTGGGGAGCCCAGTTCTGGCCCACCTGTCCTATCTTGGTGGTACCTGTGTTTTGCACATTGGGGAACGGCTGTGGGATGATGCCCTGTGAGCTGCTGCTGTGTCCCCCGGTACATGAGGTGGTGGCATGGGAGTGGTCGCGACCCTGGGAGATGTGGGGTTAGCATGAGGTACTGGAGGGCAGCTGGGACTAGCCCTGTCCCCTCCCGGCACCTGTGGTGGAAACTGCACATGGGGTTCACGTTGCCAGGGATACTGAGTGTGCTCCAGGAACCCTGGGTGTCCTTGATGCCAGCAGTGCCTCTGTTACATCAGGGCCCTTAATAGGTGCCCTTTTTGATACCCGAGCAGGTGGTTTGACTGCCTGTTTAGAGCGTGCTCTTGAGCCTGTCATAGCAGAGGCTTGAGATTTCCCCATGCCCAAGGTGCCCAGTTCATCCCCTTTACTGATTCTTGCGGGCAGAGAGAGGGCTGGTGGGGGTCCGGTTTATGACCAAGCCTTCTGAGGCAAAGGATTGGAGAGGTTGCCCTGAGGGGATTTTGTGCTCGAGCCCTTATTGCCCCCTTTATAGCTATGGGGGTCAAGGGCTTTGTCAATAGACCATGTGCAGGCTGTGAGCTCCCTTCCCTTGCAAGCCCTCGCTGTCGGGCTGCGGCAGTGGACACATTTTTGTTGTACATGTTTGTGCCCCAAACAGCGTATGCATTCACTGTGGGCATCAGAAGCTGGCACAGGCTCCTGGCATCTTCCACATTTCTTGTCCTTAGGCAGGACTGGCATATCTCCCCAAGGCTGAGTATACCCCACCCAAGCTGTGTAAACCAACCTGCCTGCTTGGGGTATTAGTTGGTTTATTTGTTAGGTTTGTTTGTTTGTTTGTTTATGATTTCAGTTTGGCTTGTCCGTACGTGGCAGTGAGAGCTGCTAAAAGCTTTTTTGTTTGGTTGGTTTTGTTTCAATAAACAGAGGAGTCTATCTAAAGTACTCAGTTGTTTCGCTTTGACTATCTAAAGAAGTGTTTCAACTTTTTTTTTTATATAGTACCCCTTTTTCAAAAAAAATTATAAGAACCCCCAGTACCTACAGTTTTCAGACACAATTTTTTTTTTAAACCATTGCAACACATTTGTTTAAAACAACTTAATCGTAGCCGGGCGGGCGATGACATTTCTGGGTGTAAAAAGTAAAAATAAAGCGCTGTAAAACTTAAAACAAAAATTCCGTTTTTTCCAAGTTTCAGTTGTGCTGACGTACCCCCCAGATTTCTCTCGAGTGCCCCTAAGGGAGCTCGTACCACTGCTTGAGAAACACTGCTCTAAGTTGGTTGTCAGTTGCCTCTCTTTGATATGCAGAGCATGCTGAGGAGAAGACGGCTGAGCTCCTCCGTAGCACAGGGCAGTGAAAAAGGCGGGAATGCCGCTCTCCGCTTGCACATGAGCAGCCTGCCTGATGACTGCTAGGAAGTCTCTGATCTGCAGTGCCAGGATGAGCCCGACACCACCAGTGGAGCATCCACAGGGACATCACTCGAAGAAGAACAGCAGCACATCACTCAGAACAAACGTAACAAGCAACTAAGCCTCTTTATGGAACACACACACCTGAATGGAGCAGGAGCCACCGCCCAAAAAACAGGCCACATGCAAAGGCTGGAGGAGTGGCGGGAGAAAGGGGGCAATTGCCCCAGGTCCCAGTGATTTAAAAGTGACAAGGGCTCTGTGCCACCACCACAGCAATGGTTGGAGCCCTAGGCCCTTTAAATCACTGCCGCAGCCCTGCAAGACACAGTCTGGGTGGCACTGAGGGCTGTCTGCGGGAGGCAGAGTGTAGTCCAGGCAGAGCTGAGAGCTAGCTGCCCCAACCCTGCCCCAGAGCTGAGCCCCTCCACACACACCCACATCGCCCACGACCCGGCAAAGTCTGTCACCAGTCCTGTATGTGGCTGAGGAATTTGTTTGGGGACTGAATGCAAACACAGGGGATGGGGTATTGCTGGAGGGAACTGGGTGTGAAAGGCTGGAGCAACACCACAGAGAATGCCCCAAGGAAGCCCCAGAGACAGTCAGCGAAGCACTTAGAGTGTGACCCTGGGAAAAGCTGAGAGAGAGCAGCAGCAGCACACATTGCTGGCTAAAGATCTGGTCGGGTACAAGCTAGGATCTGTAAGCAACAAAACTGTCTTCTGTTGTGGGATTCCTCCCACATATCTGACAACAGGTCTCTATGGACATTCTTTGTAAAGAACATCGTCCATTTTGGCGCTTAACAGAAACAACTTGCAAGACCCTCAATATTGGCTAACTGCTCATATCAAAAGTGTAGCATGTTCCTAGAAATGACTACAGATGCTCCCTTCCCCTTGTACATTCAGGTCCAAGAATGCTTGACAACTCACAACAGCTCATACCCTCCTTTGACATAAATAGCCGTACCCATTGAAATACCAACACCTCACCTCTTGTCTGATCCAACATAGACAGCATCTTTTACCAGCTACCACACTGGTGTTTATACACCCCATTAACAATGTTTTAAAACTAACAAACTCCAAATAAGACTTTAAAAAACCCAACAAAAAGAAACTGCAACCTAGATTGTAGCAGATGTAACAACCTCTGTTCCCATCAGGGAAATGCCTGGGCTAGTGCAGGCTCAGGTTCTTTGCACTAGCAGAACAGAAAACTCAAGAATAAAGGGCACACACCATTCCACATCGCCTGATATCAGCCCCTGAACATACGCATCACTTGGCTGCTCCGACTGATCTCCTCTACTACAGGTATTCTCCTGTCTAATGAAGCATTGCTCACCAGTGTTTTCCAGCCCGCCCGGCTGTGATTCCTTTGTATGAGACAAGCCACATGGTCAGTTTATGGCCTAGGTGAAGGCTGCAGGGTGGCAACTGTCCTTTGTTCCTTTTCATAAACAGGTCCCTCTCTGATGATTGTTTTTCCTGCAGCCTGCCTTGTCAGATCGACTTCGCACTCTTCTAATCAGCATCTGGCTACATATGCACAGGTTGTGAAACAATGACCAGACAGGAACAGCTAACATGGGAGTTTTGTGAGGGAGTTTAGAGGAGGAATTTAAAAGTAGCTAGATACACTTAACATTCTTTAAACTAAACTAAAACCAAAATCATTGGATTACAAAAAAAGAAATCAAGAAAGGAATTCGCTCTAGGAGTAAAAAGAGAATGCAGGCAGAAACTCAGCCGCAGAGTGGGGGCTGTCCTGTTTATTGCACCCCAAGTAGCATGTATGATACCTGCCCTATGGATGCATGGAGTGGTGTGGTGTAAGGAGCAAGGAGCTACTGTCCCTCAGAGACTTCATATGAACTCTGGAGGCCAGGATGGCTGAATTGGAAGAGCTAAGGGAGCCAGAGAAGTACATAGAGGAGACTTTTCAGGACACAGTAGAATGTTCCTACCAGTGTTCCCTCTAAGCTGCATGGCAGTACAGCTTAATCAGCCCCGCCCACTGAGTCACCTCTGTGCATGGAGCCCTGAGCCTCTGACTGGGTGGGGCTGATTAATCACCTGTGAAGCTGTGCTGCTGCCCAACTTAGAGGGAACACTGGTTCCCACCCCTGGTCAGACAGCCTTTGTACTTTTGAGGAGAGTGAAAGGCTTAGGGAAGGCGAACATCCAACTAGAGCAGAGGGAAATGATACTATAGTTGGGACCCTCTTTGCAGATGATGATGTGGTATTCTCTCGCACTGAGGATACCTCTCCAGGGCAGGGAACTCCAGCTATTTGGAACAGTCAGGTGTTAGTAATGGGGGATTCAATCATTAGAAACAGACAGCTGGGTTAGTGATGACCAGGGGACCTGTATGGTGACTTGCTTGCCTGGTGCAAAGATGCAGATCTCTTGAGACATCTAGACAGATTTAGGTGTAGTGCTGGGGAGGGGCTGGTGGTCGTGGTACATGTAGGTACCAATGACAGGGAAGGATAGGAGAGAGGTTCTGGAGGCCAAATTTAGGCTGCTAGAAAAAAGGGATTGAAATCCAGGGCTTCAAAGGTAGCGTTCTCTGAAATGCTTCCAGTTCCACACACAGGGGCCCATAGACAGGCAGAACTACTGGGTCTCAATGGGTGGATGAGTAGGGATGCGAACGACTAGTCAGCTATCCTATAAGCAAATGCTTATCGGATAGTCGATAGGCTAGTCGACTAGTCACCTCTCCCCACCCCTTGCTGCCTCTATCCGAAAGAGGCAGCAAGGGGGGGAAAGAAGTTACTCACCTCGGTACAGTAACGATGGTTCTTTGAGATGTGTGTCCTCGTGGGTGTTCCACTGTAGGTGTCGAGCTCGTTCCAGCGCTGCAGATCGGAGATTTTTAACAGCCGTAGTCAGCTGCACTGCGCATGTGTGGTCAGCGTTTCGCACTGTTCATGCCCTTTGCCTGCTGTGCGCAGTCCAGCTCCTGCCAGTTCCTCTCACCCGCTCGGTTATCTGGAACGAGAGAAAAGGAACCAAGATTCCGGAGCAGGGAGGAGGGTGGACTGTGGAGCGCCCACAGAGGACACGTCTCGAAGAACCATCATTACTGCACCTAGGTGAGTAATTTCTTTTTCTTCTTCGAGTAGTGTCTCCGTGGGTGCTCCACTGTAGGTGACTTCATAGCAGTACTCAGAATACTGTTGGGCTCCAGAATCATGGTTTACCCTGCCCAGCGAGTACTGCGGAAGCCACAGAGGAGTCCTGAACTCATTGTTGTAAACGAGCATAATGGTTGATGAATGTGCCATAGGAAGACCACGGAGCTGCCCTGCAAATATCCCTAAATGGAACTCCACAAAGGAAAGCTGTAGAAGAGGCTATAGCTCTGGTTGAATGGGCCTTCGGTTGACATGGCAGAGGTTTGTTGTGCAATGAGGAACAGGTGGTGATACACTTGGTTATGAGTTTGGCAACACGTTGTGAAGACAACATCTGGCCCATAGATCAGTCTGCAAGTGACACAAACAGTCAGTCTGTTTTATGCCAATCCCGAGTTCTCTCTATGTAAAACGCGAGTGCCTGACGAACGTGAAGGGTGTGAAGAACTGTCTCACGAGGTTTAGGACAGAATGAAGGAAGTATAATCAGCTCATTGAGATGAAAGGCCGAGCAAACTTTGGGGATAAAAGCTGGATGAGGTCGCAACACCGAGTCCGCCGTGAACCTTGTGTATGGTGGTGTCGCCAGGAGGGCTGCGAGCTCACTAACCCTGCATGCCGATGTTATTGCCAACAAAAAGGCTATCTTGAGAGTTAACATATCCAGTGGGGCAGTGGCTAACGGCTCAAAAGGAAGGTGCGTTAGGGTGTTCAGTACCAAGTTGAGGTTCCAGACTGGGATTGGGGGCTTGTATGGTGGATTGAGGTTTAAGAGACCTTTAAGGAATCTCTTTGTTGTAGGATGGGCAAATACGGAGTCATCATCTATGGGATGATGAAAAGTGGTAATGGCTGCTAAATGAACCTTTAATGATGCAATAGCTAGGCCCATTTGTTTCAGAAGAAGAATGTAATCCAGGATCTGGTGTAATGGTGTGTCTAATGGATTGATGCGATTCTTAGAGCACCAGGACTCAAATCTGCACCATTTTGCCAAGTAAATTGCACAAGTAGCGTCCCTCCTGCTGTGTATCAGGATTTGTTTCACCTGGTCTGAGCAAAGGGCCTCGGAAGCATCGAACCAGTTAGGAACCAAGTGGTTAGGTATAGAGACTCGGGTGGGTGAGAGACCCGTTGTTCTGGGTGAGTAGATATGACAGAATTTGAAGAGTGTATGGTGACTGTACAGACATCCGGTGGAGGAATGGATACCATGGTTGCCATGGCCAGGCGGTGGCTCTGAGGATCAAGTGAGCTCCATTTTCTGCAGGACTCTGGGTATGAGGACTATAGGAGGGAAGGCATACAGTAAAGATCTCCCCCAGTGAAAGAGAAAGGCATCTCCCAGGGAACGCAGCCCAATGCCCGCTCTGGAACAATAATGGCGACATTTTGCATTGTGGTTGGTGGCAAACAGATCTATTGATGGAAAACCCCAATGGTGAAAGACTCAATGGAGGACATCAGTGCGTAATTCCCACTCGTGATTGTGTGGGAAGAATCTGCTCAGTGAGTCTGCTATTACATTGGTGATGCCTGGTAAATAGGAAGCTATCAGCATGACCTTGTGGTGAATATACCAGTTCCACAAATGGACTGCTTCTGTTCGCGCTGCCTTGATGATTTATATAATACATAGTTGCCACATTGTCAGTAAGTATCCTGGTGGTTGTCCCAATTATGTGAGTGTGGGTGTGCCTGCAGGCATTGTGAACCGCCCTGAGTTCCAGGAGATTTATATGAAGGGTTGTCTCCGATGGTGACCAATGACCCTGCACTGATTTGCCATCATATGGGCACCCTAACCAATGAGGGAGGCATCCGTGGTTATTTGCCTGGACGGCTGAGGTCGGTGGAAAGGGACACCATTCAAGAGGTTGTGTGGCTTGGTCCACCAGGCAAGGGACTTGCAGACATGGGTTGAAGGAGTCACTATCTGTGAAGATTGTGTCTCGCTGGGACATACACTGACGTTAGCCAGTATTGGAGGCAGCGAAAATGTAGCCTTGCGTGGTCAGCTACAAAAGTTGTGGCGGCTATATGGCCCATCAACTGTTAACAAGTGAGTACTGACATAGTCAGGGCATGTAAGAGAATGTCTAGTAGGGCCTGTAAAGCTCGGAACCTCTTGATAGGTAAGTAAGCTCGAGCTGAAAGAGTATAGGCGTGCCCCTATGAAAGGCAAGGTTTGAGATGGTTTGGTTGTCGACTTTTGCTCGTTTATAATTAACCCAAAGGAGTTGAATGTCTGTCTCGTCAGTGCCACCATATAAAGGGTCTTTTTGTATGATGGTCCCTTTATGAGATAATCGTCTAGATAGGGAAAGATTATAATGCCCCTTTGACGTAGATGGGCTGCCACTACTGATAGGGTTTTGGAAAACACCCTGGGGGCAGAAGTGAGGCCATACAGTAGAACTCTGTATTGGAAATGCTCGCCGGCTACCATGAAATGGAGAAATTGCCTGTGTGCTGGGTGGATGGCGATATGGAAGTAAGCATCCTGAAGGTTGAGGGCCACAAATCAGTGTACGCTATCTAAAGATGTAATTATGGTGGCTAAGGTCACCATCTTGAACAGCTGTTTCCAGAGGTGTTGACTGAGCTTGCAAAGATCAAGTATTGGCCTCCATCCTCCCATTTTTTCTCTGAAGAAATAATGAGAATAAAATCCTCTGCCTGTGAAATCTGCTGGTACCCTCTCTATCGCACCAATGTGAAGGAGGTGGTGGACCTCTTGTTTTAATAGGTCCTCATGAGAAGGGTTCCTGAAGAGGGACGGGGTGGGTGTGGTAGGCGGAGGTAGGGAGAGGAATGGAATGGTGAAGCAAGTCAACACGATGTCGGCCCAATGGTGGTAGAATGGCCTTACGCGGTGATGGAAGACAGGGGATCCATGGTGTTCTGGATCGACAACGACTGGTGTTTGCATGCCCCCAACCGAGGAGTCAAATTTGCTGTTTGGTGGTGTGGCATAGTGGGGGGGCTGTCTGCTCTGTGACCCGGGGTCCCCCTGTGCTGTGATGGGAGATTCTCACTGACTCTCCCAAATGTGTATTAACCCAGACACCCAGGCTCAGCCTCCCAAGGATAGAGACAAAGGAAGGAGGGCGGAGACCAGCACCTGGCTGGGGGACAGGGCTGGAAGAGAGGTTTTAGTTTCTGTCTGGGATCATGGAGGAGACAGCCTAGGGAAGGCGCAGGTCATCGTGGCTCATATCTGATCGGGTGGGCGAGGACTGCCTAGAGGAGACTACACTCCTATGCCCTCTGTAGTACCTCAAGTGAGGAGACAACGTCGGTGAATGCGGAAAATTGAGAGATGGTGGAGGTGAAGGCGATAGTCGTCACTCATAATATCTGACATCTCTATGTCTTACTGTGTGGTATGGGGATTTTCGTTGGGGAGAATAGGACCGTGGCCTCTCATGCTCCAAATAGACGCGTGGTACTGGGAAGCTCGGTGTCGGTGGTGATGGAGATGGTGCCGGAGAAAAAGTTGGTGATGGAGAAGGTGAAATGTGACATGGGGTAGTCTTTGTCGTAGCCTTCCTCGGAATTGGGGCAGCGTCGTTGTCCCTTGGTGCCATTTGATGCCTCGGCAGCTCCGTAGTAGTCAGTGCTGGCAGTGCCAACATTGTTGGTGCCGACTTCTGCGCAGGTGTGCTGGTCGTCACTGCCCCCAGTGCTGACCAAGCCCTGGGTGCCATCGGTGCCTTTGATGTTGGTGCCGAGGTCGGTGCCTTAGTTGTTGGCGCTGAGGTCGATACCTTTTTCTGTTTTGAGCCCATGACCGCCTGTAGACTGCTAGAGGTGGTGCCGAACGTTCCTGTTTTGTCTCCCACACCGACTCTACTGACCGGAGCGGCCGGTAATGAGCGTGTTGGGGATGCCCTTATCTTTTTTGTTGGAGCTGCCCCCGATGGGGACGCTCTGCACTTTTGGGGCACTACTGTTTCCTTCGGTGACGACGTATCAGCGGATTGAAGCGCCTTGTCGAATAATATCACTCTCAGGCACATCTCCCTGTCTCTCCTGGCCCTGGCCATGAGTCTTGAACAGTGTGCGCATTTTTGGGGCACGTAGGTTTCACCCAAACAATGCATGTACCATGAGTGCCCATCTGAGGCTAGCACGGCTTAGTGGCAGCGGCCGCATTTTTAAAACCCTGGTAATCCAGGCACTCTCGCTGCGGCTTAAGCCTGCGAAGTGAGTGTGACAGGAAATTTTTTTTTTAAACTTTAACAAACTATAAGAACTATGACTATGACTAACAATAACTAATTAATGATAAAACTCTAACGAAATACTTGAACTATTTCTGACAGACTGAGGAGAGTAGCAGAGCTCCGTCTACGACCGAGGACTTTTGAGAGGAACTGGCAGGAGCCGGACCGCACGCAGCAGGCAAAGGGCGCGAACAGTGCGAGACGCTGACCACGCATGCGCAGTCTGGCTGACTACAGTTGTTGAAAATCTCTGATCTGTGGCGCTGGGACGAGCCTGACACCTACAGTGGAGCACTCACGGGGATACTACTTGAAGAAGAAGAGGGGGTACTTCAAAGTGGCAGTGCCACGTGGAGCCTGGGGCCAGATCCTGGGCTCCACATGGTGCTGCCACTTTGAAATGCTGTGGGCAGATCTGGGCCGGCTGGGCTGTCCCCAGGCTGCATGTGGCATTTCAAAGTGGCAGTGCTGCATGGAGCCTGGGAGCAGCTGGGGACTCCCCTGCTGACCCCGGGCTCGATGTGGCACTGCCGCTTTGAAACGCTGTGGAGAGCCTGATGCTGGGCTCTCCAGGGCATTTCAAAGCAACAGTGCTGCATGGAGCTTGGGGTCAGCGAGGGAGACCCCAGTTGATCCTGGGCTCCACAGGGCACTTTTGCCTTTGAAGTGTAGCAATAGTCCTAGGGCTGTTGCTACACTTCAAAGGCGGAGGAGCCCTATTGACTATTTGATTAGCCAATTACTCAAAATTTAACATCCCTACTAGGGAGGAGGGGGTTTAGATTTATTAGGAACTGGGGAAACTTTTGGGAAAGGGGAGCTTATACAGGAAGGATGGACTCCAACTAAATCAAAATGGAACCAGACTGCTGGCACTTAACATTAAAGAGGTCGTAGAGCAGTTTTTAAACTAAGGGCAGGGGAATGCTGACAAGTGTGGAGGAGCACAGGGATCGGCCAGACATCCCTTGGGGAGGGTTTATTAATAAAGATTCTCTATGTCCTAGTAAAAAGGGCAGGCTGGAAGATGATACAATACAGGTAAGATCTGATGAGACACAACCAAATGAAAAAAAGAGTCCTATGTAATGGCAGACTGCTAAACAGTGACAAGTTTCTAAAGCGATTATATACAAATGCTAGAAGTCTAAATGCTAAGTTGGGTGAACTAGAGTGGTTCATATTGAATGAGGATATTGATATAATAGGCATCACAGAAATTTGGTGGGAAAAAAAAAAATCAATGGGACATAGTAATACCAGGATTCAAAATATATCAGGACAGAACAGGTTGTGCTCGTGAGGGAGTGGAACTGTACGTGAAAAAAAAAAGGTAGATTCAAATGAAGTAAAAATATTAAATGAACCAAACTGTTCCATAGAATCTTTATGGATAGTAACTGCATGCTTTAATAATATAATCATAGCAGTAGGGATATATTACCAGCCACCTAACCAGGATAGTGATAGTGACTGTGAAATGCTAAAGGAGATGAGAGAAGCTATAAAAATAAAAATCTCAATAATAATGGGGGATTTCAACTATCCCCATATTGGCTGGCTACACATTATTCAGGACAGGGTGCAGAAATGAAGTTTCTTTATAGTCCTTTAATGACTGCTTCTTGGAGCAGCTGGTTCTATAACCCATGAAAAGAGAGGCAATTTTTCATTTAGTCTTAAGTGGAGCACAGGATCTGGTCCAAGATGTGAATATAACTGGACCCTTGGAAATAGCGATCTTAGTATAATTAAATTTAACATCCCTGTGACGGAAAAACCACCACAACAGTTCAACACTGTGGCATTTAATTTCAGAAAGGAACTACACACAAATGAGTTTAGTTAAAACAGAAATTAAAAGGTACAGTACCAGAAGTGAAATCACTGCAAGCTGAATGGAAACTTTTCAAAGATACCATAATAGAGGCTCACCTTAAATGCATATCCCAAATTAAAACATTTTAAGAGAACCAAAAAAGTACCACCGTGGCTTAACCAAAGAAAAGAAGTAATGAGAGATCAAAAGGCCTGGTTTAAAAAAGTGGAAGTTAAATCTTAGTGAGGAAAATATAAAGGAGCATAACTCTGTCAAAGGAAGTGTAAAAATATAATTAGGAAGGCCAAAAACAAATTTGAAGAACAACTAGCCAAAATCTCAAAAAGTAATAGCAATTTTTTTTATAAGCAGGAAGCTGCTAAACAAGCAGTGGGGCCACTGGACGACTGAGATGCTAAAGGAGCCCTCAAGGACGATAAAGTCATTGTGGAGAAACTAAATGAATTCTTTGCTTCAGTCTTCACAGCTGAGGATGTGAGGGAGATTCTCAAACCTGAGCCACTCATTTGGGGTGACAAATCTGAGGAACTTTCCCAGACTGATGTTTCATTAGAGCTAAACAGTTTAGCTTTGTGTCATTTTATTGTTGATTTCTGTATTAACAAAACCAAACCCGAGAGGCATTTTGGCCTCTACACAGGTGAAGAGTGATTTAGGGCAGGCGGGAAGCTGTACCAGTTGACAAATATTGAATAATTTTCATCATCCCCTCCTTTTCCTGCACTCTGTTTATCACCGCATCACCCCTCCTCTGCCCCCTTTTTCCTCTCTCGTGGCTTACCTTGTACTGTACACACTTCTACTTGGTGCACCACCCCAGTGTCATTCTCCTTCTCCGCTGGCCACTCATACACATACAGGTTAGTGTGAGATGAACCAGCATCTAGCACAATCCCGTACTGTGGACAAAACAAACCAGTCATCTCTAGACCAACATACAAGACACTGAATAGTTTAGTCAGTGGAGGCGGACAAATGGGAAAATAGCCTCTTCACTTACTAGGGGCACTAGAGAGTGTAGCTGCAGCAGAGCTGGGACTAGCCCATTGGGAACCCTAAGCAGGAACATTCCCCTTCCAATTGCCTAGAACAGGCAATTTCTCAGAATAAAAAATGAACAGGGTGGCCCCCTTGAGCTGCTCAGAGCCCTAAGCAATTGCTTAGGCCTAGCATGGGGGTATCAGTCAGTGTACAAGTGTGTTTTTTCAGTGGATTATTCAGCTTTTGTGCAGACAGCTGGTTAGCAGACTTCAAGACTACAAGCCATTCATTTGACACTTTCATGTTACTCATAAAGAAAGACCACAGGCATGGTTCAGAAACACAGGCACTCAGCCAGGTTTATTGCCAAGACACAGTCCAAGCACCCTAGCTCAGTGGTTAGCAGTACACTAACACGAGTGCCCTACGGCAAGAACCAGCTCAATCAGCACCAAAATTTCTGCTGTCCCCTTAGCTGAACAAAGTATTAAGGCAAAGTACCCAACCCAAAATAAACAACTAGAATATGCCATCTTATGTGTTTCACGGTATTTGTTACCTCCCCTTGTTCCTGATATCTTGGACAAAACTTCCCTTTTCATTATTCTGTTAAACTATCCTCTCTTGTAAGACATGGGGATATAGCTAAAAAGACTTGGACTTTTCAGCTTAGAAAAGAGGAGACTAAGGGGGGATATGACAGAGGTCTATAAAATTGTGACTGGTGTGGAGAAAGTTAATTAGGAAAAGTTATTTACTTGTTCCCATAACGTAAGAACTAGGGGTCACCAAATGAAACTAATAGGTAGCAAGTTTAAAACAAACAAAAGGAAGTTTTTCTTCATGCAGCGCACGGTTGGCCTGTGGAACTCCTTGCTAGAGGAGGTTGAGAAGATCAGGACTTTAACAGGGTTCAAAAAAGGACTAGATAAATTCATGGAGGATAGGTCCATCACTTCCTCTGGGCATCTGGCCACTGTTGGAGGACAGGAAACTGAGCTAGACACACCTTTGGTTTGACCCAGTATGACCATTCTTATGTATCAGCTACAAATTTTGCCACCTCACTTGTTTACCCCATTCTCCAGATCATTTATGAATATGTTTAAGAAGATTGGTCCCAGTATGGACCTTGGGGAACTGAAAACTGACCAGTTATTCCTACTCTTTGCTTCCTGTCTTTTAATCATTCACCAATCCATGAGAGAATCCTCCCTCTTATTCCATGACAGCTTACTTTGCTAAAAAGCCTTTGGTGAGGGACCTTATCAAAGGCTTTCTGGAAATCTAAGTACACTATATCCTCCAGATCCCCCCTTTGTCCACATGCTTGTTGACTTCCTCAAAGTACTTTAGTAGATACCTTAATATTCTTTGGGAGAGGCTTGTTCTGAGTCACTGCCATCACGACTAATGCAATCACAGCTGAAGCAAAGAGGAACCCCAAGATGAGCAGGGATTTCCTAGGACAGCATGTCCTTGGTTTGGTACCTGTGACTGGAAAAAAAGAGAGGATATTAAGAACCTGCCAAACACTCGGTGTAGCAGCCACAACTATTGCAGCGGATGGGACAGTCAGCACTGTTCCTTCTCTCTGCCACAGCATGGCATGGCTGACTGGTCTGCCCATGGAGAGGCCATGACAAGATCTAGAGCAGTGTTTCTTAAATTTTTTAAGACCGAGGAACACCAAATAATAATTTTTTTTATGAAGAACACCAAAGATTTTGGTCGGGGGAGAAATTATTGAGGGGAAAAAAGGTTGCCTGCCCCTTTAAGGGTGGCCATTTTGAACTCTGTTCTCCGCAGAAACACTGCCGACTGCCTTAAGAAACACCTCTGACTGTCTCAAGAAACACTGATCTAGAGTCTACAAAGGAGACTATTACTGCAAAGCCACATTAACCAAATGCAGGGGCAGCAGCAAGCCAAGGGAGCACCTTCAAACACGTTCTGCATACCAGAAATTACATAAGTGTGTGTTAATGTAACACTACACATATAGATGGGCAATGCAAACATTCTAGTTCCCCTGGCAACCACTACTTGGGCTCACTGTACAGACTGGGGTCTCAACCCCCTTTCCACATGCAGCCTTTTCTAAAGAGTGAAATAATTTATGGAGATCCTGCTTCCAGTTGCATTACCCTTTACCCCAGCCCCAGGCTGGCTCCAGCCACCTTCCCCCCTCCCTCACACTCAGCCCCAACCCAGCTCCAGCCACCTCACCTCCTCCCAGCCCCATTCTGGCTCCAGTCACCTTCCCCACATTCCAGTCTCACCTGCCCCCCACCCACATCCCATCTCCAGCTACCTTCCCCCTATCCCGTGCTCCATCCCTCATTTTCATCTTGCCCCCTCACACTCAAGTTACTTCACCCTCGCCTAACCCCCTCTCCCAGTCTGGATCCAGTCATTCTTTCCCCTCCCTCTCCCCCAATCCTGGGTCCAGTCATCTCCCCTCATCCCTTTCCCATTCCCATGGTTGTGTCCAGTCACTTTCCCCTACCTCATTCTCTCCCACCTTATTTCCTTTGAGATGGACACTGAGCACCATTAAATCAAAGTGGGCTCCTTTCTGCAGATCCACCTGGGCCCGTCTCCTCCCACCTCCAGATTTTTTTCTCCCCATGAAGTATCCTGGCTCTGCCACCAGACCACTGTTGAGTTGGTCCTGCTGGTGGCTTGTGAGGATGCTGTCACAGAGCAGGTGATAGGCCTATTAACCCTCCTCTTAGGGGTGCAACAGCCCTTGTGGAGGTAGAAGCTGCTGGGCTTTCCTCAGTAGCTGCTTCTCCATTGTAAGGCAACACCTTGTTGCCACAGCTAGAAACAGCTGCACAGAAAAAGCCAGGATGCTCATGTGAGCATCAAGTGCTCTGCTGACCAAGTCTGAGCTGCCCTGGAACAATCTGTTCACATAAACTCTAAGACTGAGCTGAACCCTGCAAGCACCGCTCAGCCATGCACCCACTACTGTTGAGATGACTGAGGCACTGGGGCTTTCCTTAGAGCATACACCCATCTGGGCACCCTAAGAATACAGGCTGGTGTGAACTGCTGACCCACGGCCACTCAGCAACCCCACAATGCTGGAAATTTGGTCTTTTCTTCACCCTGCACTGCCAGCATAAGTGAAACAGCATCATACATGGTCACAGCTGGTACATTATCCGGTCCTGGGTCCACTGTTAGAATCCAACCCAGTTGGATAGGCATCCAGCACTCCATCCTCAACCCAGAAATCAGAGCCCAGCCCAGATTGTCCAGCATCCCTGACTTTGCTTCTAATTTTGGTCTCTGTGTGTTTGCAGAGGCTTCTGCTGGCCCTCTCAGCAGTAGTTCAGCTGTTGGATCAGGTCCAGAACAAACAGGATCCAATGGTTTCTCTGGCTCCAAGTTAATTATCAGCAATAATGATGCTGGCAAGGTTGATGAGTGATTCTATCACAAGGACTTCACTGCTCTCAAAGAAATGAGCCAGAACCAAGACATCACCAACATGGGCACTGGCCAGGGAAAGCAGGATTGTCCCTCAGCTTATAGGCCAAGAACTTAGAGCAGATAAGAGAGCCCCATCAAATATCAAGTACAAATACCTGAAATCCCTGATCAGCAGGGGATCTTGCTGCAACTGAGGACTCCCCGCCCCACACAGACACATTCCCACTAAACAGACATGGAAAGTCTAAAACACATCATGCCTAAAGCAAACCAGAACACTAGGCATGAACAAAGGCATCTTGCATTTGATACACTGCGACAGGGTAGGGTTAAAACCTTGTGAGCGGAGGAAGTCCCGCCCCTTCACCCAGACTAGGCATGTTCCAAAGGCTGGGGCAGCATAAAAGTCAGCAGAGCAGCTCAATCTGGGCTGGCCACTGAAGGAGAAGAACCTTCAACCGGCATTCCAGGGCTTCACCAGCCAGTGACCCAGACAGCAGAAGCCAGAGCCCCAGGAGATCGCTGCCACACAGCCCCAGGGCAACTCCAGGGAGAAGCAGCAGATGCGGAACCAGAAGACCCAGCCACTACATGGGATACCATCCCACCAGCACCAGTAGGAAGTGACCCAGGGATGGTGCAGGAGCGGCCTCTCCCACCCAGGTAAACTTGGCACATTTTGGCCAGATTCCCCTCCAAGGGAGTGGCAGACCGCTCTACTGCTCACAGGGCCCTGGGTCAGGACCCAGTGGAGTAGGGTGGGCTCAAGTCCCCCCACCAGAGTGACTAGCCCCAACCCTCAACTTATAGACTCTGGTCGCTGGGCCATACAGGCCTGAGTTAAAGGGCTACCCCATATTGACTGTGGTCACTAGACTGAGTTTGCTCTGATCCAAGGACTACCCCTTATGGACCCTGGCTGTCAGGCCGTACCTCCCTGAATGAAGGGCTACCCTATTACTTTATCCATTGGGCAGCACTACCCTAGAGCGAGGGTTTGTTTTCAGGGACTAAGGGAGATTGCTGAAGGGGCAATGTCCTCCCTCCAAAGGACGGGGTGTGCATATGCCACCACATACAGAAACAGTGCACTCGAAGGGCACTTGATCACACAGCGGAATAATTAGAAATGTAAGTATGATTAATAATGCACCAACTCAGCTCAGTCATATACACACAGGTCCTCCCATTGCTGAATGGAAAATTTACACAGCTGTTCCAGCCTGCCGGAGAGCAGCTCTTGAAGTGACATTATATTCTGTAATCCTCTAATACAAGGAGCATCAAAGAATATGGGGAGACTTTGTATAAATTATATAAACTTTAAATGGGACCTTTCAGCAGCTAGCAGAGTGTTAATGGAGAAACTGCAACCTGAGCAAGCATAACTGCAAAACTGGCCAAGATACACCACAAAGGAGCCCATGAAAAGCAACTTGCAATGAAAAGTTGCTATCTGGAGCAAACCAGCTCAAGGTATTCTCAAGATGGTTCTATGGGTTGAACTTCTCTAGTCTGGAATACTTGGGACAGACCGGTGTCAAATCAGGGAGTTTGCTAAACCATGGGAGGTCAATATTGTCTAAAAGCATTACCAATACTTCTGCTGCTTGCTGGGCTCTTAGAACATATTTACAGGTAAATTAGAGCTAAATAACAGCCCAGAACACTGAGAACCAGGACTGGTGGCTGTAAACAAACTTTATGAGACTGGGGGAAACTTGGCCACACCCATGATAAGTGGACATCCGGCTAACTAAAATCACGCCTGACCATGGATGTTGGCAGACCAGAGAGTGCTGGACTAGAGAGATTCGACCTGTACAAACAGCTATGGCACAGCTTTCTTGTAAAAGCTGGTGTGACGAGATGTTTTGCACAAAAGAGACAGGAAAAGTCTGGTTCCAGTCACAAGAACTCAAAAGTTGATATCTCTTCCCTGATTGGAAGCTGAGAGAGGACTATTCTCCTTGGAGTCTTTGGAAGAAGTATGAGTCACCATCTGATTGGTCCACACCAGCAACTCCAAGAAAAGGAATCAACTTGTGCCACGCAACAGATATAGAATAAAACAGCCTGCCTCCTTCAGCACATGACTTCCTGAAAGCCGAAGAAACCTGGAAGAAAAGACTGTGGTCCTGGGCTGGCTACTTGGGAGTTGTCTTGATGACATTAAGTACCAATCTCAGATAGGCATTTGTAATTGGTCTCTTTCTGTTTTCTAACAGTTCAAGTTGTCCATCATCTTGCTGGGAAAAGTCATGTCTGTCCTTCGCTCTGTGTCTGAAGTGTCAGTTTCTGCTGTGACCATTAAAATTATATATCCCACACTACAGACTATCAATCCCAGTTCATGGTTTCATACTGTCTTTAAGGGTACATCTAGACTACGTTCTTTTTTTGAAAGGAGATATGCAAATTCACTGCTAATTTGCATATCTTCTTCTGATTGCTTTTTTAAAGCTTTTTTTTTTTTTTTTAAGAAAGCAGTTTAGACACAGTTCTTTCAGAAAACCCCCCCACCCTGGGCTCCTCCCTACCATTGCTCCAGTCTTGGGGCACGGCTCAGTGAGTTGGGGCCTCGTCGCCGTCCTCCCGATCCGGGGCTGTTGCTGAGGCTGCAGCTGCTGAGGTTGCGGCAGTGGATGCTGCAGGGTCTGGTGCTCCTAGGGCTGCTGCTGCGGTGGCTGTGGCAGGGCTGGCTGCTCCTGGGGCTGCTACTGCAGCGCCTGTGGTGATGGCTGCGTCAGGGCTAGCTGCTCCTGGGACTGCTGCTCCTGGGGCTGCTGCAGTAGCTGATCAGGAGCCCCTAACTGAGCTCCTTCCCCTCTGGCCGTCCACCCCAACTGCCCTGTGTAGCCTTCTTTTATCCCGGAGCAGCTGGAGCATGCCCAGTAGGCTCCAGGGGGTGTGGCCTCCCCTACCCTCTGAGTTGAGAGAATCCCTTCCGGTCTGGTGTGGGGGAGACTCACCCCGTCACCTTCCCCTTCATATGCCCAACCCTTCTCTCCTCCCCACTCACAGTGGCTGCCCTTGGCCAGGGCAGATCAGAGTTCAGAGTTCACCTGTCATCCTGAGGGTAAGAGGCATCTCACCCATTCTGCTGGTCACTTGCCATCCACTTGTTCACTGCTCTCTGGCACCGCTGGCCATTCATCGCCCCCTGCTGCCACCGCTCTGATGGCTGCTCCTCACGCCTCTCCATTGCCACCCTGTTGGTTGCTCATGCTCCTTGTTGCATCTTCTGCTGGCTTGTGGTGGATTTGACTCTGGGCCAAACCTAGTGATCTCAGCTCTTAGTGATTTCAGCTCCTGGCCCAAAGCACAGTCCAGCCACAAGAGATTCCATTAGCCACTGGAATAAATCTACATACAAAAGAGACTCCTTAAGGAGCCTTTCTTTAACTCTATCATTAAACAGTGGGAAGAAATAGGTCAAACCAGTCTTACAGTTCCTGCCTGGTGGGCATGTAGCCTGCTGACTCACCTCCCTCCCCAGCTTAATCTATATGGCTCTGGAAGTTGAGCATCTGTACATCCAAAATTCTTTACACTGACAGTTTCTCTCCTTTGAATTGAGTTAAACACAGTCTGACTTTTCTGCATTCCCAAAAACTGCAAGCCCACTATGGCTTCCACAAGCCTGTGAGCTAAGTGTATCATGTCCTCACTAACCACTCCTGGTGCATTGTAAATTAGCCTGTTTAATGGCCTTATAATCCTAATATGCATATTGAGAGTGGGCACAGCAGGAGTTGAGGGGATTTCTTCAGGGGATAGAGATGATGAGGGGTTTCTTGAAGGTACCCTCTCTACAGACACAGGCTCTTGCATCTCCTGCTGAGCTGCTGAGATATCCATGGCACGAGGGACACCTTTCCCTTGAGCATCCCCTCGGTCCACCAACCTGGATGTTGAGTATCAGAGGGGTAGCTGTGTTAGTCTGAATCTACAAAAACGACGATGAGTCCTGTGGATTCAGTCAGGCTTGTTGGCCTCGTTATCTCTATCCTTACTCTTGACTGGTACTCTTTTCTTATGCCTGTATATTTCTACCTGCTTCTGGAATTTCCACTACGTGCATCTGATGAAGTGGGTCTTTGCCCACGAAAGCTCATGCTCTAATTAAGCTGTTAGTCTATAAGGTGCCACAGGACTCATCGTCGTTTTTGTAGATTCAGACTAACACAGCTACCCCTCTGATACTCGACATCCAGGTTGGTGGACCGAGGGGATGCTCAAGGGAAAGGTGTCCCTCGTGCCATGGATATCCCAGCAGCTCAGCAGGAGATGCAAGAACCTGTGTCTGTAGAGAGGGTACCTTCAAGAAACCCCTCATCATCTCTATCCCCTGAAGAAATCCCCTCAACTCCTGCTGTGCCCACTCTCAATAGGCATAATAGGATTATAAGGCCATTAACAGGCTAATTTACAATGCACCAGGAGTGGTTAGTGAGGACATGATACACTTAACTCTCAGGCTTGTGGAAGCCATAGTGGGCTTCCTCAGACCCTTTGAGGAGAACTCATGTCATTGGTATAATCAGAAATGTGATTTGCCGGGATGGCAAATTCTCAGCTGACGAAGTGGGTCTTTGCCCATGAAAGCTTATGCTCCAATAAATCTGTTAGTCTATAAGGTGCCACAGGCAACCTAGATGTATTTTCACAGATCCATTTATTTTCCAGGATGCCTAGGGATCTAGGTGGGACAAGTTCATCATCCCAGGTTGGTCTTGTTGTGGACAGAGGATGGCCTTCCACAGACCTAAATATTTCTGCCATAGGATTTAGAGTTGAAGAAGTGGAGCTCTCCTCATTTTTAGCTGACAGAGTTTAGAATCTGGTGTCCATTCTAGGATACTCACGGACCATCTTCCTCTTCAGATTTACTTTCAGATGTGCTAGGTAAGGGTGGATTATCCTCACAGGGCCCACTGCACATGTTGGGTGGTGGATTTGGCCCAGCATTCCGAGGTCTCATGTCACAGTCCATTTCATAGGGGGCACCTACCAATTCTCCCACAGGCAGCAGAAGGTTTCGATGCACTGTCTTTATTTGCCCTGACCCCGTCTTAGATTTCATCTTGTAGACCAGCAGATCTCTAAGTTTTTCCACCACAAGGTAAGATATTGCATTCCATCTGTCAGCAATCTTGTCCTTGCCAATAACACCCATATTTTGTAGCGGAACTCTGTCCCCTGGTTGGAGCTCCTGAAGATGCACTCTTGTATCATATCAATGTTTGTTACCATCTGCATTCTTGCAGGCAGCAGCTGTAGCCAAGCAATAGGCATCCTGCAGCTTTTCTCTTAATCAGAAAACCGCAGATGTGTCTCATAGCTCTCTCCATCCCCTGACATCCAAAGCATAGGTCTATGGGTAATCTTGGCTCTCACCCAAATATCATGAAATATGGGATGACTCCTGTGGCATCATTCTTTGTGGCACTGTAGGCATGCATCAAAAACACAACATGCTGGCTCCAGGATGCCTTCTGGTCTGGGTGTAAAGTCCCCAGCATATCTTACAGAGTCTGATTAAATCGTTCTGGCTGAGGGTCACTTTGTGGGCAATAAGGTGTTGTTCTGGACGTATTAATTCCAGATACTCTTAGCACCTCCTTCAAGAGGTGACTCTCAATGTCCCGTCCCTGGTCAGAGTGAATCCGAGTTGGGAGACCATACACTGAAAAATATTTCTTTCACACTTGAGCCACGGTGGTGACCCACTGGTCATGAGTGGGATATGTCTGTGCGTATCGCATATAATGGTCAGTCACTACTAAAATGTTCTCAACATTCTTCCTCTCCACTTCTTAAGACAAGAAATCGATGCATACCAGTTCCAGAGGCTTGCTGCTGGTGATATTCTCCAGACAGACTGCTCTAGTAGGCAAAGATTTTCTCTGAACAGATCGGGCACGTTGCACATATCTTGCATACGTCTTTGGCCATCTGGGGCCAGCAGAACCTACTATGGATAAACTCAAGGATTCTATTCATTCCCAAATGCCCAAAATCATCATGCAGGGCTCTCACGACCAGGGCTTTATACTCTTTTGGTAGCACTCGTTGTGTTCATTGATTTTGCAAAGGATCTATGGTGATCCGGTGCAGTACCCCCTGTATGAGTCCTAGTCTGTGCCATTCCCTTAATAGTTTACCCTCAGAGATGGATGGAACAACTGCACCAGGGTTTTGCTCCTCTCTTTTTTGAAGTAGTGTGTCGCGAATGCCAGCATCTTGCAGCTGGGCTTTTTTCCAGTCAGCAGCATTGAACCTGGGCAACGGAGATTGGACCAACACAGTGTGTCATCTGCCTCAGTGAATTACACTCTCCGGTAGTAGAACCAGAGTTTCTGCAACTCATTCATGTGTCATGTAGACTCTCATGAGCCTCTGACTCCTGACAACTTCCATTGCAAATAGCTCTCTGTTCATAGGAATCTCGATGGCTGTGGACACTGTGACAATGCATCTGCATTTACATTGCTTCTCCCGGATCAGAACTGTATGCTAAACTTGGAGCTGGCCAAGGCAGCCACCCATCTCCGTCCAGTAGCATCCAGCTTAGCACTTGTAAACACATAAGTCAGTGGATTGTTGTCTGTCCACACTTGAAACTTAGCACCATACAAGCAGTCATGAAGTTTCTCAGTGACAGCGCATTTCAAGACCAGGAACTTCAGCTTGTGGATGGGATAACGAATGTAATTGTCAGACAACCTTCAGTGGTGAAAGCCACAGGTTTATGTTTGCCTTCCACTTCTTGGTATAGGACCATTCCTAAGCCCTCCAAACTAGCATCTGTATGTAGGATAAATGGCTTGCTTGGGTCAGCAAAAACAAAGATTGGAGCATTAGTTAGGCACTTTATGAATTCTCAAAAAGCCCTTTCACATCTCTCATCCCATCGTGGTCTAAGGGCTCTAATGGACTATAGCGTCTCTGTTCAGGAGGCCTTGGGGACCTCCCCTTACGCTTGGTCTTAGACTTGTTCTTGCTGGATGACTATCCCCTGGTAAAATCATTCAGAGGCTTTACAATGGTAGCATAATTCTTCACACACCTGCGATAGTAACCACTAAATCCAAGAAAGGTCTTAAGCTCTCTGTAATTTCTGGGACATGGCTACGTAGTGAGTGGTTCTATTTTATCTGGATCGGTACTCACCCTTTCTTGGGACACACGGTGACCAACATACTTCACTGATGTTGTGCAGAACTGGCACTTATCAATGGAAATCTTCGGTCCATAGGCCTCCAACTTGTCAAACACTTTAAGAAGTCTTTCTTCATGCTCCTCCAAGGTCCTTCCAAATACAATCATGTCATCCACATAGACAAAGAACTGCAGTAAGTTCATATCTCCTACAGCTTTCTCCAGGAGACGCTAGAATGCCCCAGAGATCCCTTGAGGCATGTGTTCAAACTGATAAAACCCCAATGGGCAGATGAAGACAGTCTTCTCCTTATCAACCGCTCCCAGGGGGATCTGATAGTATCCATCTTGAAGATCCAGTACTGAGAACCACTGGCTTCCCAGCAAACAGTCTAAGGCAGTGATCACCAACCAGTAGATTGGGATTTACTGGTAGATCGTGGCACCTCTGACAGGTGATCCTGTCTGATTTGGCTAAGAGGCTATTATCAAGCGCAGCACTTCAGCAGCTCCTCTCCCCACTGCTGAGCACCTCCTGCCTTTTGCCTTGGAGCTGCTCCCCCACTCCGGAAGACTCCTGCTTGCAGTGCAGAGCAGGGAAGGGAGAATAGGGGCGCTGATGTCAGGGTGCCTCCTCTTCCACCCTGTATTCTTTCTCCACAGAATGGAGGGGAGCACAATAGGGCTCGGGATGGAGGGAGTTTGCTGGCTGCTTTTGAGTGTGGTGCAGGGCCAGGGCAGAGGTGAGCCTGCCTTAGCCCCACTGCACCACCACCCAGGAGATGTCTGAGGTAAGCAGTGTCCAGCTGGAGCCAGCTCTGAACCCCTGTTCCAGTTATGAACCCCATCCTGCACCTCAAGCCCCTGCCCCAGCCCTGAGCCCCCTGAACCCAAACTCCTTCCCAAAGCCTGCATCCTGAACCCACTCCTGCACCCCAAATCCTTGCCCCAGGCTCAGCTCAGAGCCCCTCTCACACTCCAAATCTCTTAGCCCAAGACCCCAACCCTGTGCCTGGTGAAAGGGAGGGAAAATGGGGGGGAGGGGCACGAAGGAGGCAGGACAAGGGTATTTGGGTTTGAGGTAGATCTTACATTGCACTTAAATTCAAAAAGTGATCTTGTACTTAAAAAGGTTGGAGACTGCTAGTCTAAGGCATCTTCCACTCACGGCGTAGTGTACTGGTCAATCTCAGTACAGCTGCTTAGGGTGCAGCAGTTGATACACCTCTGAATGTTCCCATTCTTTTTACGGACTACCACAGTGGTTGAGGCGTATGGGCTGTGGGACTTGGAAATGATGCCATTTGCAGCCAGCTCCTGAAGGTGATGTCGCCCATCTTCCATCTCTGAGTGCGCAATTTTTCTAGATCTCACCCTGAAAGTTTGAGGGTCATGTATGTGGGGCGTGATGTTGTGCTCAACCCCTTTTGTACATCCCACTCCCAGTTGCAGACCCTGCGTACACAGTTTACATTAATCCAGTGTCTGCAAGAAACAAGCTTGTTTCTCAGTCAGACCCTGACGATGGGTCACCTGTGGCTCAGGAGGCTGCACACCCACCATGGCTCTAAGGCAGGGAAATGGAGTGCAGCAATTCAGCCTCGCCATATGCTCACTATAAACTTAAAAAACAACAAAAAGTCTGGTAGCGCTTTAAAGACTAACAAAACATGTAGATGGTGCCATGAGCTTTCGTGGGCTGTGCACGGTCTGACTGAGAAACTGGCTGTGCCCACAAAAGCTCATGATACCATCTACATGTTTTGTTAGTCTTTAAAGTGCTGCTAGACTTTTTATTATTTTTAAGTGTATCCTGTACAGACTAACTCGGCTACTTCTCTGAAGCATATGCTCACTGTCACACCGTATGCTATACCTCTGCTATTGCTATCCTGTGACTGCTGCAACCATTTTACTGAGCACACACTTGGGCAACCACTGTCCCTGGACCCTTCTGTTGCATTCAAGGCTGTAATTGGGGCCTGGGTCTGGGATAGAATAATAGGATCATAGAACCATAGAGTTGGAAGAGATCTTAGAAGGCCATCAAGTCCAGCCCCCTGCTCTAGGCAGGACCAATCCCAACTAAATCAACCCAGCCAGGGCTTTGTCAAGTCGAGACTTAAAAATCTCTAGGGATGGAGACTCCACTACTTCCCTAGGTAACCCATTCCAGTGCTTCACCACCCGCCTAGGGAAATAGTTTTTCCTATTATCCAACCTGAACCTCTCGCACCGCAACTTGAGCCCATTGCTCCTTGTTCTGCCGTCAGTCAGAAAGATTAATGTTAGGCAGCTTTCTTCTCTTTTCTTTTGTAAGTGGAGCAGGATCCCATATGTCCCAAGGCAGAATTAACAGCACTGCCTGATTCTCCAGGAACGATGAACTACTGCTGCTCACCTAGGCAGACACTGGCTCCCTGTCATTAACTGCTACGGAGGTCAGGGTGTAAGGACCATGGTGTCCATGTACATCATCGGAGACTTGAGTAGAGAGGCTACAGCAATCCTGCAAGCCCAAGGATGCTTGTAAATGCAAAAGCCGAGAGGCCCCATTTCCTGAAATGAAGGAACAATCAACACACAGGCTCTCCCTCCCACGCCCCTTTAGCAGATCGTGCAGCCTAGAAGTGGCATACTGAGGCTTTGTGCTCAGCATGGAATCCCACGTTTTGTGTGTGCACTGGCAGCAAAGAGACAGTTTGTTTTCGATGAAGTGATGTCATGGAGGTCACAGACAGGACTTCCCTGTGACCCAGCCAGGACATTCTGACAATCTCTCCATTCACAGCATCAGCACCAACCACATTCCTTCCATCTGGACACTTTCCCACTAAATCAGGCTCAGACCATTAGAGAGCAGCCTGGAAAGCCCCTCTCAGCTTGTCTACATGGAGCGAAAGGGACCGCAGATACACTGATCTTCTTCCCAGCCCCATGCAAAGCCTGAGTAAATGGACTGTGCACAAGAAATCTAATAGGTACCAGGGAAAAATAACTCTTTCCACCATTCAGCACTGAGCAGCTGCTCACCTGGTCTGTTACAATAGGCCATCCCTTACATGAAGAGAGAAGGCCAGTGCTCTGTACCCCCTCACTGGTCACTAAACCTTTCCTGTGTGGAGTTCCCCTGTGTGGTCTCTCCTCTGTGACTGCTGGCCTGCAGAGAAAGCACAATGACCCTAATGGTTATGGCTAGCATACCTGGGGAAGAGGGGAGCATTCCCAACGCAGCTGTTTCATTCTTAACCTTCTCCCCCCTCCTCCTCACAAAGCAGACTGTGAAGTGCTACTAAGGGATCAAACTGGGCGACTGGGCAATGAAATGATAGATGAAATTCAATGTTGATAGATGCAAAGTAATGCACATTGGAAAACGATATATACAAAATAATGGGGTCTGAATTAGTGCTTATCACTCAAGAAAGAGATCTTGGAGTCAGTGTGGATAGTTCTCTGAAAACATCCACTCAATGTGCAGCGAGTAGTCCTATGGCACCTCAGAGATTAACCAAAATATACAGAATCATGAGCGTTTGTGGGCAAAACCCATATAATCAGATGAATTGGAGTGGAAAGAATGGAAACCAAGAGATAAATATAAACAGCAAAAGTACCCATGTTAATGAGGTTAATTGTAGGACCCATGTTAATGAGGCTAACTAAGTGGGCTGGATGTGTCCCATACATAGCCTTTGATCTGGAAATGCAGATGTTAAAGGCAGGAGAAACTGGTTTTTGTAGAAACCTATAGATGAATTCCAGTTCTGCAAGATGCAGATTTGACACCATTACCCTGGGCTTGAACAAAGACGTTAACTGGTTGGTGCATTACTGGTTGTTCATTCCCACTGGGGCACCTGGCATTGGCCACTCTTGGAAGACAGGACGCTGGGCTAGACCCAGTACAGCAACACACACATCCAACAGCAGCGTGCCCTGGCCCGGCAATATGCAATCACTGTGTGGTGACAGGACACCTCACTTCCTTCGCCAACCTTCCTACCATTAACCATCCTCTCCTGTCTTAAAAAGATCTTGAGTTCACTAGGCACCTGCTAAACCTCAGCAATGCAGGCTCTTCCCAGGGCCAGAAACTCTGGTACATACCAAGCACATGTGCTAAATAATAACAGGTCTAGCCACTCTCTCTCTTCCCAGGGAGTCTTCGCTTATTAGTAAACGCTCAGTGTGGCCGGGTCTCCCAGGAAGCGGGATGGCCTAGTGGTTAGGTCCTGGAGTTAACTGGTGGCAAAAGGGTGCAGGACCCTCCCGCTGGGGCTCTGGGCCTATGAATTCTGGCCTCTTATCTGAGTCTGGTTCATAAGCCATGCCCCAAGAGTCCAAGTTCCCCCTCCTCAGTGAGGGTTACTTGTAGGTTCTCCCCCTTTGTGCCAAAGGGAGGGATTGGAGGCTTACATGCTCCTGTGGCTGACCCAGTAGATGGCTCTGGTTCAGGTCCTGCAGATAGCAGAACCAGCTCCTGTCTCTGCTGGTCAGCCCCTAACTGAGCCAGGTTCCTCTCTTATGCTGCCTCTAGACCTGGCATTGGCTGCAGGTAAAATGGGGCGGGGCTAGTTGGGCAAAAAGGCTATGTTTAGCCCCTGCACTGACAGGCCCTCCACTCACTCAAATACCCAAAACACCTCAGGTAACAAAATACAAAGCTTAGAAGCCTGTGCCAAAGAGTACAGAGATGGAATTGCATGAGGTCTGTGGGTTCAGAGGAGAGTCCTAGAGAGATTTCTTAATGCAGTTTTTGTCTTTATGTTTCACTTCCCATGAAGACAGGAAATTGTAGCAATCTTGTTGCAGAACTACAAACAGGGTGGGACGCTGCCCAAGCCTGTGGAGAGCATGTCTTGTGGGTAAAGTCATTTTCTGTTCTGAACAGTGTGCGTTCAGGGGGAAAGGATCAAGAGGTGAACCACAAAGATGATCAAAGGGATTCAACACAAGAAATGAGAAAAAGATGAAGTAACTAGGTATGTTTAAGTTTGGAAAAGAAGAGATTAAGGAGGGACATGATAGCAGTCTCCAAATACTTGAAAGGCTGTAATAAAAAAGATGGAGAAAAATGGTTCTTTCTTGCCACAGAGAGCAGGATTGCAGCAAGTGGTTCAAACTACAGCACAGCCAATTTAGATTAAATTAGGGATGTTAAAATGAGGTTAATTGACTAGTTGAGTAATTGATGGAATTTCCATCAACTACTCGACTAGTCGATAAGCACTTCCACATTCCTCCTTTGAAATGTACAAGAGCCCCAGCGGAGAAGGAATGCAGAACTGCGCATACAGCCCAGGGCCAGCGGGAAGTCCTGCTGACTCTGGGCTGCACCCGGGTGCCTGCTTTGAAATGTACAGGAGACCCCAGCAGGGGCTCTTGTGCATTTCAAAGCCATGGAGCCTGGGGTTAGTGGGGGACTCAGAGTCCCCCGCTGACTCCAGGCTCCATGCTGTGCTGCATGCCACACAGAGCCTGGGGTCAGCTGGGGATTCCCCAGCTGACCCCAGTTCTGTGCGGCATTTCAGCGGAACCCAGGACCAGCTGGGGATTCCCCAGCTGACCCCAGGGGAAATGCTGTGTAGAGCCCGGGATCAGCTGGGGA
>JANRFK010006699.1:253580-265342 GCA_030068395.1 Apalone spinifera | reverse complement strand
ATACAGATTACAGATTCCTAACTCCACACACAGACATAATACAGATATATGAAGGGCAGATAGAGAATCAGAAGTAAGCAAGCTTTGTTTGAGCCCTCACATGGCCCCCTTTGTACCACTTTTGGGGCAAATACCCCCCCATGGGTGCAGCAGTGACCCGGCTGCTCCCCTCACAATTCAATAACGTGACAGTCCCCCACTCCTGTCATGTAGCTTGTAAAGCTGACACCACAGATTAGAACCACCATTTCCCCAAAAAGCAGAGCAGTGGCTACCACGCAGGTATGACGTAGTGTGGGTACCTAGCTGGTTGCTAGTACCTGGCTGGTGGTGAGTGACCTCCACTGGCTGCAGCATGGCCCAGCAGGGCAGGGGATGAGTCATTATGCAAAGGGGGCTGACCAGCTACCCCCCAGGGAGAGAAACAAAGGAAGGTGGAATGCCGCCCCTGGATGGGGGCAGGGCTGAAAGAGAGTTAGTTTCTGTCTGGGATCATGGAGGAGACAGCCTACGGAAAGTGGCTGAAATTTAGGGGCCCAGTCTCCCCCATCTCAAGGGGGGGTGAGGCATCCTAGGCCCGGTTCCTGTAACCAGATGACATCTGTGCTGTGCTGTATCCTGGAGAAGCAATAAACTCCCTCTATTCTACTGGCTGGTGGAGTCTGTCCATGCCATTACGGGGGTGCAGGAGACGGGAAAACCCCAACACGCCGTCACAGCAGGTAATGCTGGAACAGGTCATTACACCTGATGTTCAGAGCCCTGTTGGAGTCACTAAACCGGGGCAGGCAAGATCCAGCCCATGGACCAGATCTGGCTCACCAAAAACCTTTGGATTCAACCTATGGCCCGCATACACCCCCCCCCCCATGTGCCTCTCTGCTCTGAGGCCTGGGCGGGCGTGGGGGATTATGCCTCCAGCATAATCATCACAGACCCCAGGTCAGAATCCTCTCCTGCACACATACCCCCTCAAAGACCCAAAACCCCTGCCCCAGGTCACAACCCCCTCCCCTTCACCTAAACTTCCTCTCAGATCCCACTCGCTCTCCTGCATCCCAATCCCCTTCTCCAAGCTCCCTTCAGCACCCAACCTCCGTCCCAGACCCTGCACCCCCTCCATAAAAAGTGCAGCCCCTGAGAACTTACCAAAATGGCAGAGTTAGTGGCCTCCCCATCAAAAATGATTGCCCATTCCTGCACTAAAACTTACTCCATCCATAGAAAGAATACCAAACAGCACCTTTTATTCATCAATATCCAAGACCTTTACAAAGGTCAGCATTATTATCAATGTACAGCGACTGAACTGGAGGCCCAGAAGTGAAGGACCTTGCTCAAGGTTACACAGAAACCAATGTCAGTGTGAGGACTAAAACTCTATGTCCCCTGATTCCCAGTCTGGTGCTCTAGCCATCACAGCACACCGCCTCTCAGAGCACCCCACAACCAGCAACACTACCCTGCTCCCTACAGAGCCCTTGCTGGGGCAGACTGGCACCGGAGTAGCCAGGAACTCTGGTGCAGCTAGTGCTCCTTCCCCATTTCTTCTTCCTCGGATGTCATGCTCAACAAGCAGCTCTTCTCTTCCCAAATAGCAAACCTTGGGTTGCAGAGGGAGTGCTGGCATTTCCAGCATTGGCCAAGCAGCCTTTTCAGTCTTTCCTCCCATCTCGCATCTGCTCCCTGCACCTTTCCTTGATATCCTATGTACTTCACCCCACGATGCTTCCTTATCATCTGTCTGCAGAGACTCTGAATTCTCATCCTGCTCTTCGTCACTTGTCTTTCCTCCATTATTGGTGTTACTGAGCTGTTGCTGAAGTTCTCCGAGGGGAGTTTACACTGCACTCCTTTCCACACTGTCACTCTTTGGTCTGATCTACACGAGGGCCTATAATCTACAGAACTAAATCACTCAGGAGTGTGAAAAATCCATACACGTGAGCAACGTACTTATACCAACCTACCCCTCTCCCCATATAGGCAGTGCTCCCTCAAGAGGAGTGCTTTTTCTGCCAGCATAGCTATTGCATCTTGTGGAGGTGGTTTTATTAGGCTGATCAGCACAGCCATCCTGTCCATAGGACTGTTTGGGGCAGCCGCCCCGAGCCCTGCACTTTGGGGGCCCCTGCAATGCTGTCTTAACTCTCCAATGGATAGGGCCCAGGGTGGCCTGAGGATTACCTCAGGGCCTGACACAGGGCAGCAGCAGGGGTCACACTCCTCACCTCACTCACCACAGTGGCAGGAGCAGGATCCACCCAGGAGCCTGCTCTGCTCCATCCTGTTCTGCTGACCATCTACTAGTCCACTATGCTTTGCTTTACCATGGCAGCAGAAAGTAGAGCACCCCAATCCCACAGCTCCCCACTTCCTACTGCCACAGTGAAGTGGAGTGCAGCGGTCTGGGAGAGGGCAGTGGGGCAGAGCAGGCTGCTGGGTTGCGCCAGCTCCAGCTGTCACAGTGAGTGCAGGGGGGGGTGAACTCCTACTGCCATCCTGTACCAGACCCCGGACTTGCATCACGTAGGGGGAAGGAGGAAGAGCAGGAGCAGGGCCTGAGATGAGGGGTTGCCTCCCTAGGGATGGCTCTGTATAGCAGAGAGTACTTTCCCATTAGCATAAAACATCTTCACCAGACACACTACAGGGGCACAGCTGCATCCGGGCAACTACACCGCAGCAGCGCTGTGTGTGTAGACAAGCCCTCAGAAAGCACAGCAGCAGTAACAGCAGCCTAGCTTCCTTCAGAGGCCTTTGAGAAGGATGAAATAATAGACCACTGTGAGATGATGACAGTGCAGAAGTGGTTTCCCCATCTGGGGCTGTTGATTCACTCTTTCCTGGCCCCATGCAGAGCTCAACGGCTAGCTAATGGCCTGAGCTTTGATCTAGGAGATAAAAGTCGATCAAAAAACAAACAGTATTGTGCCTCATTCTAGGGTGAAAGTTGGGTGATTTTTCACTCACAACTCTCTTCCTTAAGAAAAACCTAAAAAAACAACAAATAGTCTGGTAGTACGTTAAAGACTAATAAAATATGTAGATGGCATCATGAGCTTTCGTGGGCACAGCTCACTTCTTCAGCTTAGGAAGAACTTAAAAAATAACAAATATTTCTGCAGCACCTTAGAGACTAACAAAAAATGTAGATGGTATCATGAGCTTTCATGGGCAGAACAGTTGTGTCCACGAAAGCTCATGATACCATCTACATCTTTGTTAGTCTCTAAGGTGTTGCAACATTATTAGTTGTTTTTTACATTTTTTCCGGTACAGACTAACCTGGCTACCCCTCTGAGACTTCCTTAGGAAGGACCTAATACTGATCCAAAATATTCAGATCAAGCATTCCCAAGATGAACAAAAACATGGGAAAAAATACTCATTCTAAACCAAGATTCTTTTAACTTAGTTTGCGCCTCAAAATGCCTTTGTCCAAATTGGAACTACCTTACATAAGTGTGCTCATCCCTTAGGAAAACAGGACTTATGTATAATCAGAAACAGGACCAGCCTTAGAGCTGTTGAGAATAAACACAGCTGGGAACATTCATCTCTCTTATTATTATTTGTATTTCCATAGCTCCTAGGAGCCCCAATCAGGGTCCAGGGCCCCACTGTGCTAGGCTCTACATGAACACAAAACAAAAAGATGGTCCCAGTCCCAAAGAGTTCACAATTTAGGGCAAGGGGAAGATAGACAGGTGGTGGGGTATAAAATTACAATGACACAACACTGATCAGGACAACAGGCAGTGGTTTCAGAATACCAGTAGCCTGATCATTGACAAGTTTTTGGAGGTCTCGCAGCATAGGTTGTGGAAGATTTTGAAGAATGACAATGATGTAGCTTTGTACATATTTTTAGGAAGCTCTTTCTAAGTGTGAGGTGCAGCATGGGAGAATGTACCAACGTGCTAGTTTGAAAATGTAACAAGTGAGCAATGGTGGCAGGAGTTCACATTTTTGGCTTGTGAACAAGAGTGAATAGGTAGGGTGCAATAGGTTGTGAAGGACCTTGAAGTGAAGATAAGCAATTTATGTTTAATGCAATAGAGAAGAGGAGGGATGCAAAGAGAGGAGTGAGATGGTCAGAGCAGCTAGCTAGGAGTTTGCTCCTTGCACTTGCATTCTGAATAGATATGTCCATAGCAAGATTGCATTTGTGAAGACCATGAGAAGAGGATGTTGTGGTAATGGAGACCTGCTATGATGAAAGCAGCTGTATAGGAAAGCCTTTATCTAAAAGTTATGAAGAAGTGTCTGCTTGACAGGGTTTTGGCTGATTGCATCCTATTCCTTTCAGCCACTCACACTCCTCCCATTGGCTCTTTACTGCACGCTATTTATAATACCTAACTACTGAAGACCACTACACTGCTTTGGTAGTCACTCCTGTTCAGTTAAATTCATCTCCTGCCCTTCTCAAACTTCGAATTAGACTACAGTGACCAAGCCAAATATCTGGAACCAGAAGGGCCCTGACAGGGCGAAGACGCTGTCTCCAGGAAGGAAGCCCTGGGGGCACTGCTCCATTCCAAAGTGGGAACGAACAGAGACATTAACGAAGGTGCTGAGAGAGGTCCTGTTGGACTTTTACCGCAGAAAAAGTTTGTTTTATTTTGCATACAGACTGTGTGTGGCGGTCGAAGGGCTGAGTAACTGAAGAGCCTCCAAAAACAGAGAGAGAGTGTGCAGGCACAAGCACTCAGCCAGAGGGCACTCAGGAGAGCAGAGTGCAATCCCGTTACATCCACAGTAAATTAATGAGCTCCCTCCTTAGGGCCCGATTTTCCACTGACTCTTGTGCAAACCAAAGGTCAATGCATGGTATAAAAGAAGAATTAGGCTGGTGTATAGGGGAGCAGGTTCTGCCAGTTGCACACCACATCAGTAGGAGTCCTGCGTTACAAGGGACATTCCAAGAAGGGAGAGAGGATGGCTGTAATCCCAGTGGTACCCAGCATTGTGAGGCACCTTGCAACCATCTGCCCTTAGCATGAGGAAGCCATGTCTGAGTCTGTCATGGTGAGCTCCCTAACAGCACAGCCATGGACAACACAAGCACTCTCCTCTCTGCATACAGGCTACTGATAGGCACACTACAATCCCAAATTCTTGGATCATTCTCCAGGAGTGTCCAGACCCTGGTTCACTGGAGGCTTGAAGTATTCACACATTCCCAAAGAAATGGCTTACCAGTTCCACCACAGATCACTGCTCTGTTTAATACTCAGCACTTAGATATGTTTATAGTGCTCTCAAGTACAAGTTTAAGTCCAGAGACCTGAAAAATAGCCAGCTGAAGTACTGGAAACAAATGGTTTCATATAACCAAAATCATAAACTCACAGCCTACAGCTTATAATTAATTACCAAGATACTTTCTTTTCTAATGAAGTTTACTTTGCCCACAGTCTTTCTAGTGTTTTCCTTTGGAACCTCTATTTTCTCCCACTGAAGAAACTTACTTTAATCAAGTCATCTCCCAGACTTCTTTAAATACAACAGATTGAGCTCAGTCTCTCAGTGCAAGGCATTTTCTCCACCTCAATTTTTGACAACTGTTCCTGAGCTAGAGAGAGCATGGATGTGGAGGACTTATATCTGCATCCACTGTCACTTTCCAACATTCTTTTCAAATGTGTACAGCAGAACTAGATGTAGTATTTTAGTACTGGTCTCACCAATAGTATGAATAGTAAAAAATCTCCTACCTACAACTATTCACAATTCTCATCTTTATCCATCAAAGGATCACATTATTCCTTTTTGTATTGCACTGGGAGCTCATGTTCATTTGTTTTACTATTGTGACCCCTGAATCCTTTCCATAGTCTTCCAAAATACAGTCCTTGAATCTGTACATAAGACCTGAATTATTTATTCCTAGATGTGAGAATTTGCAGTTTCCTGTTTTCAAACACATTTTGAGTGGCTCTAGCTTATCAACTGATTCAGATCACTCTCATTTATTTCTTTATCTTCATCTTTATTCACATTTCCCCTGTCTTTATGTCATTCACATATCTGATCAGCAATTGTTTTATGTTTACATCCAGCTCATTGATGAAAGCATTACATAGAATCTGGGCCAATCCCCATAGAATCCCACTAGAAATGCTTTAATTCGGTGATGATTGTGAATTACTTTTTGAGATCTGCCAGTTAGCCAGTTCTTCTTAATCAATCTACAATGTACTTTAAAAATAGCACTTCACAAGATCAATAACCAGTATTAAATGAAACACCTTACAAAAGTCTATGAAATTACCTTTATCAAAATTGTACTCTCAAACAATTCAATCAAGTTTGTTTTTCTACAAAACCATGTTGACTGGCATTAATTATATTCCTATCTTATTAATTCTTTATTAATGCAATTCCATATTAGTTTTTGTATCTTTTTACCTGGGACTGATGTCAGGCTATCATTACCTGGATTGTTTCATTTGGTCTTCTTGAATATGAACACAACATCCAGTATTCAGGAATTTCCCAGTATTCCAAAATGGACTAAAATTAGTATCGGTCAGGGATCTTCTCAACCATCTCTTTTAGGGAGTGCAAGTTATTTGGACTCCTGCATTTAAAGATGCCTATTCTTGGTAAATGTTGTTTAGCATTCTTTGTTATGAATAGACTGGAAAATAGTTCAATAATCTCATCTGATATGACTAAATTATCTTTCTTCTTTCAAAATACTGAACAGAAATATGACACTTTGCTGCAAAATTGCTAACAATTTTACTATCTCCATCTAATAAAAGGCCTATACCACTGCTATAATCTTTGTTCTGAATAAACTTAACTCTTTCACTTAGTCTTAGACCATCCAGTGAGCGCCTCAAAAATCTTGATGAGAGCTGAACTTTGGTATTTTATTTATTCTGGTTCAGAATAAACCACCTATTAATACCCTATTATTGTGACGATAGTAAAGTTACAGAAAGAGCCTCTTTATTCTAACACTGAAGAAGGAACATCATTAGAGTAAGAAACAATATTATCATTGAAGTTTCTCTCCCTTTCCCTCCCTGTTTCACTGCAAAGTTTCTGCCTAGAATCTTACCTGGCCTCCTACTTGCCTGGATTTCTCACATCAGCCTACATTATATATAGATCAGACATCAGCCTGTACATTGCAAGTTACTGTACAGAGTGTACAACGACCACACTGAAAAAAGCATATTCTAAAATAGGAAATGTTTCCGCCAGATATTGGCCATAATGGTGATAAGTGGCAAATGTTCTGCTATGTGGAATATTTTAGCTGATTATAAAAGGAAGGTTACATGACAATGCACTCTAGAAGGCTTACCATATGTTAAGAAAAGGGAAATACTTAAAGCTGCTGCAAGCTGCTCTGTGAAAAAGGTCGCCATGCCTCTCATGTCAATATTAGGGCTAAAGCTCAGCTCCTGGCTGTGTCCATTGATGATGTGAAACCTCATGCCAATGTGCTACACGTCATTTGTGTACCTACTCACATCACCAGAATGATAAAGCTGAGATGCCAGTACCAGAATGGAGAGCAAAACTGTTATCTCTAGCAGGAACCACCCTGTTGTCAAACAACCCCACCAGCAGCACACATGGGCTAAGAATCAGTCTCTCCTCAGGGGCCCTCATAAGAGACTCTACCTAGAATATTGCTGTGAGATTCCTCCCTGCTGTGTGCCCAAAAAACCCAAAACTTTGAGAACTCCTTGTGCCCTGACGCAGCAGCATTTTCATATCCCCTCATGCCCTTACCACCCAGAAGGGCAGTCTCACACCTTTATGCCTCTCAGAGTGCTTGCCCTTTTTACTCATTCCCTGTTTGGCATTGAGAGGTCTCATGGCAAGACTTCTACTGCCAGAAGTACCCTCTCCAAAGCAGTTCTAATTTTTTAGTGACACAGGAGACACTGATTCTCTTCATGATATTCACCTTTGGGGAGCTAATTTAACACATACCTACTGTCTCCAAGCCGCAATTAAACAAGAACTGTGAATCTTCTGGGCTGAGGTTCACACACAGCACTAAGACCAATGGTCATAAACATCTTGCCTCCTCTCTTTTCTTTACAGACAGAGCAAATCCTCCTTCCCTTCCCCCATTTCCCCCCAACACATTTTGTCAGTGCCCCTCTACGCTGTCTGAGCAACTGAACTCAGAAATGAGAAATGTGTGCTAATTTCACAATAGGGAAGGAATGCAGAAGACTGCATACAGCACAGACAAAAATAAATCTATCTGACAATGAATTCACCATCTTAGAAAGCATGCCTTGAGTTCTGTAATGAGAAATGAATGTGACTGTATAGTCTGTGCTGCTCTGAGATACATTTGGCTGCAGGAGAGTCTCAAAATTAGTTCACTCCTGAATGACAAATCTTAATGACTATAAACTTCTCATGAATATTCATTAACTTGTCAAACTTTTGTTTGTGGTGAAGCTGACACCATAGCAGGTCTAAGCCATTTGAAAAGCTCCCTAAAGTTACTCTCCCCCACCTCCTCCTTATAGGCGGATTTTGCTTTTTTAAAGTTCAGAGCAACTAATTTTTGTTCTTACCCTTTGGCTCGTCCATCAGTGCAAGCGTTCTCCCCCCTCTTTTCGGAGCCTCTGCTAGCTCTGAGCTGCTTTTAGTGAGAGGTGCACATGAAACAGAGCTATTTAACGGTCCATGGCTGTGGGAGGGGTTAGTTTAACTCTGCATGACTCAGAAGGAACCTAGAAGCAGGTCACCCTGTGATTTTTCATTAAGGCAGAAATTAGCTCATGAATGCAACCTGCTTCAGTCCCAAGCTTCCATTAACAGAGTGCTGCAAAGTGTTTGGTAACAAAAGCTGCCACAGAGAATACCCTGTGCCTTCCCCCTTTGAGACGTCAGCAGAGGCAGATTATATGTCTGGCTGTACTGACACTTTTCAAAGAAAAATAGTCTCTTGGACATAATTGCTTTCTGTTTATTCATCTATCTTAGAAGCTGTTTAACATTCAGACTCCTTTAGCATTTGTCAGGCAGTATATGAGAGGAAGAGTGACTTTTAAAAGGAAATAGTTTTGCCCTCCCTCACTTCCATCTGCTACATTTCACCGCCTAGATCCAAACACAAGAAAATGGAAACTACGGCTGGGAAAGAAAAAAAAATAAGTTGATTTATAAATAATGTTTGCAAACCTTGCTGCATCCACCAGTTGCAGTCACAACTATATAAACCTTGGCTTTTCATCCCACAGATGCTCATCTTCTGTTCCCTGGGCCCACACCTTCACACACTTGGAGCTCCTGTAGAGAGAAAGGGTTTGTTCACTAACTGGTTTGTGACACATGCCCTGCCCCAAAGAATGGCTAAACTCTGAAAAATGTCTATACAAATACCTTGCAACCTACGTATTTATCATCTTTCAGCAATCCCTGAAGCAGTGTACCAGTAAAAAGATATGCAGTGCAGTTAGCTCAGTGGGATAGCCCTGCTGATCCCAGGATCTCAGACAAGATGGATGAGGCATAGGCGCTGATTCTTTGGGTGCTCTGGGGCTGGAGCACCCACAGGGAAAAATTAATGGTGCCTGAGCAACCATTGGCAACCAAACTCCCCCTCTGCCACCTCCCTCCAGCACCTCTCATGGCCCCGCTGACCAACTCCTCTCTCTCCCATCCAGCACCTCCCACCTGCCATGGAAAACAGCTGTTTGGGAGAATTCTGGACACTTCTGGAGCTTGGGGGAGGAGCAGGGATATGGCATGCTTGGGGGAAGAGGCAGGGATGAGGCAGGGCTGGAGCTTGGGGTGAAGTAGGGGCAGGACTCAAGCACCTCACTCTAGAAGGGAAGTTGGCTTCTGTGGGGTGGGGTGATATATTATAGCCTATGTCTACACTTCCAGAGTTTTTGCGCCATCAGTTTCACCTGTGATAGGCATTGGTAAAAGAAAAGTGCTGGTTTGTGTTCTCTCTTAGGGTTACAGGCATCAGTGAGTGTTCACAGTTGTAGCACTTCCATTGCTGATGAGAGCAGTGCCCTGAGGGCAGCTACCCACAGTGCAGCTCTTGTAGGAAGGGCAGGTAATTGTGGGACACCTGGTTCTTTGCAGAGCTCTCTCTCTGCAAACATTGGTCAGCTCCAGAAGCGCAGCATTGCTCCAAGCAGGGGATAGATTGCTCCTTGGAGCAGACCTTGTCACCTGGCCAGATGAGAAGTGAGTATGTGCCGAGAAAATGGGAACAGGAGTTTCAAAATCCCAGGGCTTTACTGGTGGAGGGGCAGACATCTGTTTACTTGGCATCAGAACAGCAGAACTACTGGCCAAAGTGGTCACCTAAGCATTGTGGGATATCCTGTGGAGGCTAAAAGCTCTATATACAACAAGAATGTGTCTTTACTTGCACATCACTGCAAAAGCATCACCGGTAAAAGTTGTGTGCCTCTCGTAGAGGTGATTTTCTTTTGCAATGAAACCTCTGAATTTCACTACAAAAAGATATTGGGAAGTGTAGATGCTCCCATGGATTTTGCACAAAAAAGGGACTTTTCCTACTTTAATGGCAAGTGTAGACATTGCTACAGCAGCCCAACTGTATCAATGCAGCTGTCCCACCACAGCATGGCTGATGCAGATGGTCGGAAGAGCTTTACCATTGTCATAATTACCCCACCTCTCCGAGAGGTAGCTTTATCAGCAGATCTCTCCTGACAAAGTAACAGTGTCCACTCTGGTGCTTAGGTCAGCGTGCCTTACTTCTTTCAGGAGGTGGCTTCTCCACACTCCTGAGTGACTTCAGCACTTACTGCGGTATTACTTGTATGTAGAAATCCTGAGTAGCTTTCCCAGACCTGAGGAAGAGCTCTGTGTAGCTCAAAAGCTTGTCTTTCATCCACAGAAGTTGATTCAATGCAAGTAAAAAGATGGTCATTTTAATTGCTCACTTGGGAAACTCAGCCTTTGATCTGAATGCCAAGCTAAGTTCTTTCTGGTTCACAAATCACCAACAGTAATAGATTCTGTAGGCCACATTCTGTCCTTGAGATCTGTGCAACCTCATTATATTGACGGTTGTCAGTAGAGTCTGCACATATGTATCGGAATAAAGAGAAATAGCACATCTGTTCAGGAAAAAGGCATCATTTTTACAAACACTTTCCAAAAAGAAACCACTTAAATATTTAGGCTATGCCACTATCAAGGTTAGTAACTGAGAAGTAATCCATATTTGGGGGTCTATTCTGTCACTCAGGGGCGGATGAGAGTTTTGCGGGGCCCAGGGCAGCACAATTTCTCCGGGCCCCCCTTTGGAGAAAAAAAATAGAAAAAAGGCGTCAAATGCATAAATTGAAGGCTATTTTCATATTAATGTGAATTGGGTAAATTTGATAGAAACTTAATTTAGCTGGATACTTTTTATTCTAATTATATTGTAATTCATTTTTAAACAAAATTCTGCATTAATAAAAAGGGGGGGATGTCCAAACGTTGAGCAAAAAAAGCACCCTCCCCCCCAAAAAATAATCATGGCACCTTTAAATCTCACACTCCCTATCCCCACCAGACATGGCAGGGGAAGAATATCCGAAGTGGCTTTCCAGCTCAGAAAAACTGAAAATACCAGACATTTTACTGGTCTGGCATTTTACCGGTCTGGTATTTTCTGGGGTTTTTTTACCTAACAGAAGCCACAAATACTGGACTGTCAGGGCCAGTACCAGACACCTGCAACCCTAGTCGTAACTCGAGCCTGCATTTACAATAGGCCAAGGACATAAGTC
>JANRFK010006699.1:194625-214279 GCA_030068395.1 Apalone spinifera | reverse complement strand
CACCCTGGGAGGGCTGGAGGCCCCCTATTTTGAAATAAGTGTCTACACAGCACTCATTTTGAAATAGCTATTTCAAATTTGGCGTAATTCCTCGTAGAATGAGGTATACAAAGTTGCATGAAGCCCTGAGTTGCTTCTCACTTGCATGTGGCACTCAGCTGATTTTTTGGGGGGTCAGTGGCCCCTGACCCAAAAAGGGTTCCCTTTGTGATGGGCTAGATAATAGGGGTCCTCTTGGGATTGCTCTCAGAGTGTTGGTCACACCACTGAGCCCACCTAGCTTGCCCTTTGGGGCACCCCACGACCCTGTCCTGCTGAGCTAGTAGCTCTGGTCTCCCCCAGCCATGGCACAGAATTGGGACAACCACCCTGCGGCAGAGCAACACAGGTGTTAAACAAGCTCAGCTCTGGGCTGTTGACATTACTCAGGAACACAGCCCCCCAAAAGGACCAAAACCCGAAATAAACCCATCTTACTCTGTATAAAAGTTTTACACAGAGAAACCTTATAAGTTCTCACTCTTTATCAATGAAAGAGAGCTATGCAGAGTAGCTGCTGTTCCCTAGATAACAATGATTTACGTTGGGTTTGATAATAAACAAAAGTGTTTTTATTAAGTATAAAAAGTAGGATTTAAGTGACTGCAAGTAAGTTACTAAGCCAAAATAAACAAATGTCTAATATACTAAGAAACGTGTTACTTGTAAAGTATATTCCTCACCCTTTGTCCCTGGTTCAAGGCAGAGTTGTTGTTTTTCCTCTCTCTGGCCTGGGTCTACAGCTCTCTGTGTTTTATGGGTTCTTTGTTGTCACGTTTCTGTTAAAAAAGAACCAGTGACCCAGAGGCAAAAGGAGTAGATGGGCTTCTTTATTGCAGATACATGTTCTGCCTTGGGCCCCCAAAACCCTGTCCAAGTGAGCAACATATTAACCAATAGCATATTCTTTTATCCTAGTTAGTATATAAATACACATATCTATTACAACTCCCTTTAAACCCTTAATTAGTAATGTGAATACCCATATAAAGAATAGTAATAATCATGTGATGAATATAATCATACCCACCCTGTTTATTGTTTGCAGCACTTTTAGTTGAAGCATGCAGCTTACCGGGGGCGGGGGGCTGAGAAGGTGCTGTGACCCTAAATATATTTCAGAGTAAGTGGGAAAGGACGGACAAAGGGAAGATAACATGGAGTTCTTCTTTGAGTGCTTGTCCATGCACGGATTTCTGAGAGTTTTCCCTTAGTGATACCCGTTGGGCCAGCTAGGGAGCCCCCTGGAGTGACGCTGCTATAGCCGTACATATGTACCCCTGCTGGCCCTCCACCACTTCAGTTCCATCTTACTGCCCATGATGGTTGGTGGAGCTCCCTTCTCGCTGGCCTGCAAGCGTGATCTCAGTGGTATTCAAAAGACTTTAGAATAGTTAGCACTTAGTTGAATCCCTTTGTTCTTTCCAAGTTGCTTCCCCTGTTAAGTACCGGTTTAGATAGTTAGATAAGTTTTTTTGGGTTGGGGCTCCCCTGTTGCCTCCCCTTCCCTCCAAGCCCATGGGGCATGCCAGGGCCACATGGCTTTAAGCCCTGTGTTGACTATTCCAAGCCTATGCCCTGTGGTGACCCACACGATCTGTGCCTGAAGTGTTTGGGTGAGGCTCACGTCCCGGCGAACTGCAGAATCTGTCGCAGTTTCAAGTCCCGGACTCTGTGTGAGAGAGATTCGTGCCTGAAGATACTCCTGATGGAGTTGGCGCTTTACCCAGCACCGTTGCTGGACTCGGCACCGGCATCCCACAGCTCACTGCCCTCAGTGTGGGAGACTTCTGGGTGTTCAGGGGACTCATTGTCATTGAGGTGCCCTGTGGCATAGTACTGTTCACAATCACCGATGCCGTGCATGAAGAGGAGAGCAGAGAGGGGCAGATCTCTGCCCTGGCATGTGCCCATGGTGTGCCCCCAGTTGGGGCACTCTGTTGCGCCTGCACCAGCTGCGAGGTCTGCTGCTCCTGGGCTGGACCAAGAGCTGCGTGCAGCGGAGGAGCCAGTTCCGGTTGAATGGCCTTCCACTCCGGACACATTTGAGGTGGCGCAGGAATTCATTGAGCTCACCGCTGATTCACCCTCGCCTCCTCTGGAGTGCTGGGACCAGCCTCGGGCCTGTGTATCGTCAAAGGCACCGGACACGAGTAGGCCCGCACCGTCCTCGACATCAGCGCCCCGTGCAGTGCTATGTTCTTCGGTGCTCATGTCTACGCCAGCACCGAGTCCTTTGGTACTGCTGCCCTCGCTTTCTCAGGAGTCCAGGGAGAGCTCAGCCTCTAGCACGCTTATCCTGGCGATCCAGTCCCCAGCACCAGGACACCTCATACCCCCACTGCTGGTGTGGCACTAGGGCAAGCCGGCATCCGTCGTTCGGAATGCGGAGTGGCACCATTCCCCGGGTCTGGCCTCTGCCCTGCCTTGGTCAGAGACCAACTACTTGGATTCCAGCATGGAGTCGGTGCGGTCTAGGGCATCACTCTCTCACTCCCACTTCCACTCAAAATCCCAGCACCGTTCCAGGTCCCTGCGTCACTCTCACTCTTGGCATCGCAAGCGCCAGGACAGTGTCTCAGGTCACTCGCAGACCTGGCCTTCTGTCACGGCTCAATCCCCCAACCTGACACTACGCGTGCAGAGATGGGGGGCCGGCTAACCGAATAAACTCTGCAAAACCTGTCTCTGTGATTCCCAGAAACAAACTTCTTCAATCTCAGTCCCTCTGAGATTCAACACCCTCCCCCCAAGATGGTTCTTTGCTGTCACCACCCACGTAATTACAAGAAAATATAAAAATAAACTCTTTTCCAGGAAAGAGATCACTTGGGAAATCCCCTTCCTAAGGTAAAGCTCTTCCCTGCCCCCCTCTCCCCAACCTCCGTTTTGCTTGGAGTTGGGAAAAACAGAGGACTCTGTCCTTGTAACTAGGCACTTACTCCTAGGAACACAGCAATCAATCAACCGGTTAATTAGAATAAAAAGACAACTCTTTTATTATCAAAACAAAACTACTGTTGCAAGCATAGTAAATTGGTTAGATGGTAAATAGCCACAATTTGATATATACTCGGGGAAAGTCCCTGGGCTGTAATCCTTAGTTACAAAAGAGAAAACAATTAGCCAGCTCAGACATGATTTCCAAACCCCCAAACAAGGAAAATGATAAACCGTTGACGCACACTCTAAACTTTTCCCTACTTACACATTTGAAGAAGTCCGTTCTTAGAGAGATAAGCCTCTCCCATCTCCCTCAATACCTGGGAGAAACTGCTCTGATCTCAAACAAAGAAGAGAGAGAGAGAAAAACCTCTCTTTTCCAGTTTGAAATTCCTACCTACATTGTTAGTGGCTGATTGTCCGAACCCCCCCAGCTGAAACCTTTGCTAGGTACCTGAGTTAACCCCTTAGTTACTGGGTGCTAGTCAGCACTCCTTCTGATCATGACACCTCCACAGTGGCAGCATCTGGACCAGTGGCCATTTTGGATCCACCAGGCCCTAGGGAGTGCTCCCTCCACAGCAGGATCCTCGTGTTTAGGGATCCGGGCCCCACCTTGGGCCACTCCATTACCCAGTGCCCCAGCACCACAGGTTTTGGCAGTGTGGGGTGAATCCCTTCAGCCCCCGTAGGAGGGGGGATGGGGACCATGGGCCGTCGGGGCAGTCTGCCCCTTCTCTGGCATCATGAGCTGGAGGACTCAACTGTACAAGAGTATTCATTGTCCTCCCCTGAAAAGGCCCTAGGGTTGGCCTCTTCATCAGTGCCAGCCTGGACTCTCAGGCCCATCAAGAACTCCTCTGGAGACTGGCCCACAGCCTTGGGGTACAACTCGAATGGGCCTCAAAGATCTCCAGTCTGACAGTTGATATCCTCAATGTGGAGGTGGCATCTCGTGTGGCCTTGCCTTTAAATAAGACGGTGGGCAAAATCACAAAGGCCCTCTGGCAGACACCAGTGTCTATTTGGCCTATGGACAAAAGGGCAGAATAGTGATACTTTGTCCCTCAGGCAGGCCATGAGCACCTGTTCGCTCATCCTCTACCGGGCTCGATAGTGGTGCAGGCTGTTAACCACCGCGAGCTCCGGGGCAACCTGCCCCTACCTCCAAGAACCAGGAGACCAAGCCATCAGATCAGTTGGGTCACAAGGCCTATGCCTCGGGGTGTGTGTGGGGGGTCTCCTACTCATGATTGCTAACCAGCAAGTCCTCCTGAGTAGGTATGCTTTCAACTTGTAGGCAGCTATAGACAAATATGGGGAGTCGCTGCCCCAAGACTCGAGGCAGGCATTTAGAGCCTTGTCCAAGGAGGGCAAGGTAGCATCCCCGGCCGCACTCCAGGCAGCTCTGCACTCCGCGGATGTGGCAGCCCATACCATGGCAATGGGCCTGGTCCTGCCCAGGGGCGCATGGCTTCAGGTGTCTGGCATTCCTCCAGAAGTCCAGAACACGATCCAGGACCTGCCCTTTGAGGGTGCGGGATTATTTGCAGAACACACTGTTATTAGCCTCCATTGGCTAAAGGATTCTAGGGCAACTCTCAGGTCCCTAGGTATCCATACCCCTGTACTGCAGAGGTGCTCCCTCCCGAGGGCCCTGTTCCACCCTTTTCAGCAGGGGAATAGGTTGGATTTCTCTAGGTGCAGGGGCCGTAATAATAATAACAACAGAAGTCGCAGATGTCCCTCCTGCTCATCTTCCGTCCGGGGGGGCAGGCCCCTCCAGCAAGCCCTAGGCCAAATCTTTGAAGGTGTGAACAAGGACAGCACACCAGTCTCAGACTGGAGGCCCTATACCGATCGCCTCTTCCCCTTCCATCGTGCCTGGTCGCTCATCACAAAGGACCGCTGGATCCTGGACACGGTGAGGAAAGGGATACTTCATCCCCTTCTGCTCCTGCCCCCCTTCGCCGTCTCTCTTCCGGGATCCCTCTCATGGGCACCTTCTCAAGGTGGAAGTGCAGAAGCTTCTCGACCTGGAGGAGGTAGAGGAGGTCCTTTGGGACCTCAGAGGAAAAGGTTTCTACTCCTGCTACTTCCTGGTCCTGAAGACCAAGGGTGCTTTCTGCTCCATTCTGGACCTGAGGCATCTAAATACCATAGTAAAGTCCAAGTTCAAGATGGTTTCCTTGGCCTCCATTATTCCTTCCCTAGCCATGGAGACTGGTACACTGCCCTCAATCTCAAAGACGCCTACTTTCACATTTCTATCACATCTGCGCACGGGTGATTCTTCCGTTTTATGGTGGGTTGTGACCATTATCAGTTTACGGCCCTCCCCTTTGGCCTTTCTGTGGTCCCCAGGGTTTTTACAAAGTGCATGGCAGTGGTGTCTGGTTTCCTGAGGAAGCGGTGGGTCCAAATTTATCTGTACCTGGATGATTGGCTCGTAAGAGGCTCTTCCCCATTCCAGATGATCAGCCATATATCCCTTGTAAGGAAGACTTTCCTCAGACTGGGCCTTATGAGACCAAATCCACCCTGGTCCCCACTCAAAAGATAGAATTTGTGGGAGCTTTCTTACACATGACAAAGGCCAGGGCCTCCCTGCCCATGGGGCGCTTCATGGCACTAAAGGAGGCCATCCTGCAGCTCCAGTTGTTTCCCATTACAACGGCCCGCTGTCGCATGAGGCTGCTGGGGCTTATGGCAGCCTGCACTTATGTGATACAACATACCTGGCTCAGACTGTAGCCGCTTCAACTATGATTGGTATGGGTCCACAACCCAGCGTTCCAGCATATGGACGCAGTGGTGACGGTGCCTGCAGACGTGTTGAAATCCCTCGACTGGTGCGAGGAGGTGGTCTGAGAAGGAATGCCATTTCTCAGCCTTTCCCCGTCCATTCAGCTGGTGACACCTTGGGAAGCTGTGGACGCAAGATATGTGGGGCCCCATGGACCTCTCCCTTCATATCAATGTCAGGGAGTTGAGAGCTATTCGCCTTGCCTGTGGTGTGTTCCTACCACAGCTTCGAAATAGGTGCGTTTTGATTTTGACTGACAACAGGGCTGCGATGTTTTATATAAACAGACAGGATGGTGCTGGCTCCTATCCCCTGTGCAGGGAGGCTCTCCTCCTCTGGGAGTTCTGCGTGGCTCACAACAGTCACCTGGTAGCTGCTTATCTCCCTGGGGCCCGGAACGGTTTGGTAGATCACCTCAGCAGTCCTTCAAGGGGCACGAGTGATCCCTCAGGGTGAATGTAGCTCTGTCCATTATCCACAGGTGGTGTTTTCCCCACCTGGACCTGTTCGCAACCTGCAGCAACAGGAAGTGCCCTCGTTTTTGCTCCCTATTCAACCACAGTCCGCAGTCTCTGGGAGATACTCTCATGATCCCTTGGCCTCAGGGTCTTCTCTTTGCCTTTCCCTCCTTCCCACTGATCCACAGGGTGATCCTCAGGGTCAGGGAATTTCAGGCCTCCATAATCCTGATAGCTCCAGCCTGGCCTTGTCAGCATTGGTTCCCAGACCTTCTTGTGCTCTCAGTGGAGCAGCCTCTAGTCCTCCCTCTGTGCCCAGACCTAATTTTTCAGGAGTTCGGCAGGCTTTGGCACCCAAACCTCCACTCCCTGCACCTCATGGCATAGAAGCTCCATGGCTGATGGCCAAGGAGAGGCAGTGTTTGGAGCAGGTCCAGGCAGTTCTCTTGGGAAGCCGTAAGTCCTCCACTCAGTTCTCTTACCTGGCGAAGTGAAAACGCTTCGTCCTCTGGTCAGGCAACAAGGGGTTCTCCCCTATGGAGACCCCTGTGCCTGCTATCTTGGATTACCTCCTGGGGCTCAGGCTTGAGGGCCTGGTACCTTCTTCAGTACAAGTGCACCTAGTTGCCATCTCGGCTTTTCATTTGGGCTCGAGTGGCAGGACCGTTTTCTCAGATACCATGGTGTATTGTTTTCTTAAGGGGTTAGATAGGGTCTACCCTCAGGTGTGCAAGCCCTTGCCCTCTTGGGACCTAAATCTGGTTCTCACAAAGCTCATGGGTTCCCCCTTTGAACTGTTGGCAATGTGCTTGCTCCCTTCTGCACCTTTCCTGGAAGGGGACCTTCCTGGTGGTCATTACTTCAGCCAGGTGAGTGTCGTAACTGAGGGCCCCATAGTATTGGTGGACCCTCCCCGTACACAGTCTTCTTTAAGGATAAGTTCAGGCTGTGCCCCCACCCTGCCTTTTTGCCCAAGGTGGTTTCTTACTTCCATGTTCATCAGGACATTTTTCTTCCTGTTTTTTACCCAAAGCCTCACAGCTCTGGGACAGAGCAGGCTTTATACACACTTGACGTGAGACGTGCTTTAGCTTTTTATTTAAAGAGGTCCAGACCCTTCCGTAAGTCCCCTCAATTGTTTATGTCTATAGCGGATAGGATGAAGGGCCACCTTGCGTCAGTCCAGTGTATTTCATCCTGGATCACAGCTTGTATCAAAACGTGCTACAAACTGGCGCAGGTTCCTGCTCCGCCGATTACAGCTCATTCCACAAGAGCTCAAGCACCTTCCACAGCCTTTGTGGCCTAGGTGCCCATTGTAGAGATTTGCAGGGCAATCCCCTGGTGGTCGGTGCACACCTTTGCTAGCCACTGTGCCATTACACAACATGCCAGGGAGGATGCTGTTGTGGGTAGGGCTGTGCTGTAGTCCGTCTCTCAGTAGGCTCCGACCCCGCCTCCTGGGGGTTAGCTTTGGAGTTACCTAAGTGGAATGAACATGAGCAAGCACTCGAAGAAGAAAAAATGGTTACTTACTTTCATAACTGTTGTTCAAGATGTGTTGCTCATGTCCATTCCACATCCCACCTGCCTCCCTTGTGTCAGAGCATTCCAGCAAGAAGGAACTGAGGGGGTGAAGGGCCAGCGGGGATATATATGCACCGATATAGTGGCGCCACACCAGGGAGCTTCTTGGCTGGCCCAATGGGTGCCACTAAGGGAAAACGCTTCGACAATGCGCGCACATGGCGTGAACACACCATGAGCAACACATCTTGAAAAACAACAGTTACGAAAGTAAGTAACCATTTTTTATACACAGTGGCATTTGTTAGAGTTACATTGTTTGTGCAGCTGTATGCTTATCTATTCTAGGCAAGCATGAAGGGAGGAAGAAAACATCTCTAAAAATCAATAGGGACAGTGCCTGCCTGTGCTGTACCCCCATTACCATGGTAACACTTTCCCACGTCAGTGAGGGGTTTTTGTCTGTGCCCCCAACTGATCCTTCTGTGGATCAGTGGCCCCCAACCCTAAAAAGGTTTATCACCCTGCTGTAAGGGGCAAGCAGATGGGGAAGGAAGAGAAGAGGGAGACATAGGGGAGGGGTTGGGGCCTGGGTAGAGCAGCGGTGGAGTATGGGTGAGGTCACAGACTGGGGTCTTGTCTCCTAGGTACAGCTTCACCCGCTTCCCATGTCTAGGGAACAGTATTTTGGGTACTCCTTGATCAAATGATCACCAGTCAGAGTACGTCTACACAGCAACATTATTTCAAAATAACATAGGGTATGTGTACACAGCAAAGTTATTTTGAAATAACAGCTGTTATTTCAAAATAACTTTTCTAGCATCTACTCAGCCAAACCGCTATTTTGAAATAGCGAAGGGCTTATTTCGAAATATGTAAACCTCATTCTACGAGGAATAGCGCCTATTCCAAAATAGCTATTTCGGAATAGGCTCTCTATAGACAGGAAAGAGGGGCTATTTCGAAATAGGGGGCCTCCAGCCCTTCCCAGGGTGCCCAGCTGGCCGCTCTGGCCATAAACAGGAAAACTCTTCTCCTTCCCCCCCCACCCCACGGAGCTCTTAAAGGTCTACAGTCTGCCCAGAGCCTTTGTGACTACCAGCAGGCCTGCCAGCCCTGAGCCACTCTGCTGCTGCCCCGACCCAGTGGCACAAAATGAGCCAGCCAGCCAGTACCAGCCAGCCCTCCACCACTCCCCGGGAGCAGTCCTCCAGCTCCCAAGAGCCTGCCAGGGGCCAGAAGAGATGGGCACCTTCATGGTCTAGTGTGGAGGTCAAGGGGAGATGCCACCAACCTGCAGAATCTACGTACTAGATGCAGGAACGCGGCTGTCTATAGCCAGATGGCTGCCAGCATGTCCGACAGAGGCCACATCTGCACCCAGGAACAGGTGCGGATGAAGATTAAAGAGCTGCAGCAGGCTTGTGACAGGACCAGAGACGGCAGCTCCCTCCACAGCAATCGCTCCTCCTCCCACTCTCTCTCCCCCTCTCTCTTCTCCCTCCATATCCTCCACATGCCCCTGGGGATACTGAGGCCCCCACGCCGGTGATACTGGGAGCCAGCGGCCCAGGCGCTGCTCCAACCCTGAGCCCTAAGCTTCTCTTCCCCCTTCCTCCCCCTTCCAGCTCCCTCCTCCCAAGTTTTCCTCCTACCCTCTCCTACCCTCTCTCCTCTCCTCTCCCGCCTTCTTTCCACAATCTCACCCAAGTTTCATTTCCCACCCAGTTTTGCTCAATAAACACAGTTCAGTTTGTTAAAAAAAAACAAAACCCGAATTTATTTTCCATGAGGAACAGGGGAAAGGGAGGAGAAAGTGGAAGGATATGAGGGAGGAGTGAGGCACAAGCCCCCAGTGAGGCAAACCAGGGAGCACTGCTACTCATCCTCCAGGTAGCTCTTCCGCAGGGCCTTGTGGATGCGCACAGTCTCCTGATGGACCTCCCGGAGGGCAGCGGTGGGGCTGTGTGTACAGGCTGGCCAAGCACCTAGCCTCCACCACCCAGCCTGGCAGGAAGACCTTCCCCTTCCGCTCTCACACATTGTGCAGCATACTGCGACCATGTGCGGAATATTCTGCTCTGAGAGGTCCAGGCGGGTGAGGAGGCATCTAAAATGGGCCTTCAGCTGCCAAAAGGCACCCTGGACCACCATGTGGGCCCTGCTGAGCCTGGCATTAAATGCCTGTCGGGAAAGGTTGAGGTGTCCAGTGTAGAGCTTCATCAGCCAGGGCTGTAGGGGGATAGGCCACATCCCTCATCAGGCAGACAGGCATGTCCACATCTCCAACTCTGATGTGGCAGTTGGGGAAGAAAGTCCTGGCGTGCAGCCTCTGGCACATGGAAGAGTTGCGGTAGATCTGGGCGTGGTGTGCTTTGCCCGACCAGCCAACATTAATGTCCAGAAAGTGGCCCTGGTGGTCAGTCATGGCCTGCAAGATCACTGAAAAGTATCCCTTCTGGTTGATGTATATGATGGCTTAGTGGTCCGGGGCACGGATAGGGATGTGTGTCCCGTCAGTAGCCCCCCCACAGGTAGGGAAGCCCAGGGCGCCAAACCCCTCGATGATAGCATCAACATCTGTCAGGCGGATGATTCGGCGGAGCAAGATGGTGTTGATCGCCCTGCCCACCTGCAAGAGGACACACAAAGCCCACGGCAGGGTGCCTGAGAGTTCCCTCCTCTCCCCTCTAATCCCCCACTCTCCCACGTACCAGGAGCAGCTCCCAGCAATCCTGGCCATTGCAGGGAGGCCTCTCTGCGGCTGGGACAGAACAAACCCTTCCAGGGAGGGGACTTATACCACCTCTACCCCACTCTTCCCCTAGGGCAGCCCATTCCTTCCTTCCACCCCCCTCCTGGGACAGTCGCCCGAGATTGCCATACCTTCATGAGCACGGCACCGACAGTGGATCTCCCCACGCCGAACTGGTTCCCCACGGATCGGTAGCTGTCCAGCATGGAGAACTTCCAGAGGGTGATGGCCACATGCTTGTGGAGGGGAATAGCAGGCCTCATATGCGTATCCCATTGCTTCAGAGCCAGGGCGAACCACTCGCAGAGCTCCAGGAAGGTGTCCTCCTTCATCCTGAAGTTCTGGATCCATTGTTGGTCTCCCCAACGCTCTAGGACTATGTGGTCCCACCATTCAGTGCTGGTGTCCAGACGCCAGATGCGGCGGGGCACGCCAGCATCCTGGTCCTGCAGCCACTCTGCCACATACCCCAGGAGGGTCTGGAAGAAGGCCTGGAGGTTGGGTTGCTACAGATCCTGTGAAGCAGCCTGCAGAAAGTGCTGCAAGACTTGCAGCAACATGTCCAGGAGCTCCATGTTGGAGAGTGCTGTGGTGTCCTGAGTGTGAGCAACCAGAGTACGCAGAGAAAAAATGCTTTGCTGTTCCTCAGTGAGGTAAGCAAGCAAGCAGGGAAACTTGAGAACTGGCTGTCCAGAAAGGTTCCTTTAAGCACGAGCCTCAGATACCTTGTGTGGCTAACTCCTGACCTGATGCCCTGCCAGTTCTGGCCGGTTCTGGCCAGCCTTAAATGCGATTCAGCATCCAGTCAGTGTGGACACACTATTTCAAAACAGCAAAACACTATTTCGAAATGCATTTTGTGTGTAGACGTGTTATTTTGAAATAAGATATTTCAAAATTACTATTTTGAAATATGATATTTTGAAATAACGCTGTAGTGTAGACATGCCTTTGGTCTGCATCTACACAACAGGCAGTTATTTTGAAATAATGTCGAAATATTGTCAAGCTGGAGGACTTCTTACTCCAACTCCTGTAACCCTCCTTGTACGAGGAGTAAGGGAAGTTTGGAGGAAGAGTGCTCTATTTTGAAATAAGTGCTGTGTAGACACTCCCAATTTCAAAATAAGCTATGCAATTGACGTAGCTCAATTTGCGTAGCTTATTTCGAGTTAAGCCCTGTTGTATAGATGCACCCTTAGAGTTACTAACTCTACTCCATATCCCCAAATGAAGCACACCAAATTTTAAGGCAATCCAAGTAATAATGCACGTTTAAAGCTTGACTCTTTGAAGTGCTCTAAAGGAGGAAGCTAGTTTCAACCTTAACTCTAGCAGACCTCATGTTCTAATTCCTTCCTGAGTTGATGGTATTCCGCTGTTTGGACTTGATACTCCTGTTCCAGGATCGCTCAGTAAACTCTCCAAATTTCCTTTTAAGGCTGGTGATCCAATCCAGACCTACTTTGCTGCATCATCTGTACTAAGCACACTCAGACAGCCAGTGGGAATGGATGCCAATGGAATTTGTATTGATGGGAATCCTGCTGGTGAGTGTGGTAGTGCTAGCAGTTTTATTTTGATTGAGGATGACAATTCCTACTGATTTTTTCATGTTTCTTGCTCCCTTTTTCTAGGTTTCTTGGTGAGTAAAAGCACAAGCTGTATTCGGACCTTCACCAACTTGAGCGGCAGCTGCGCCACTGATCCTGCCCTGGATGCAGCCTCATATTATCGTGACTTTACTATACTAAAGGTGCATATCATCTTCCCCACCCACAGCAGCTTCTTGTACTGTGACTTAACATCATGTTCTCCTCACTTCCGAACTTTTTTGCCACTGTCTTTTCAGCTAATTTAGTTATTACTAAAGTAGAGCTCACTGGTGTGCTGTTCCTAGGATCTCCCAATCACATTGGCTTGCCCCACAGTACAAAAGCTGATTTCAATGAAAGATTGTTTATTACTCTGAGCAGTCCATCCATTCCATTCTATGTTTGTGTCACAGGAGGGCACTGTTGTACAGTTGATCATGCCACACACAGGGCATTTAATCAGCATCACAGAACAAAGATCAACAGTAGCTCAAATATACCTTTAACAAGTTTTATTGCCAGCAATTGTTGAGGAACAGTTTTAAAAACAATATACATAAATAGAGTAATTAGCAATTAAAAGGCATGTTAAAAAACAATGTTTAAATTGAATAGTTACCAGTTTAAATCTAATCCTTAACCCAATTTAGCAGCCTAATTCTTAATCCAATAGTAACACACGCACACACAAACACATTCCATCACCCTCTGGGGCTGGCCAAACCCCAGGTAATGTTGGTAAGTTTGATTGAGGTGGAAGTACGACGTGCACATCACCCCAATATGCCGAATTGATGGACTCCAACTTGTGTGGCAAAATGATGTGGTATATACTCCCTCGGCGGGGGACAGTTGAATGGGACGACATCCATTGGTTGCACACAGCCTGGGTGGGGTGATGTCGTACCCTCCTTCTTGCTAGTGTGACCATGACTTAGGTGCCCTGCTCTCACCACCCAATTCTGCTTGCCTCATCATGAGTGATAAACAATAGAATGTCCTTGACTAGGTCTCTCCCTTGTTATTCCTTCTTATCTGGGAACATTGCCTCCTTCTGTACCGTTTTGTCTCCTCAGCGCACACAGTCTTTTCTTTCACACAGTCCTTTTTCTCAAAGTTGTAAACAAGTCCATAATCCTCCAGGGCACTGGCTTGAACCTTTGTATGGCCTCTCTTCAGCTCACTTATCTTAATTCACTTATGCCAACCTTTCACACCACTCGTGATTCGTGACATTCGTACAGAACTCCTGGATCAAGAGCATCTTGTCTTGGTGACTTGCTGCTATTTATTGAATTATTTGTTTCTTTACCATTTCTGTTGACCTGCTCTGTTCAGTTATAAAAGATGTATCTTCACATCTTTTGTGGTGAAGAAACAAATGACATAACAAATCACAAGAAATTCTTTAAATATTTTTGACTATTTGCATGTCAAATATCTCTCCTTTAGCCCTCCTAATTTCCAGTTAATGCTTTTTCTGCTACATTTGCTTGCTTCTTTATTTTGACTTATCTAGGTTTGGATTCCTATGTTCTGAAGGATATCTCTTTGACTCAAGTAATTTCTTGTATTTAACTACTTGGGGTTTTTTCCTTGTCTTTTTTGTTTGCTTGTTTTATTTAAGGGAATTCATGTGGCCTTTGAGACTATTTTTATGACTTGCCTCAAATAGACTCCATTCCAACTCTGAGCATTTTAATTTATTTTGACATTGTTTAAAAGTAGGAAGATAGTCAAAGACAACAAATTTATCTAAAGTATAGTATCCAGTGACAACACTTGTGGTTTTTCCCCCTCCCAGAATGTTGATTACATTAATTACATTGAAACTAGTATTACTTAATGTCTCAGTAATAGTCATTGAGTTGCTTCTTGTATGGATGTTAGTTATAGATTAAATATTTCATGGTGCTCTAGGAAGTAGTCAGGAAACTATTTCTCTAAACCTAGTCCTGTTGTGATGTTTGACTAGTTTATATGCAAATAGCAGACATCATCTATTGTTATTGTATTAGGTCCTTGTCTACATACAAATAATTGCACTGTGTTTTAACTAAAATAGTTTAAAAAAACCCAAAACACCTAGATTTAGTTAAACCAGTGCACACCACTGTGTGGTCCCTTTTAAATCTGTTTACATGTGGCTTATATTGATTTTTTGTGTGTCTGTAGAAGGTTTTCTGTTGGTTTGATTATTTTAAATTGAAGTTTTGTAATTTAAGTATTTTACAAGTCCTTATCCTTAGGGTATATCTACATTATGGATACTATATCCACATAGCTCTGTCAGCATAGCTATGCTCTCATATCCCCCAGTATAGATGCAGCCTACACCAACAGAAGGAATTTTCTGTTACTATAGGAATGCCACCTGCCCGAATGATGTCAGCTATATTGATAGAACACTCTTCTTTTGACATAGTTGCATCTACACTTGGGGTTTTGTTAGCATAACTGCATCAGTTGGGGATGAGTTTTTACAAAAGGGTGTCACAAGGAAGAGGGAGAAAACTTGTTCTTCCTGGCCTCTGAGGATAGAACAAGAAGCAATGGGTTTAAACTGCAGCAAGGGAGGTTTAGGTTGGACATTAGGAAAAAGTTCCTAACTGTCAGGGTGATTAAACACTGGAATAAATTGCCTAGGGAGATTGTGGAATCTCCATCTCTGGAGATATTTAAGAGTAGGTTAGATAAATGTCTATCAGGGATGGTCTAGACAGTACTGGGTCCTGTCATGAGGGCAGGGAACTGGACTCGATGGCCTCTCGAGGTCCCTTCCAGTCCTAGTATTCTATGATTCTATGATCCGTGACCAATGTAGCTATGCCGATGTAACTTCAGTACAGATGAAGACTCAGTTGTCTGTTTGACCTTTCTCAACATTGAGTGCACTTATTCTCCTTTATCTGATTCAGAAGCTTGTAATGTAATTCTACTAGTATTGTCATAATCTTAGGGGCTGTGTCTACATTGGCAAGTTTTTGCGCAAAAGCACCCGGCCTGTCTACACCGGCGGGGAGTTCTTGCACAAGAACACTGATGTTCTAATGTGTGAAATCAGTGCTTCTTGCGCAAGAACTATGATGCTCCCGCTCAGGAATAAGCCCTCTTGCGCATCTGTTCTTGCGCAAGAGGCCAGTGTAGACAGGCAACATGAATGGTTAAAATGGCCATCGGAGCTTTCTTGTGCAAGAGAGCGTCTACACTGGCACAGATGCTTTTGCGCAAAAGCACATCTCTTGCGCAAAAGCACATACCAGTGCTTTTGCGTTAAAAGTATTTGCGCAAAATCTTGCCAATGTAGACGTAGCCAGGGTGTGTCTACATAGCAAAGTTATTTTGGAATAACGGTCGTTATTCCAAAATAACTATGCGAGCGTCTACAAAGCAATTCTGTTATTTCGAAATAATTTCAAAATAATGGGCAGCTTATTCTGACTTCTGTAAACCTCATTCTAAGAAGAATAATGCCTATTCCGATATAGCTATTTCAAAATAAGGCGTGTCTAGGTACTCCACTTCTGCTATTTCGAAACAGCCCCTCACCAGGGCCATTCTAAATTATTCTTCCTGCAGCTCTAAATTGAGATAGCACGTCTACATTAGGGAAGCCTGCTTTGTACTAATTTTGAGTCTTCCCTGTAATGTAGACATGCTATTTTGAAATAAGCTATTTCGGAATAGCTATTCCGGAATAGTTTATTCCAAAAATAACTCTGCAGTGTAGATGTAGCCTTAGAGTGGCCACATAACAAGTGGGAAAAATCAGGACAGGGGGTGTGGGGCAATAGATCCCTATATAAGCAAAAGCCCCAAATATTGTGACAGTACACTTAAAATTGGGACATCTGGTCATCCTGCCTAGTCTCAAACTTGCTATTTATATCCATACACTTTCCTTGTCCTTTCCACACAGAAATTCTCAGGAGGTACTATGGAATTTTTTTAGATACAGTGCTGCTCCCTCACCTTGAGGACTTAATCTATTCTGTCTGTTTTGTTGTCACTTGAAAACTCTAAGCCTGCCGCCTGGTGTCGGGGAAGAAAGAGAGATAGTTGATGTTGATATTTTTGGGACATACTCAGATACTATGAAGATGATTGTCAATAGAAGAACCTGGATGAATAGATACCTGATTCTCCCCCATCTTTATGCTACCCATTATGCATGGAATACCTTATTTGAACCAATACTGTATTTCAGTAACCGGGTTTGGTTCTTTAAAGGATTTGAAAACCACAGACAGAGGAATACTTCTTTTAAGGGTTAAACAAAGATTTTTTATTTTTTTCTATTTACTTTATAATTAATTTTCCATTTAAATCAATTCACTATTTTTGATTCTTTTAAGACAATATAATATACAAATAAAAAGTAGAAAAACAGTACAGTTAAAAAAACAAGAAATAATAACTTCTCCTACAGATATACCCTCCTGATTTATCTTTAAACAATTTCTGGAATTAACAAATATATAATACTTACGTTAAGAAAGATAGAAGCATTGCTTAGATTCAGGAGATATTCTTTTCTTTATATCTTTCCTTTTCTTTGAATTTTTTTTTTCATTGCAACTTACGACTGATGTTGTTCCCCTTTTGGAGCTTATGTGCGGCAGCGGGATTCAGCGCCAGGGAGGGAGCCCTGGTTGATCAGACCTAGCTTTTTGGATTCGCAACCTGTCCGTTCTTGGTCTGTTTCAGCCAACCTTATATACCCTGTTTCAGTATTTTGGTACTCCTCCACTGGCCTGACAATTGCTGACGTTAGATTTTTGTTGTTTTATTCTGCCCTTACAAAAACTTTCGTCTGCTCCATTTGGGGTAATCAGCACTTTGTTGCATATTGCTGTCTGAGTTACTGACTTCCCTAAAAGCGGGGTTACTGTTGGTCATCCAATCAAATTTTGTTTTTATTTTACATCTCCTGTATCTCACAATGCTGCCTTTCCTTTACACTTACAATTAAACTGGTGCTCATTTGACATATTCTGGGTAGCCCTCAACACCTTCCTTTCACACTGTAGACCAATGCTTTTTTTGTGATGGTACACACCGGTACGGCCGTCACCTTTTTTGTGGGAGCACTCGCCGCTTTCCCCCCGGCACAGCCCCCAGCCGGCTCTGGGACCACTTTCACTGCTCGGGACACACAGCAATTAAAGGGGCCACACCGCATTTCGTTCCGGTCTTTTTGCTTTTTCTCAACAAATTTTCCCTGTTTTTTTTTTTCTCTCAACCGGCATATATATATATTTTTTTTAAACAAAAAAAGCACTGCTCTAGACCACTACCCCTCTTTTCATTCAGATCCCTTCTCAAGATCCACTTCTGCTGTCCCACCCTCAAAAAATTGCCCATGGCTAACCAGAGGACAATTTAAAGTAACTTCTTAGCCTTCTTTTACTTACAAACATTTAAAAAACAAGTGGTCCTGTTGCACCTTAGAGACTAACAATAGATATATAGGTCTAGAGAACAAGACCTATGAAGGAAGACTGAAAGAACTGGGCTTGTTTAGTTTGGAAAGGAGAAGACTGAGAGGGGACATGATAGCAGTTTTCAGGTATCTAAAAGGGTGTTGTCACAAGGAGGAGGGAGAACATTTTTTCTCCTTGGCCTCTTAGGATAGGACAAGAAGCAATGGGCTTAAACTGCAGCAAGGGTGGTTTAGGTTGGACATTAGGAAAAACTTCCTACCTGTCAGGGCTGTTAAACACTGGAATAAGTTGCCTAAGAAGGTTGTAGAATATTTGGAGATATTTAAGAGCAGGTTAGATAGACATCTATTAGGGATGGCCTAGATGGTACTGGGTTCTGCTGTGAGGGCAGGGGACTTGACTTGACCTCTCGAGGTTCCTTCCAGTTCTAGTGTTCTATGATTCTGTGATTATATAGTATCATGAGTCTTTGAGGGGACAACCCCACTTCTTCAGATGGGACTCAAAAGCTTATGATACTGAATATATTTTTTGTTTATCTCTAAGGTGCAAGAGGACCACTTATTTTTAAGTTACAGACTAACACGGCTACCCCTTTGATACTTTTAATTACAGTGTAGATTGAGTTTATTAAATCTCTTTTTGTAAAGAATCTTTTCCAGATCTTGAATCATTCGTCTTCTGCACTTTTTCCCATTTGTCACCATCCTTTTTAATGTGTTGACACTGGAACTGGGCACTGTTTTAGTAATAGCCTCTCATATGTCACATGCAGTCTTAGTAACACTGCCCTACTTCTACTGATACAGTAATTCCTCATTTAACACTACAGATGCATTCTGAAAATGTTCGTGCTAAGCGAAAACGTGCTATGCGGGATCAATGGAAAAGGTGGGGGTTGCGTTTCAGGTGGTGGTGGCAAAGTCAGTTTTTTGTTGGTGCTGGGTCGTCAGTGTCAACATTGGATATCTAACAACATAAGATATCTAGCAACACAAATCGCCGTGGTTTGTTAAAACAGAAAGATAAACACATGAGTAAGCGGAGGAGCGCTGTGACCACATGAATTCATCCGCTCATGCACATTACCACTGTTTTCACCAACTTATACCGCCGCCGCACCAACTTATAGTCTGCCACTTGATTATTTTCGTGTTATTTCAGGGACAGTCGTATTATTTGAAAAATGTTTCCTAAAAAAAATTGTACTATTGCGAAAACGTGTTAAGCGGGCACATGTTAGAATAATTACCATATTCTACTTTGTTCATATGCCAGGATTGCATTTTCTTTTTGACCCCTGAATTACAATACAAGCTCTCATTCAATTAGTTACCTGCCAGCATCCCAAGTCCTTTTCTGTGTCACGGTTTTCCAAGTATAGTCTTCTATTCTAGAATTGTGTTTCTAACAGGAATCCACCCAATTTTGCCCTGGTGCCTCATTTTTCATTAATCTCACATGGGTCTTTCATCTACAGCAAGTGAAATAGATCTCTGGCCAAGTCACAAAAAGATCAGCCCTTTAAATCAAATCAAACCAACCAACCAACCACACATCTTCCATCCCAGTCTCATGAGGCACAGCCCCTTTTCTCCTGTTTTCTTTTCTCCACCACCATACTTCTCTTGGGCTCAGCTCTAGCCCTCCTGTACTCTTAGTCCCTTCATCCTTTCCTTGTTCAGAGGAGTCACCTTATTACCTTGCTTGAAGGCAGTCTGAACAGTTTGTCCATCCTCTCATTATTATGGGAAAGTAAAGGGAAACTCACAGGCTGTTAGCATAGAGGTTACCCATCTGTTATGAGTTCTCAGCCTTGGGCATGCTATGTGCCCAGTCTCCCCAAACTTCTATGTCTTCCTCCAATGTTCTCCGAGCCTGCCTGATAACCTCCTGCTCTTTATAGAGCACTAACTCCCAGGTCTCTATTTTTCTCAGTCTTCCAACCTACTCCTGGAGCATCAATTCTCAATGCTACCCTCTCTGAAGTCTTTCTGATCTGATCTTGCTCTGGTCACAGATTATCAGCTTCCATGAACATAAGAACATAAGAATGGCCGTACCGGGTCAGACCAAAGGTCCAT
>JANRFK010006699.1:179748-193005 GCA_030068395.1 Apalone spinifera | reverse complement strand
GGACCTTTGGTCTGACCCGGTACGGCCTTTCTTATGTTCTTATGTTCTTATTGTAGTGGGTCTTTGCCCATGAAAGCTTATGTTCCAAACACTTCGGTTAGTCTATAAGGTGCCACAGGACCCCTCGCCGCTTGTACTGATCCCTGCACTCTACTCTCTTGCTCTTCCCAGTTTTCTCTTATCACATCTAGAATTCCCCTGGGACAGCGTCCGAACAGCAGTTCGAAGGGGGAAAACCCGGTTGATGACTGGGGGACCTCTCGGACTGCGAATAACAAAGCCGGTAGTAACCGGTCCCATTCCCCGGGGTCCTGTTCCACGTACATCCGTAACATCCCTTCAAGGGTTTTGTTAAACCTCTCAACTAATCTGTCTGTCTGGGAGTGGTAGACAGACATTTTCAATGTTCTTATCTGAAATAGTCGACATAGCTCTCCCATTAGACGGGACATCACGTTCGTGCCCTGGTCCGTAAGGATCTCTTTGGGTATTCCTACTCACGAAAAGATCTTTACTAATCCAGTTGCTAAGTTTGGGGTGGTAGTATTTTTCAGGGGCACAGCCTCGGGGTAGCGTATCGCATAATCGATCACTACTAATATGTATTTGTACCCGTTCTTTGATATTTCCAACGGCCCGACCAGATCCAGGGCGATCTGCTCGAAGGGGACTTCTATCATGGGTAGTGGGACCAGGGGGGCTTTTGGAATCCCCTTACGGCCGGCCCTTTGACATTCGGGGCAAGAGGCACAAAAGTCCTTCACCTCCCGGTGGACCCCGGGCCAATAGAATCGCTGCGTAATTCGCTGCAGCGTCTTCTCGTAACCGAGGTGGCCCGCCCACAGGCTGGCATGGGCCACTTTTAAGAGACGGTGCCGGTATGCTCGGGGTACCAGTAGCTGTCTAACCAGCCCCTGCCCCTCCGCCCCTACCGAAACACGATACAAGCAGTCTTTGCGTACCTCAAAGTGTGGGGAAGTGTCCCGCTCTTCCTCCTCAGTGTCGTGTTCGCCGGCGTCCCGTGCCTGGGTCCAGGCGTACTGCAACAGGGGATCCTCTCGCTGCTCTCAAAGGAAATCACCTTCCCATAAGCCGAGTGTATGCCACACCGGCGCCCTTCCGTCTCCTGCTGCGGAAGTGCCTTTGCCAGGGTTGGCAGTTGAGCTGCCCTTTGGCCGCCCAAACGAGCCGTCCTGGGTGTTGGAATGCCCCACCATACCTTCGAGTGTTGGGGTGGATTCTGGACGCTGCCACTTGTGTACCGCTCGCTCAAACCCGACCCATTCTCTCCCCAAGAGGACGGGATACACCATTTTTGGGGCCACCACTATGTAACACCAACTGTTTTGGTCCTTGTCCGCTATATGGATCCAGGTGGTGAAATACTGGTGCACATCTCCGTGCACACATTGCACATGTACGGGGGGGGTCTCGGGGCCCACCTTCTTCTAAAAGGTCGGCCCTCACGATTGTTTGGCTGCAACCCGAATCTACCAAGGCCCACACCGGTTAACCGTTCACCCGGACCTGTCGCAGGATCTTACCCTCCGCTCGGCTCCCAGGCGGAGTTCCACCGTCATGGCCTGGGCGTATGTGCAATCCATATATGGGCACTCTTTTTGAAAGTGCCCTTCTTGCCCGCACTGGTAGCAGGTGGTTCCGCCGGGTCCCTGCCGCCCCGTGGTCCTCCCCGCGTCACTTGCTGGGTGAGGTTTCTCCATGGGTTCTCCGGCTGGCGGGGTCGTCCAGGCCGGGGCCAGCTTCCTCCCTTCTCCGTGGATCCCCCCACGCCTTGGGTTGGTTTCCATATCTCTTCGGGGTCGCCAAGGTCGCGGTGGTTCAACTCTCCCGGGAGGACTAACCTTACTTGCTTTGCCGGGCCCTTCCATCACCTCCGCCGCTTCGAAAGTATTCATTCATCAGATCGACGGCTTCGTCCAGTGTGGAGGGGTGGTGGCGCCTCACCCACTGTTGCCTGCCAGCCAGCAAGATATTTAGGAATTGTTCGAGCACCACCATCTCGGCTACCTGCCCGCCGGTCCGCTGCTCTGGTTCGAGCCACCTCCAGGCAGTCTCTCTTAGCCGTTGGGCCACAGCCCGTGGCCTCGCCCCCATGGGGTAACGTTCCTGGAGAAACTTCTGGCGGTATGATTCTGGGGTTATACCCATCTGGTCGAGTATGGCTTCTTTTACCTTATAATAACGCAGGGCGTCCCGAGTGCTCAGACTCCTGTAGGCTAGTTGGGCTTGCCTGGTCAAGTAGGGGGCTAAAATTGTGGCCCAGTGGTCTTCCAGTCATCGGGCCACTGTAGCCACCCTCTCAAAGGTGGTCAGATATGCTTCCGGGTCGTCTGTTGGGCCCATCTTTGTCAGGCGAAAGGTCATCTGGGGGCCATCCAGCCCTTCACCGCCGTCCTCCCCTGACCCAACGCAACCTCGGGCGCGGACCCCGTGCTCCAGGGAACCCATTGTTCCTGCTGGCTCTGAAATTGCTCGGCCAACTCCCTCACCGACTGTCTCTGCTGTTCCTGGTGTTGGGCTGACAGTTGTTGGATGAGGAGCGTTTGCTGCTGTTGGTTCTGTGTCTGATTCTCCGTGAGCCATGCCAGTATCTTGTTGGGCTCCATTTCTTCGGCACCTATTCCCGTTGGTGGGGGAGAGTGGATTGTGCCTCGCTTCTCCCAGTCCTCATCCGGCTATCTACTCCGCTGGAAAGAACGGAAAAAAGTGGAAGAAAAAAAAAGAAAAAAAAAACGGGAAAAAAGGATCCCCCCAAAAAAACCCTCACCGCTGTCCTTCCCCCTCCACGGCTTCTTTTTGTCACTACCCCAAGGGGTTTTTTGGTTTGTTTTTTTTAAAAGGCCCCCTCGCCCGTGTCCTAGGGCTCCGGGATCAAAGTGCCCACATTCTCCACCGTCTTGTGACAGTTCCTCGGGGTGGGTAGGCTAGCCCCCCTCCGAGTGCGGCACTTCCCTTTCTGTCCCTTGTCGGGCGCATCCGCCCTGACCGCCGCTGTCCGGCGTATCTCAACGACTCTCGGGAGTTTGTCTTGGCCTGAGACGAGGGAGAGAGGGGGGCCTGGGCCTGCCCTCACTCGCGGGCCCCAGCCCAGGGCCTTAAGGACTTGGACCACATCGCGGTCCTAATCCGGCTAACGGGGTCGGGACCCTAAACGCGTTAGCCCACGGGCTGATTCGCTGCCCTGTCCTGGGCTACTTCCTCTCTTCCTCCTCCCTGTCAGTACCTCTGAGCCCTCCGTCCGGCTGGTTCCTCCGGCCCCCACCGGCGGCGTTCGCCTCCCCTCCTTACTCCGTCCGGGCAGCTTTTGAATCTCCTGCCACTCGGACGTCGGTCTTGACGTCATCGTGACGTCACTGGCGTGTCCCCGTCCCCCACACCATCTTGCCGCGGGCCCGGCGTGTCCCTCCGTTGGCAGCTGTGCCGGGGCTCTCCCAGCCGAGCAGCGGCGTGTGAACAGCCGGGGCACGGCTGGTAAGCGGGCCCCCGACGCGCCAAAAGGGCACTTACCCCTCTTGGCCCAGTGAGGGGCCTCGGGGCCCCGTCACACCAAGTAATCAGAATCCCCTGTTGATAATTGTTTTGAGATGTGTCATCTAGCCTGTTCTTAATCAGTTCCATGTGGTGTACTGATGTTTTATAGTACTAACTTTTAATTCAAATTTTGTTTGATACCCAATAAAGTGCCCTACAAAAATGTAAATATATAATTCATCTATGCAGTTACCTTTATCAACCCAACGTGTAAGCTTGTCATAGAATTAAATCAGGCTTATTTATCAAGTGCTGTTTTCTGTAAAACCATGTTGAGTGCATTAATTATATTTCCAGCCTTTGATTGATTTGACTCTCATATCAGCTTTTCAGTTATTTTTCTTGTTGTTGATGTTGGGCTTCTGCTAGTGACCTGCTGTGCAAAGCCAATTTAAGGTATTATATGCCTGTGCCCATGGCTCCTGTGACATGATTAAAAAACCCTCTAAGCTTTTATTTACAAAAATTTATTTTCTAAGTCCCATGATTATGGAAAAAACCCTGGAAATATACACCATGTGTAGTTGATGCAGTGACATCTGTTCTACTATGCAGACATTCTGAAAAAATATTTCTGAGAGGAGCAAACTGCCTCATTCATTTCAATGACATATTAATATTTACATCAATATTAATTCTTTATTAAATCCTGGAATAACAGAAAAATTCCCAAAGGCTAGAACAGAGAGAATGGTGTACCAATATTCAGAAAGGGAAAACAGAAGGACCTTAGTAAAAATCAGGGAAACAGCTGGGGCACAGACCAGAGCTGTATCCACTAACTAGACGATATTTCTAGAACACAAAGTTGGTGGCAAGTTCTATGGCCTTGGAATTTGCAGAGCTCTGCTTATCACCATAGTATCTAGGCACTGGTGTGTGATATCTTAGTGACTCTGAGTACCTACAGTCAAAACATTTTTTATTTTTCTCTTCCAGGTCCCAGTTAATATGACTGATGTCGAGCTCATGCAGGTGATACTCTATGCCAGAGAAAATACTTCCTGCATTTGAGAAGGGAATTCTAAGTCTGAGGCATGCAGAATGAGCTGCTTGAATCAAGCATTTGGCAGGAATGGAAAAGTGCTGTGTCTGAGACATAGTTTTGGAGGAGAAAGCCACACTGTCTCTGGAACAATAATATGGGGAAAGTTTCAGCTGTGAGAGGGGTATACTCTCGGGTAGTGTGTATAAGTGAGTGAGTGGAAGATCTTTGGATTGGGATGGGTAGAGATGGAGTAGAGAGCAAGCCCTAGTTCCCAGATAGATTGGGAGTGGAAGGGGTAGGTCACAGACAGAGATCTGGTTGAAAAGGGAAAAGACTCAGACTGGGAAGTGGTTTGGAAAGAGAAAGTGGGAGAAGGCCTCAGGTTTTCTTCAAGTGATGGATCCCCTATATGTTTTCCACATATAGAACACTATGTTCTGGAGTCCAGAAATTCTTCAAAAGCAGTGTCCATTGACTCACATGCTCCCAACTAAGGGTATCTGAGGCAGAGCAGGCCAACACCTCTCCAGTTCTTTCTAACCTCTGCATAGCCTGAATTGGAGTTTAGTCCTCCTTCCCTATAACCTGAAAAAGTATGAAATATTTTAAATAGTTTATATCTGAACTGAAATGGTATTCTATTGGTAATCTGGCAACAGTAGCAGAGGATGCAACTGCTCATGGTGAACAAGGAGCCATCTACAAAATGAAGCGGCTAATCAGTGGTAAACAGCAGACACCAACAAATCACTCTTATTAGAGATAAACAGGGGTACCTGCTGATAACAGAAAAAAACCCCAAGAAATACACTGGTCAGAGCATTTAAAAGAATTGCTGAACAAGGAGTCATCTAAAGAGGAAGCAAACATCAGGGAGGTAGAAGAAGGTCTTGATATCAACACAGACACCCTAGCTAAGGAAGAGATCAACCAAACCATCAGATTCTTTAAAAATGCCAAAACTCCTGGCAAGGATAACTTGAATACAGAAATGTTCAAGGTAAATCTTGAATTAGTTATCCTGGCCCCTCTATTTACATCAGACTGGGAAAGAGAAAAAGTTCTAGATGAGTGGACCAGTGTTGTTATAGTGAAGATACCAAAAAAAAGGAAATCTCAGTGATTGTAATAACTGGTGTGGTATCACACTTTTATCTATGATAAGCAGATGAAAGTATAAGATCATAGTCTAGCATATATATGAGAAGCAGTTGATAGCATTTTCAAAAAAGAGCAGGCTGATGTTTTGGAAAGAGTGGGTGCACAGTCCAGATTTTCATTCTGTGAAACATAATAGAACAATGGTTAGAATCGCAACAGCAACTCTACATAAACATAATAGACTTTGAGAAGATATTTAATAACAATCACACGATCAGCCTGTGGTGCATTCTGCAGGCATATGGAATAATCAGCATCATCAAAAGCTACTATTTCAATTTTACATGCAGTACTGATCATAGTGAGCCAGTTTTGAAGTCAAAACAGTCAGGGTGGGTCATGTCTGCAATCCTCTTCACCTTTGCCATCAACTGGGTAATGCAACGTGCAACAGAAGACATACTAAGAGCATTACATGGATACCCTTCTCATCCCTTGAAGACCTGGACTTTGCAGATTATCTTGCTTTCCTATCACAAACCCAACACCATATTAAAAAAAAAACTTGACTCAACACATTCTGCCAGCCAATCGGACTGCAAATCAACTTCAGTAAGACTTTTAATATTGACTTACTGTCATGAGTATGGTTAGAGGGTTAAGTTCTCCCCAGTGTAGAAACATTCATATACTTGGGCAGCACCACCATTCAGGACATCCAGAACAAAACCACAAGCCAGGATATCCAGAACAAAATCAGTAAAGCCAGGAACACCTTCAGGAGCTCAATTACAGTCTGGAAATTATCTAAATACAACACTGAAACCAAACTCAAAATTTATCAGAGCTGCATAGTTTCAACATTACTATACAGTGCAAAATGCTGGGGAATGAGAAAGTATACATGTCCAAATTGTCTTAATTCCATACAGCCTTCCTCAGAAAAATTCTCTTTATCTTTTGGTCCAGAACCAGGGGTAAAAGTAACTTACAATTTCTTACTGATAATGTCCTATCACAACCTGTCCCCTGGTTGTGGGGGTGGGGCGCTCAAGGCAGAGGCTGGGGGAGTTGTGATGTGATAGTACTTGTAAAAAAAGTGAAGTGTGGGGGTCTCAGGGCAGGGCACTGGGGATGTGGGAGGAGATGCAGGAGTTAGGTTTGGGGTGTAGGAGGGACTCAGGGCTGAGGGTTGGGGTGTAGGAGTCAGAGTTGGGAGTATACAGGGGTGGGCAATAATTTTCTGAGGGGAGGCCACTTAATGAATTTTGGTACGTGGTTGTGGGCCAGCTCCACCCTTGGAAGGGGCAGGGCTGGGGACTAGCCTCCCCCCAGAATTGTATGGGGCTGTAGGCTTTGAATTAAAGACCCAGCAAAAGGTTTGCAGCTCTCTTCCCTGCCACTACTGTGTTGCCTGGCAGCCACCTAGGGTTTCTGCAGCTATTTAATGGGCTTGTCATTCAGCCCCTGTTGGGATAGCACCATGACTGTGAGCCATTTAAATAGTATCTTGCTGTCTGGGCCACTGCTTGGAAATTCAGTGGCATGGGCAGCAAGATATAAATAGAAAGTGGCCAGATGCAGTCTGCGGTCTGTATCAAAGTGTTGGGTGGGCTGGATGCCCCTGGACCTCATCTTGCGCAGCCCTGGTGTATGAGTTCAGGGCAGAGGGTTGAGGTATAGCAGGTTTCAGGAGTCAGGGCAGGAGACTGGGGCTATGTCTACACTACAGAGTTTTGTCAGAAAAACGGCCATTTTTCTGACAAAACTCATGGAGCGTCCATATCTCAAGCATGTTTTTGTGCAAAAACATCAAAAGAACAGAGGGGTTTTGCACAGTTGGTATTCCTCTTTCTACAAGGAAGAAGCCTTTTTTTCGAAAGAGTTTGTGGATGGGAGACGGGCTTTTGCACAAGAAATGGCCTCCAGGAAAAAAAACAAGTGCCCTGGTGGCCACTTCATCCAACGTAATGGGAACTCTATAGGTCCTGTCTGCTGGCCCCTCTTAAAGCTGCAGGCACCCTGGACAAGCCTTGTGGCAGGAAGCCAGCCTGAGAGTACCCTCACCGTGCAACTCTCTCTTCCACTGCCATTGCCACCTGTGGCGGAGCCACAAGCCCCTTGAGACTCCCCTGGCCCTTCAGGGAGCAGCCTCAGGGGTCCTAGGACCCCCCAGGGGGACCAAAAGATGTGTCCTGACCTGGTCAGGACTGGAGATTGAGGCCCTCCTCAAACTGTGGGGCAAGGAGGAGTCCCTGCAAGATCCCTAAGCCAAAAGGCGGAATGCCAAGATCTACTCTGATGGCCACATCCCTGGCAGAGTGAAGACACCTTGCTCAGACCATGGAGCAGTTCCTGAGCAAGGTGAAAGAGCTCCATCAGGGGTATGTCAGGGCCACCAAGCACAACGTGCACTCAGGGGCAGGACCCCACACCTGCCCCTACTATGCCGAGCTCCACCACATCCTGGGGGGGTGCGGAAACATCTTCCCCACCCAGTCTGGTGGACTCTGGGGTTGAGACCCCCGTCATAGTCCAGATGGAGGTCGTCCCAGAGGAAGAGCAGGAGGGCCAGGGTCGGTCCCAGCCAGAGGAACAGGAGCAGGAGACAGGGACCATGACCCTGTCCCTCGAGCCAGTCACCGACAGCCAGGACGTCTCCCAGGCCTCCTCAACTTGACTGTGCATGTCAATTAATGTCCCCTTTGAAGAATTTCTGGACTGGGTACATGGTAATTGAGATATGCGGCCCCTATTTATAAGAGCCTCTACTTACAGTAAGCAACCTCACATCAGGGATGGATGGGCACACTCAATTTTAATGGATTAACTGATTTTTAAATTTTCTTTGCTGTCTCCAGGTGAGGATCATCCCTGTCACACAGCCTGGAGCACCCCAGATGGATGGCAACACCTGTCACAGCGTTGTTGATGAGGTACTTAAACCATCCTTCCACCATCATTAAGGCATTCATGGTTGGAATATGGCCCCGGATCCTTGTTCTTTCTCTGACTCTCCTCTGTTTGGACTTTTAGGTGATCTATGAGATAGAGTTCAATGGCACCCATGGAATCCAGAGTGTCTCTGTCCAGTTTAAAGTGACCAGTGTCTCTGGGAGCTCTCTGCAGCAGCGATTCACACTGCACTTCTGGGTGAGTGCCCTGGAATCACATGGATCATTTCAAGATCTGAGCTTAGTGCCCTTGAGTGAGGAGATTTGGTTAGTGGCATGAGAGGATCGGAGTCAGCTTCTCAGTCGTATATCAGTCCTGTGTGGCATTAGAGTCAGTGGTTTTGTCTCAGGTAGGAGGCCTTCAAAGAGTGCGAATTGTCTTCTGCAGACTTGGTGTCCTGCTCTAGCATGGTCCCTGGGGGAGGAAAGGGAGATCAAGGTCAATGTTTTTGAGCCATGCATGTGATGTAAAGAGAGGTTAGGAAGCAGTGTTTTATCTCACTTGTGCTGAGCTGAGCTGCCGGTGTTGGGAATTGTCCTGAAGGGTCTTTTCCCACCCCCTTGTATTGTAAGGCTAGAGGACAAAGCTGGGAAATATTAAATCTGTCTGTGAGTTAGTACTGGCAAGGGCCACTCTCGTGCCAAGTGGCTGCAGTGTAACATGAGGTTTGGTGAGGTCATTTGATTCTGAACACCAGAAGCTTGTTGAAGTAGTCCCCAAACCCTTTCCCAGTGAGGACATTGTGATAAGTGTGTGTTGAATTTGGGGCAGTGCGGATATCATTAATTCAAAACTGCAGGGCTGTGGAAGGGCAAGGGTGAGTTCTTCTTTATAGTAGCCTCTGCATATTCCACTCATAAGAGTGCTTTGATCAAAGCAGCCTGAACAGTACAATTCGACTAGTGCTTGTTTACTCCCCCCAAACTTCAGACTTCTTAGGGCAAGGGTTTAAATGGCACATGGTACTTCATTGCCTCAGTGCCTTCAGCTTTGACCAGCTGGATAGTTACCTTGTTGCTGTAGGATCCCTTTAGATCCTTAGTAGATAGGCAGCTTGTTTAGATTAGGTGGAACATAAGTTCACAGGGTTATATAAAGGATAGCACAACGGCTCAGAAGGCTAAGAAGCCTGGATTCAAAAGATGCATCTGGTGCCCAGTAGTATTCCCAGCATTGAGCACATATCCCAGATGCCTGATATGTTTGGCAGAAGGGCATTCTCCCTCTAAGTGTCCACACTTCCTATCATTTACCACAAGGGCAAAGAGAGACAAAACTGGCTCCAGGCAACTTTAGGAAGTACTGATACTGGCAGCTCATTCTCAGATACCTGATTCAGCCCCATCTCTGCCTCCAGCCAGCTCTGCAAGGAAGAAGTGAAATTCAGCTTCTCACCCAGGCTTGTTATCCAAGGGAGTTCAGGGTCTGAAAAATTGGACAGGATCAGTGACAGACTGTTTCCAGAGCTGTCCCATTTCAGAGAGACTCAGCTACAGTACCAAGGAAAAATGTGCAACCCTCATCAGTGTCAGCCTTATTACAAAGAGCCAGCCTTAGAGAGAAGGACATACCAGGCCAGACTCTTATTATGGAGCCAGGCTCTGATTCAAGCTCTCAAAGCAGAGCTAGGAGCCATTTGTCTATGGATCTAACAAGATTGGATCTGGAGGAGCCAGTCATGAGGGTGAGATTTAAAGAGCCAGTTAAGAGAATTGAGGAGGGTTTGTTAACTAGCATGGATTTACAAAATATTACTGTTGAAGAAGTAAAGAGACAAAGATCTTGAGTCAATATCTTTTTTTGGACCAGCTTCTGTTGGTGAGAGACACAAGCTTTTGAGCTATCCAGAGCCTTTCCTCAGGTTTGGAAAAGATACTCAAAGTTGAATATAAGATTGAATGGCTAGTTTAGCGTAAGTAGTTAGTATGTTTTCTAAGGGACCATCATCATCATCATCGTCCTTCATGCCCACTGGCATATAGGGCAGCAACAAAGGTCCTCCACTTCTGTCTGTCTCTGGCCAGCCTCTGAATAGTGCCCCAAATGTAATTCATGCTCTTCATTTCTACTTCAACGGTCCGGCCCCATGTTGTCTTGGGTCATCCTTGCTTCCGCTTCCCTTCAGGGGTCCAGTACACCACAATCTTTGTGATGGAGCTTCCATCTTTCCTGAGCACGTGCCCAGTCCATCTCCAGTGTCTTTTCATAATGATGGTAGCCATGTCATCTTGTTTACATCACAGAAGCAGGTCCTGATGTGAAATTATTCTTGGCCAAAAAATACTGAGAATCCTCCAAAGTCTTCTGGTGTGAAAAGTTGACAATTTATTGAGGTCGTACTCTGTCATCCGCCAGCATTCTGATCCATATAATAGTGTTGATAAAACACAGTTCTGATAAAACTTCAGTTTGGTATGGATGCTGTATTGTGATGACTTCCATACAGCATTCAGACGCATGAAGACATTTCTGCCTTTACTGAGTCTGCTCTGGATATCACTTCTGACAACTCTGTGTTGCCTGATAATACTACCCAAGTATGTAAAGCTCTCTGTGATAGGTAGGTCGTGGCCATCGATCTTAACTGATGCTGGTGCCTCAATATTTAGGGTCATGACTTCTGTCTTCTTCTGGCTAACTCTCAGTCCGACCTGTTTTCCGAAGGTGCAGAGTTGATTTGTCTTCTCTTGCATATATGTGTATGGGAGAGCAGCACAAGGTCATCAGCAAAATCAAGGTCCTCTAATGTGGAGAAGACAATCCATCTGATGCCTCTTGGCTCATCTTCTGTTGTACACTGCATAACCCAGTTTATGACTAAGTTAAAGAGCACTGGAGACATGACACATCCCTGCCTTACTCCAGTCTTAACTTCGGAGCGTAGATCATTGTTCCCCACGCTGCATGTAAAATTGTTATAAAAGCTCTTAATGAGCTATACTACTTGTTGTGGTATTCCATATGCTCTCAGAATCTGCCAAAGACTATCCCTATTAATGCTGTCAAAGGCTTTTTCGAAATCAATAAAGTTGAACAACTGCCTCTGCCATTCAGTGCATTACTTAATGATGATATGCAGTGAAAAAATTTGATCTACACCCCCCTTTCTTTATGAAAGCCAGCTTGTTCTTTCCTCAGTGATTAATCAACAGCGTCTACAATCTGCTGAATAATGATCTTAGCAAGGATCTTGCTTGGCACTGAAAGGAGTGTGATGCCGCGCCAGTTGTTACAGTCATTGAGTGCTCCCTTCTTGGGTATCTTAACAATAATTCCATTTGTCCATTCCTCTGGCACCTGCTTCCCTTCCCATATTGCTGTAAAGAGCGGTTGGAGAATAGTGGCTGCAAGTTCTGGGTCTGCCTTGAACAATTTAGCAGTGAGATTATTGTGTCCTGGAGCTTTACCATTCTTTAAGGATCTTATTGCCATGCTAATTTCTTCCATTTTTGGTGGAGCAGTATTTATGTCAAGGTCTGTTTCTGCTTCTAGAATATCAGCTTCTCCTTCTGGTGGTGGCCTGTTTAGAACTTCCTGAAAATATTCTGCTCAATGAGCCTCTTGTTCCCTCTCTGTTGTAAGTAGATTTCCTTGTTTGTCCACGACAGGGACACTTGTACTGGCATGACATTTACCGCAAATAAGCTTGGTGATTTTAAAAAACCTTTCCTTGCTCTCTTTGAGTAGCTGCTTCTTCAGCTTGTGCTGCTAGTTCCTCTGTGTGAGCTCTCTTATCAGCTCTCGCCAATTTCTTAACTTGCTGGTCTGATTCTTTGTATTGCTGCTGGTATCTTTCTTTCAGTCTTCCTGATTTAGCATCTGTGAGTTTCTTCTTTAAGATTCGTCTATTATCAATTGCCTTCCATGTGTCTGGCATGATCCATACTTTTTTCTTTGTTGTCTGTTTGAAACCTAGACAGTCCTCGCTGCTCTTTACATATATTGTTGTAATTTGTTCCCATTTCTTATTAATTTCTTCTATGCTGTGAGTTTCTTCTTCAAGATCTTGTAGCACTTGAAACCTATTTTTTACCTTAAGGACAAAAGCATTCTTAACTTTGAGGTTTTGTAGCTTCTCTACATCAAAGTATTTCTGCATGGGTATCTTGTGATCAGTGCTTCTTAGCTTAAGCTTTATGAGTGCTGTCACAAGGTGGTGATCACTGCCGACATCAGCCCCTTTTCACCTTGACATCTAGTAACGAACATCTCCATATTCCATTGATCATAAGATGGTCGATCTGATTACTATGAGCGCCATGTTAACTTGTGAATTTCACGGTGAGGAAAGAGCGTACCTCCGATGACAAGATTGTTTAAAGTACAAAATTCCACTAACCTCTCTCCATTCTAGTTCATGGTACCATATCCATGTTTCCCCATAGTTCTATCGTTGTGCGTATTATCCCTCCCAACTTTAGCATTCAAGTCCCCCATGACTATTATAAGATCATGCTGTAATGCTGTTCTTATTTCAGCTTGAAGCTGTTCATAGAATCTCTCTTTCTTTTCTTCTTCACTTTCATTTGTTGAGGCATAACACTGAATTAATGTCATGTTTACATGTCTACCTTTCATTCTGGCTCTCATCAGTCTGCTGTTGATTCGTTTCCATTCCAGCAAACATTTCTCTATTCCTTTCTTCAGGATGATAGCTACTC
>JANRFK010006699.1:143470-165909 GCA_030068395.1 Apalone spinifera | reverse complement strand
GTCGGGAGGCTGGAGACCCATTCTAGACCTTCGAAAGCTAAATCGACACCTTCGAAAGTTTCGTTTCAAGATGGTAACCTTAACAACTATCATTCCGTCATTGAACAAAGGGGATTGGCTTGCAGTCCTCGACTTACAAGACGCTTATTTCCACGTAGCTATCCATGTGGCTCACAGATGTTTCCTCCGTTTTCAGTTGGGGAATGAGCACTATCAATACAAGGTTCTGCCCTTCGGTCTGGCATGTGCTCCGTCACCAAAACGTTGGCAGTGGTTGCGGCCCATCTGCGCAGATTGGGAGTGACAATCTTCCCCTATTTGGACGATTGCCTCATCAGAGGCACAACGTTTTCGGAAACATGTCATATGGTTCGAACAGTGTTCAGCACATTTGCTGCTCTGGGTCTTCTCATAAACGTGAAGAAATCATCACTAGTTCCATCCCAGAACCTCGTCTTTATAGGTGCACGACTCAATTCCACCATGGCACGAGCATACTTACCAACAGAACATTTTACGGTGATCAAAGATCTGGTGCACACTGTAGTACACGCTCCGACAATTCCCATGCATGTCTGTCTACAGTTGATGGGGCATATGGCTGCTGCCACCATCATAGTACACAATGCAAGGTTACGTTTTCGTTGCCTCCAGTACTGCTAGCCACCGTTTACATTCCAGTGAAGCACAGTGTTCACAGGCCAATAGTGGTGCCGCAGTATGTCCGGGAGTCCCTACAGTGGTGGGTCAACCCGGCCAATCTTCTTGCGGGCGTCCCGTTTCATCGCCCACAACCTACAAAACAGATAACAACAGATGCTTCCCTAACGGGTTGGGGAGCTCACATGGACAGTCGCACAGTCCAGGGAGGATGGTCAACACATATCAATGTCCTCGAGTTGCAGTATGCCATGCTTGCAAGCATTTTCGGTCGCAGATTTGGAATACAACTACCAGGATTTTGATGGACAATGTAGCGACCACGTTTTATATCAATAGACAAGGAGGTGCCCGGTCTCGTTCTCTTTGTGCAGAGAGCATTCGATTATGGAATTGGTGTATCAGCAACAACACCATTCTAACAGCTTCATATCTTCCAGGTCGACAAGTTAATAGCGGACTCTCTCAACAGGCATTTCCCTCACGACCACGAGTGGGAGATTCGCACGGACTTACTGATTCTTATTTTTGCCCGATGGGGGTTTCCGGTGATAGTTTTATTCGTGACGGAACACAATACAAAATGTCCCGCCTATTGTTCAAGAGCTGAAATAGGACGTCACTCTCTGGGGGACGCCTTCCTTCTCCACTGGGGAAGGTCATTCCTATATGCCTTTACCCCAGTAGTCTTGATTTCCAAGGTTCTCGAGAAGATCAACACAGACAGAGCCTGGGTAATCCTTCTAGCTCCTGCGTGGGCTCATCAGCCTTGGTTTTCAATGCTCCACCGTATGTCAGTAAGAACACCGTATCCTCTGCCTTCTCTTCCGACTCTGTTGACCCAAAACAACGGATCTCTCAATCACCCGAGACCCGAAGTTCTGCACCTCTCGGCGTGGATGCTTGTTGGTTTATTGACTCCAAGCAGTCCTGTTCTCAGCGAGTCAGGGAAGTCTTAATGCATAGTAGGAAACAATCTACCCAATCAGCTTATACAGCTATGTGGTCCAGGTTCCAGGTATGGTGCGTGGATAATGCTGTAGATCCTCGTTCCGCAACTCTACCCTGTATATTACAATACTTCTTGCAACTGCATGACAACGGCCTGGCAGTCGCATCTCTGCGAGTACATTTGGCAGCAATTAATGCATTCCATCGTAGGGATGGGGATGTCTCCTTGTTTGCGCACCCCATTACAAAAAGATTTTTGAAGGGGCTCTCGAACCTTCATCCTCCGTGGAGACCTCCTCCTCCTCTATGGGACTTGGATCTAATCCTACAAACTTTGACTCGTCCTCCCTTTGAGCCCTTGGCTACAGTACCGTTGCACTTACTTACTGTCAAGCTTTTCTTCCTCCTAGCCCTCACATCTGCTCACAGAGTGAGTGAGATAGCAGCTTTTATGACCTCACCTCCATATACAATTTTTTCCAAGGATTCGGCGACGTTGAGGACCCATCCAGCATTTATTCCAAAGGTTTCTTCTGAATTCCATATAAATGAGCTGGTGGTTTTACCATGTTTCTCGCCTAAACCCCATACCTCAACACAAGCAGCGCTGCTACACACGTTGGACGTGAGGAGATCCTTAGCGTTTTACATTGATAGAATGCGGGTTTTTAGAAAGACAGACCGCTTAATAGTATCATTAGCACACCGTTCAAAGGGACAACCTCTAACTTCTCAGTGCATCTCCAGGCTGATAGTTTCATGTATATCCACTCACTACGAGGGAAGCCTCTCCCTTCTCTTCCGAGGGCTCATTCGACTAGAGCAGTTGCTACGACCACAGCTTTTCTGAGCGGAGTGTCTTTTCGTGACATTTGCAGAGCAGCAACATGGTCTTCTAATGTGACTTTTATGAAGCATTATGCTATAATCAATCAGTTTGCTTCAGACTCTTCCGTGGCTACAGCAGTACTTAATCGTGCTGGTAGTCTTAATTCCGGAGTGCTCTAACTCTGTCCTAGGTACTGCTCCAGAGTCACCTAGAGTGGAGCACCCACGGGGCCACTCGAAGCAGAAAAGGAAGTTACTCACCCTGTGAAGTAACGATTGTTCTTCGAGATGTGCCCCATGGGTACTCCATGACCCGCCCTTCCTCCCCGCTCCGGAATTGTTTATTTGTTTCTTTCAGATGAGCTGGTGAGAGGAACTGACGGTTGCTGGCTCGTGCGCGGCTGATCAAAGGCGCGAACGCCTTGCTGGGAAAGCATGCATGCTCGAGCTGATGGAGCATGGCTATGAGAAATCTCGGAGTGGCGGCGCCGGGACGGGACCCGACACCTAGACTGGAGCATCCATGGGGCACATCTCGAAGAACAATTGTTACTTCACAGGGTGAGTAACTTCCTCTTCTCTATCATCAGATCGTTGACAAATGCATAACAAACATTAAGAGTTCAAAACTTGTGTTATAGGCTATTTTTGTTCCCTGATCAACCCACTGTATAAATATTAAACCAAATTCTTTATGTTAGACTATAAAAGTAGAATATTGTTTTTGAGAACTTAGTGTAGAAGGCCGAACTACTGAAATCATGTTGTTTTTCTTGAATTTGTAATCATCTGGTAGTCAGCTTGCTGTTTGTATGCAAAATATCTTTTGGATCTGAAAAGTTTTGAAGGGAATCATTAGAGGAGCTCTATCAAAAGAGCACCAGCCTCTGAAGTGGCAAGCCCTTGGATGGTCAAGTAAAATTCAGTAAGTCTCTCACTCCTATCAATAGAACATAAACATTATCTTCAACAGAACTTGAAAATGAAAGACCACTGATCTCATAGATACAATTGTATACTTTGCATCCTGATACAATCAAGATAACCCCCCAATTTTTAATAAACTGGTTTCAAAACAGTTATTCAATACTGTCCAACAAGGATACAATTTCTTCAAAGATGTTATGATATAGGAGAGATTTAGACTTCAAATTACATGTGTAGACCAGCAAAACCATTGTCTCTAAAAATATAGGAATTAATCCACATTAAAAGCTAACCTCTTGGACTTTGAGAAAAACAAAATAAAATGGTTTTTAAACTACAGAACTAAAGAAAAGAGTATTAAAGTATCAAGATGAAGTTTGTTTTTGTTCTCCTCTCCAATACCTAAATGGATATCTTTTTTTCCAAAATCTGTAATATAATTTGTTGTTTCCCAAGTTCCAGTTAAAGCATTGCTATAATTCAGCTCTGTACATTCTAGAATGCCTCTCTTTCCTCCCTTCAAATCATCTTTTCTTTTTTTAAAGGGGACATTTTATACATTTCCTCTGTTTCAGCTTTCCTGACATATTACAAAGTTATTTTGTTCTTAATTGATAATTTAAAGCAATTTTGTTCTTATATTGTTAGGGGTGTAATAAAAATTGTTCTGTAAAGGAGTTTTGTGTAGAGGTTTTTTTTAACTGACTTCTCACATCCTAGAGAAGAGGAGTGGTTTGCACATGGCTTTGCAGTTTGTACTGATAATCTTCTGGTGCTAGCTGTTCTAACCTGTTTGGCCTTGTGGCACAACGGCCGCGTGGCTGATTCTTAATCAGAAAGCTATATATTCAAATCACGTTGGGGGTGAGGCAGGTGAAAAGTTGGGATGGCTGGTGAGGAGGCTGGGTACGGAGCAAGGCGATGGCGGCTAATGAAGGCGCTCCAAATCAATCAAATGGCTCCGAAAGCTGTGACCCCTTTCCTTTAGGCCAGGATACCACAGGACTTGCTTTCTCAGCAGAAAAGGACCTGGGGTTACAGTGGATGAGAAGCTGGATATGAGTCAACAGTGTGTCCTTGTAGCCAAGAAGACTAATGGCATATTAGGGTGCATTAGAAGGAGCATTGCCAGCAGATCCAGAGATGTGATTATTCCCCTTTATTTGGCACAGGTGAGGACACATCCAGAGTACTGCATCCAGTTCTGCCCCTTCCCCCCCCCCCCCCAAAACTACAGAAAGGATGTGGACGCATTGGAGAGGGTCCAGCGGAGGGCAACCAAAATGATTAGGGGGTTGGAGCACATGATCTACGAAGAGAGGCTGAGGGATTTGGGCTTATTTGGTTTACAGAAGAGACGAATGAGGGGGGATTTGATAGCAGCCTTCAACTTCCTGAAGGGAGGTTCCAAAGAGGCTGGAGAGAGGCTGTTCTCAGTGGTGACGGATGGCAGAACAAGGAGCAACAGTCTCAAATTACAGTGGGGGAGGTGTAGGTTGGATATTAGGAAAAACTATTTCACCAGGAGGGTGATGAAGTACTGGGATGGGTTCCATAGGCAGGTGGTGGAATCTTCATCCCTAGAGGTTTTTATGTCTCGCTTGACAAAGCCCTGGACGGGATGATTGAGTTGGGATTGGTCCTGCTTTGGGCAGGGGCTGGACTCGATGACTCCTGAGGTCTCTTCCAGCCTTAGGATTCTATGATTCTATAATCTGTGCTGCAATAATATAGTTCAACCCAGAGGATCAGAAAAACATAACTGGCTCTCTAGCACTTTTAGCCAGGCGGAACTCAGCATAGGAAAGAATCTTAGGGTTCTTTTTCTTAATCTTTATATGATAATGACATGGTCATTGTTATTTTAAAATTAAGTATGTCAAAGAAGAGATGATAATGTTGTAAATTACAAGTTTTGAGCCAGGAGAATTAATGTTAATGACATTAGAAAACACCCACCGGCCTACGGTCCCAATTGCTGGCGGCCTCAGCCCTTGGCAGCAGTGGCAGCTGCCTGCTGAGCCTGCCATGTGGCCTTGCCCCTGTGGCAGCTGGCCACTGAGCCTGCCTATGTGGCCGTGACATGAGCCCCCTGTGACAGCTGCCCGCCGAGCCTGTCAGGTGGTCTGGCCCCTGGCAGCAGCAGCCCACCAAACCTGCCATATGGCCTGGTCCTTGGCAGCAGCAGAAGCTGCTCACCAAGCCCACCATGTGGCCGTGACTTTAGCCCTCAGTGGCAGCCACCTGTCGAGCCCACCATACGGCTGTGGCCCCCAGCAGTAGCTGCCTGCCATGCCCACTATGCAGCCCAGCCCCCGGTGGCAGCTGCCTGTCCAGCCTGCCACGCGGACTTGGTCCTGAGTGGCATCGGGAGCAACTGCCCCCCAACGTTGCTTGTGCTGCCAGAGCAGCCACCTGAGCAGCCACCCTCTAATGCAGCCTCACCTCCACCAGCCACACCACTCACCTTCCAGGTCCAGCAAGAAGGTGAGTGCTGCTGTATGACTCTGGGAAGGAGGTGGGTGGGCTTAGAATGTTTTGTGCCCGGCGGCGTAGGCGCACACCTTAGAGGGAACACTGCTCTGCATAGTCATACTCCCTACCTGCCTTTCCCCACTGCTTCAGAGCCCTACTTACCAAAGGTCTTATGGTCATGGGGGAAAGAACTGAGGCAGTGGGAGGGATCCTTTAAAATTCTTTTCCTGGAATGTCTGGAGCTTGGAAAGGGGAGTGGGGCAAGGGACATGTGTGGCTGCTCCAGTGACTACTGCTAGTAGAATTTTACATTAAGGCTGCACCACTTGGAGTATTCCAATGAGTTGAATATGTAGCATCCATTTCAAAGAAACTGGGTTATAGGTAAGTATCAGAGAGGTAGCCGTGTTAGTCTGAATCTGCAAAAATGGCGAGGAGTCCTGTGGCACCTTACAGACTAACTGAAGTGTTGGAGCATAAGCTTTCGTGGGCAAAGACCCATGCATCTGACGAAGTGGGTCTTTGCCCACGAAAGCTTATGCTCCAACACTTCAGTTAGTCTGTAAGGTGCCACAGGACTCCTTGCCGCTTTTGGGTTATAGGTAAATAACTTTGTTTCTGTAGAACCACCTAACTCACTATGGAGACAGTGTAACATGGATCATAAATATCATAAAATCCATGAGGCCGTAGTACACTTTGTTGCAGATAAATCCTAGATTGTGGGAGGATGATGTTTTAAGAACTATCTCTAGGGCAGCGCTACTCAACATGTGGCCCGCGGTGCGGTTTGGATTTACACGGGCTCAACACGCAGCCCGTGCATGGGATCCTTTGAACATGGCCTCCACTGGGAACATGCTTCACAACAGTGAGGCATCTCCCAGGCAGGGTGAGCATTTGAAAGATACAAGCGGACAGGCTGGCTGGAACAGACGGGCACAGGGTGTCAGTGTTTCTAGCCCCCAGGGAGGAGGTGTCAGGAGTGCCGGGGCATTGTGTGAAAGAAGCTATTTGCATATATATGCAACCACACTTAAGTTGCAGCCCTCGGCATGTGCTGTGAGTATCATTGTGGCCCCCAGGGCTTCCAAAGTTGAGTAGCCCTGTTCTAGGGTATGGGTACTCAAGTTTCAGGGCAGGCTGCAGTTTGGCTTGCCAACTGCTGTGTTGTAGAGGTGCTGGGTAAGTATGGAAGAGGATTCTGAGACAGACCAAGGTTTTGTATTTAATGAGATTTTTAATAGGGTGATTTTTAAAAAAGCTTTAGTTAGATTGAGGGTGTGTCTTTTGAGCCCTGCCATAAGTAGGCTTGACTTCCTTGTCTGAAAATGAGTTTTCCTGCTTATCCCATGGCTGAATTTGATCAGCTATGTCTGATCAACCTGGTGTCACTTCTGTTTGTAACATTTTCTTTCCTTCTCTTCTGCTTGCTTCTCTGCAGAGTGGGACCTCTTTGTACACCTTGCCAAGAAGTGGAAACCCTGGCTATATCATTGGGGCACCACTCTTATCTCTAAACAGTGGTGCCAGGCAGCATGTATCCTTTCTGGTGTTAGGTTTTATCTGTCTCCATCACCTTCTAGTGTGGCTGTACTATTAACTGGGGAAGCATCATATGAATCTCATGTTGCAGCCTTTGTCTATCAGAACCTTGCTATTGCCAATAGTAGAGAAACACCATCCTTAAGCTCATCCATAAGGCTATCAGCCTCTCCCTGATCAGCTCCCTCCTAAAGACCCACATGTAACATGATTCCTTCAAGAAATGAAGCGGCTTATTATAGCAATGTTTGAGTAGTAAGGGATATCTGTGTAGTTAACACAGTGCCTGCTTGGTTTTGGGGTATCTGCCAAGAGAAAGCTTTGTTCCGCATGGAGTTCTTTCCTATGTCCATTTCTCTGTATGTTTCTTCAGAGAAAGGACCATGTTTGAGAAGCTTTGAAAAGAAAATTGTGGGCATTCCTGGAAACAAATAATTGATAATAATATTGAAGGTATCTTGACCATGACTGGATTAGAAGCCTGTCAGAATTAAGGAGACTTTTGGGTGTAACTTTGTTGAGGGTGTCATTGGCATGTTTGGGTGGGTATTTCTTTGGTCAGAGGCTAAGTTGGTTGTGGTGGGTTAGGTACATATACTACAATAACTGGCACTGTTGGTAGGAGATTACTACTACTAACATAAGAACATAAGAATGGTCATACTGGGTCAGACCAAAGGTCCATCCAGCCCAGTACCCTGTCTGCCGACAGTGGCCAATGCCAGGTGTCCCAGAGGGAGTGAATCGAACAGCTAATGATCAAGCGATCTCTCTCCTGCCATCCATCTCCACCCTCTGACAAACAGAGACTAGGGACACCATTCCTTACCCATACAGGGTAATAATCATTAATGGACTTAACCTCCATGAATTTATCTAGTTCTCTTTTAAACCCTGTTATAGTCCTAGCCTTCACAACCTCCTCAGGCAAGGAGTTCCACAGATTGACTATGCGCTCTGTGAAGAACTTCCTTTTATTTGTTTTAAACCTGCTGCCCATTAGTTTAATTTGGTGGCCCCTAGTTCTTATATTATGGGAACAAGTAAATAGCTTTTCCTTATTCACTTTCTCCACACCAGTCATGATTTTATATACCTCTACCATATCCCCCCTTAGTCTCCTCTTTTCCAAGCTGAAAAGTCCCAGTCTCTCTAATCTCTCCTCATATGGGAACAGTTCCAAACCCCTAATCATTTTAGTTGCCCTTCTCTGAACCTTTTCTAATGCAAGTATATCTTTTTTGAGATGAGGAGACCACATCTGTACGCAGTATTCAAGATGTGGGCGTACCATGGATTTATATAAGGGCAATATGATATTCTTCGTCTTATTCTCTATCCCTTTTTTAATGATTCCTAACATCCTGTTTGCTTTGTTTATTGCTTTTTTGACGGTCTTCAAGAACTAGCCACTATGACTCCAAGATCTCTTTCCTGATTATTTGTAGCTAAATTAACCCCCATCATATTATATGTATAGTTGGGATTATTTTTTTCAATGTGCATTACTTTACATTTATCCACATAACGAAAGCTTGATATTGTTGAGGACTGGTTGGATAGACCATGCTGTTTAACTTCCCCTCTTATTTGGCTTCTTGACACATAGCTCCTTCCCTCAGGTGACTATCTTACAGAGCCAGGGTGATGGAATATGTTCACAGACTCTTAGGTACAAGGTACAGTTTGGAATGAATGTGAGGACAAGCTGCCATCTCAGGTAACAATTTTCATCATCCCTTCCTCCCCAATCCTTAGACAGGTTTGCAAGGCATTACTCTCCTGTCATTGCCATTCAGGTTTGCAGGGCTCAGGTTGTGCTGTGGCGCTCAGGAAGTATCTTCCTTGTAAATCCCCAGATGGAGCTCAGTAATTTCTCTCACACATGTTTGAAGGGCTTGAGGAATGCTGGAGACAAAGAACCTCAACAAGAGAGAGCCCTCCTAGAGCAACTAGAACACTATTAATTGTGGTGGTCTGTCGGGGAGGTTCTAGTTCTAGGCATGTGTTTCATAGAACAATACATGAATGCAGGGCTTGGATTTGAAGACTAGAATGATCATTACTCCTGAAAGGACTAAATTTTTATTATTTAATATCAATAAAGACCAATTTTGTACCTCTTACACACAAACTGATTACAAATATTTTCATTAATTATAATGGACATTTACAGAGAGGCAAAGTAAAAACAAAAGTGGTACTTAACAGTTTGATTTGAAGCTATTTACTTTATATGTTTTGACATATGACATTGACAATGTGTTTTAATAGTTATAAAGTTGGAAAATTTTGAATCTCAATATCTGAAGTCATTGTCCAACCAGAACCCCATCATTTTCTGCAACCGTGCAAATTTAAATGGAGAAAATTGAGAAAAAAATGCTTGTAACTAAATAGGAGTGGTCAGACCAATGGCCATAAACCCCAGTATCTTGTTTTCTGGCAGTGGTCATGGCCAGGTACTTCAGAGAGAATGATTAGATCAAGCCAAACATCAAGTGATCCATCCTGTGTTCAATCCCAACATCTGGCATTCAGAGATTTAGGAATACCCAGAGCATGGGACTGCATCTCTGCCCATCTTGGATAATAGCCATTAATGGACCTATCCTCCATGATCTTATTTAATTCTTTTTTGAACCCAGTTATACTTCTGGCCTTTAGCACAGTCTATAACAACATGTTCCACAGATTGACTGTGCATTGTGTAAAGAAGTACTTCTTTAAGTTTTATTCTACTGCCTATTAATTTCATTGAGTGACACTGGTTCTTGTGTCATGTGAAGGTGTAACTCACACTTCCCTATTCAGTTTGGCTATGTCTAGACTGCAGAGTTTTTCCGGGACACTGGAGGTATCCTGGAAAAGCTCTGCCACATCCAAGGAACGTGTCCGCTTTTCCGAAAAAAAGTCAGAAAAGCAAACGCGTTTTTCAGCATCCCTGTAAATCTCAGGGAAGAAGGGATGTTCCAGAAGAGGGTTTTTTTCTGAAATTTGGCCCCATGTAGACAGGCCAAATTTCGGAAAAGCCTCTTTCGAAAGTAAACCAAAAAAAGATACACAATTTGCGTACCACAAATTGCATTTCTTTTTCCGATATATCTTTGTAGTGTAGACATAGCCTTTCTCCACATCATTCATGATTTGATAGTCCTCTCATCATATCTTCCTCCTTAGTCATATCTTTTTCAAGCTTTTTAATTTGTCCTCATAAGGAAGGTGCTACGTACCTTTTGTCATTTTTGATACCCTTCTCTGTATTTTTTCATTTCTAATATATCTTTTTATGAGACAGGGTGACCAGAATTGCAGTATTCAGAGTGTGATTGTACCATGGATTTAGATAGTGGCATTATGATATTTTCTCCCTTATTACGTAGCCCATTCCTAACAGGTCTTAGCATGCTATCCATGATGGTTCCAAGATCTCTTTCTCTCTCTCTTTTCTTCTTTTAATGTTAACACCTAATTCAGACCACATCATTTTGTATCTGTAGTTTGGATTATTCTCCCAGTGTGCATTACTTTGCATTTATTGACACTGAATTTCATGTCATATCGTTGTCCAATTACCCAGTTTTGTGAGATCCCTTTTTAACTCTTTGCAGTTTGCTTTGGACTTCACTACCTTGTGTAATTTTATATCATTGGCAAATTGGTCAGCTCACAGTTTACCCCTTTCTCCAGATCATTTATGAATATTTTGAACAGCACTGGTCCCAGTACAAATTATTGGAGGATATCATTATATATCTGTCTCCATTCTGAAAACTGAGCATTTATTCTATCCTTTTGTTTCCTGTCTTTTAAGTTACTGATCCATGAGAGGACCTTTCTCCTTATCCCATGACAGCTTACTTTCCTTAAAAGCCTTTGTGATGGACCTTGTCAAAAGCTTTCTGCTTCTACTGGATCACTCTTACCCACATGCTTGTTGATCTCATAAGATAATTCTAATAGATGGGTGAGGGTTGATTTACTGTACAAAAGCCATGTTGACTCTTCCCTAACATATTATATGTGTCTGATAATTCTGTTCTTTACTAATAGTTTCAATCAATATGCCTAGCACTGAATTTCAGCTCACTGGCCTATAATTGCCAGGATCACCTATAGAGACTTTTTAAGAAATTAATGTCATGTTAGCTATCCTCTAGTCATCTGGTACAAATGTTGATTTAAATGATAGGTTACATACCACACCTTATAGTTCTGCAATTTCATATCTCAATTCCTTCAAAACTCTTTGGTGAATAAGTCTGGTACTAATGATTTATTATTGTTTAACTTGTCAGTTTGTTCTGAATCCTCTTCTGTTGACGCCTCAATCTGGGCCAGTCTATCAGATTTCTCACCTAAAAAGAATGGCTCAGGTGTGAGAATCTCCCTTGCATCTTCTGCAGTGAGGACCACTGCAAAGAATTCACTTAGTTTCTCTGCAGGGACCTTGTCTTTTTGGAGTATTTCTTTAGCACTTTGATTGTCAAGTGACAGGCTTCCTTCTCTCTCTCTATCTCTCTGTGTGAGTGTGAGTGAGAGAGAGAGAGACTAAAAACAAAGCCTGATCCTGATTATAATTAAATACTATAGGAAGCTATAACCCAACTCCATGACTTACAGGGTCAATAATTCAATTCATTCTCTTCCTGGTGATAGTACAGAGATCCTTCTTCCCTAACAAACAAAAAACCCAAGGGTGACAGGAGATATGAGGTACTCTGTCAATCTCTTCAACATGCAGCACATCTTTGTCAGTGATTTGTGCACTTTTCTTCTCCCTTCTACTTTTTTTGAAGACATGAGGTGAATCCATACGGAATTGAACACTAATATTTCCAAAATTATTTCATGCAGGCATTACCAAAGTAGTAGTCACCTTGAAATGAAATCATTACTGCAGAAAAAATGCCCTATTTTAAAAACTGGTTTCTTCTCTGCTCCAAAGGACTTAGACTACCAAAGATGTTCTGTCTCATTTCCAGCATACCACAAACAATGAAGGATGAAAATTGTAGCTACTTGCAGGAGAAGCTATATCAGGCCCTCGAAGGGGCGAGCAGCCCACAGGCTCTGGCCATAACTGGCAGTGCTCAGCCAACCCAGACGGATCAGTGGACCAGTATCCTTATCTGGAATTGCAGCATGCAGGTAATAAGAATGAAGAGCCAATTCTGAACCCTACTTTTTCTCCTCTGAGCTCGGCATCCAAGATGAATAGCTTTGGGGACTGTGGGAGGGGGAGAGAATCTCAGACCAGGTCCACAGTGTGGGGAAAGGTCAGCTGAAGGTATGCAGTTCCAACTATGTAAAAATGTAGCTGGAGTCAACGTACCTTAAGCCAAGCTTTGGTGCCTTTCTCACAGCAAGAGGCGATGGGAGAGGCTCCCATCGACCTCTCTTACTCTTCATGAGTACTGGCATCAACTGGGGCACCCTCACCATTCAATTTAGTGGGCTTTACTAGGCCAGGTCTACATTACACCCAAAACATCAGTGTAAGGTCCGCAACTCCATCTACATAAATAACATAAGCTGAGCTTGGTGCCGTCTCCACAGCGAGTGGTTGACTGGAGAAATGCTCTGGTCAACTTCCCGTACTCCTTGCAACAGCTCTTTACTAGACCTGCTAAATCGAACCCCAGAAGATTGATCCCCAGAGTATCGATCTTCCAGTAAGTGGAACGTGACCCTCGACCCGCTAAATCGAATGCTGGAAGATAACTGCCACAGTGTTGATCTTCCCGCAATAGGAGACATGGCCAAAGTATGTTGTTCTTTGTTAGTACTGGAGTCAAAGAGGGCACATACAGACTACTCTGTCAGGACTACTGACCCAGTTCAGGGGCCCTAATGCATACAGATAGATGTTGTTATTCCCTGCACATGCTATTCAGAGGCTTCTCTTTGAGTAGGTGTCATGGCTCAATTCCCCAACCTAACACGTCGAGTGTAGAGATGGGGGCCAGCTAGCAGAATAAACTAAGAACCTGCCTCTGTGCGTTCCCAGATACAAACTTGTCTGGTCTCAGTCTATCTGAGATCCAAAAGGAAATGCTACCACCACCCAAGTGAGTTAAAAGAAAAATATAAAATAAACCCTATTGCAGGGAAGAGATCACTTAGGAATCCCCTCCCCCCCCCCAACCTTCGTTTTGCTTGGAGTTGGTGAAAACAAACACAGGGAATCCACAGAGAACAATGGGCTCTGCTCCTCCAGGATAATCAGGCACATAGGTGAAGTTGATTAACTATTAGAATAACTTAGAAGTATAAGTAGTCCTGTAACACCTTAGACATTAGATTAGGTAGAAGTATGGTAGGTTCTCCATTACTTGAAGTCTTTAATCAAGACTGGATATCTTTCTAAAATATATGACGAAGTTCAGCCAGAAATTTTTGCTTGATGCTAAAATTACTGGGTGAGGTTTTGTAACTTTTGTTATGCAGGAGGTCAGACTATATTATCTTAATGTCTTTTTTGCCTTAAAATCTATGAAAATGTATGAGTTCCCCTTTTCTTCTCAGGCTGGGAATTGTGCCTCCTGCTGTATGATTCCTGTGTCCTTGAAGATCCAGGTATTGTGGGCTAAGGTGGGCCTTCAGTCCAACCCACAAACTCAAGTGCTGGGAGCACGGTACTGGTATCAGTGTCAGTCTCTGAAGGTATAGCCTCATTATCATTCACCTCCACCCCCCAAAGCCATAACATAGGGCATATGGGTTATATAAAGTCTGAGGGATCTTTCATATAATTCTGGTATTGAAAGGTTGGAGTTCATTGGCTCTTACCATTTGTCTATGTAGCCTGACAATGGCACGTATGTAATATTTCCACAGAAAAAGGTTAGACTAAATCTCCATAATGCCGGAAAGAGTGACAGCTCTGATTGGGCGATAGACTCCGGGATGAGGTCAGAAATGAGGTGCTTAGGGTACAGGAGGGGGCTCTGGGTTGGAGCAGGGGTTGGAATGTGGGAGGGGTGAGGGCTCCAGTTGTGGGTGTGGCTGGGGATGAGACAGTCGGGGTTCAGGAGAAGGATCCAAACTGGGTCTGAGGGGTTCATAGTATAGAAGGGGAATCAAGGCTGGGGCAGGTGGCAGGGTCCTGGACAGAGTGGAGCTCGGGGTGCAGGCTGTGGACTGTGCTGAAAGTTGCAGCATGTCCCCCTTCTGGCTGGCTGCTGTGTGGAGGTGTGACCAGATGGCTCTGTGCACTGCTTCCCTCCCCCGTCCATGGGTGCTGTCCCTGAAGTTCCCATTGGCTGCAGTTCCCAGCCAATGGGAGGTATGAGGGCAGCGCTTGGGGGTGGGAGCAGCACACAGAACCCTCTGCTGACTCTTATGTATAGCAACGAGCCAGAAGGGGGATATACTGCTGCTTCCAGGAGCCACACAAAGCAGGGCAAGTCCCAGATCCTGATCTGCAGCAGGAGCTTGAGGGCCAGATTAAAATGGCTGGTGGGCTAGATGTGGCCTGCAGGCTGTAATTTGCCCCCCTCTGTTTTACAACCTCCCTGTGCAATTTATTCTAGTACTTAACTATCCTGACAGGAAGTTATTCCTGATGTCCAATTTACCCCTCTGTTGTTGGTTACATGTTCTTTTCATTCCCTCTGGGACATCTGGCATTGGCCCCTGTCTGAAGACAGGGTACTGAGTTAAATGGACCTTTGGTCTGGCCCTGTGTGTCCATTCTTATGTTTCCCAGGCTATGTCTACCCTACAGTGATCTATCGAAAAAAGGTATGCAAATTGTACTCCATGATAGTTTTTTCGGAAGAGGCTTTTCCAAAATTTGGCCCGTGTACACTGGGCCAAATTTCGGAAAAGCCTCCTCATTCCAGAAAAGCCCTTCCTCATGGGAGGAGGAAGACAGGGCTTCCGAAAGCGCACGTCTGCTCTTGTGCAAAAAAAAAGCGGAAGAGCAGACGCATTCCCTGGATGCGGCGGAATTTTTCCGAGATACTTCCAGTATCCCAGAAAAACCCTGTAGTGTAGATATAGCCCCAGTGTGTTCTCAGAATTCCATCTGAGCGAACCCATCAGCTTACCTGTCTCCTTCCCAAATGCACATTTATCACTAGGAAAAAAGAAATTACACACACTAGGGCTGCGTCTAGACTGGCCAGTTTTTGCGGAAAATCAGCCGCTTTTCCGCAAAAACTAGCCAGCTGTCTACACTGGCTGCTTGAATTTCCGCAAGAGCACTGACTTCCTAATGTATGAAATCAGTGCTTCTTGCGGAAATACTTTGCCCTTCCCGTTCGGGCAAAAGTCCCTTTTGCGAAAAAGGGCCAGTGTAGACAGCTGACATTTGTTTTGCGCAAAAAAGCCCTGATGGCTAAAACGGTGATCGGGGCTTTCTTGCGCAAAAGCGCGTCTAGACTGGCACGGACGCTTTTCCGCAAAAAGCGCTTTTGCACAAAAGCGTCCGTGCCAATCTAGATGCTCTTTTGCGGAAATACTTTTAACGGAAAAACTTTTCCGTTAAAAGTATTTCCGCAAAATCATGCCAGTCTAGACGTAGCCTAGTTGTTTCCAGGTCTGTGCTCTATTATACCGAGGGGACTAAATCATTCCAGCTATCATCCTGTATATTTCTTCCTATAGCAGAGCATTCAAAAGGTCAACCTCTATAATCCCAAAGAATATTGAAACAGATCACATGTTGCATCCTCTTGCTATTAGATGGCTAGTGAATATCTCCCATTAAATATCAAGGCTAACTGCACCAGCATTCAAGTATTTTCTTCCACCTTTTTCAGACATGTGCTACTACTAGACATCTGCAAGGTAGAGGTGTGGAGTAAACTACTGCCTTTTGTCGAGCACTATGCCTTGGACTTAGCTGATCATATGCCAGGTTTAGGAGAGCAGAATAATAATCTCTTTTTGACCGATGCAGCTGGAATTCCTCATTCCTACTGTCCTGAAGGGATATTACTTGCCAGGGTCCTACAGTGGGGCTCCACACTGATACACAGTAGAAGAAAACGCAGTTATTTATTTACATTATAGTAATAGTGATTCTTCAAAAATGTTTGTCAGTGTGGATTTCATGACCTGCTCTTGGAATCCTTGATTATCAGGAGCTTCAAATTGTGAGAGAATGGAGAAAGGGTCATGGTTGCTTGGCTTTTGCACTCTATCATGAACCTCAACAGACCCAGCAATTCCAAAAACATGTGGTTTTGTATGTATGAGGTGCATATGCACCCTACAGTGGGAATCACACTGACAAAAATATCTAAGAAAACCACAGCTACTGTAGGCCAAGTAACTAATCTTCTCCTACACTTTTCTGTAAAGTGTCCCAGTTCTTCATTTTGAAGAGGGAAAGAAAAGGGGCATACACACACATGGAAGTACTACATTTCTCCTCTCTCTCACGATAACTCTTCCCTGTGATATGCCTGACCACAATGTCAGAGTTCTTTTCACTTTGAAAATATGATAAATATGCAGAAGATGGTAGCAATAGCTGATGAAGACTGATTGCTCTTTGGAGCCAGCCAGTCATTTTTGGCAGCCATTACCTCTGAAGAAACATCCCCTAGGTTGGAAGATGCATCTGTAGCTCTGGCCATGCTAAAGTGTTGATGTTTTCCTTTTCCTGCAGTCCCTCAGCATGACCACGGTGCCTTTGACAACTGTTGTTGCCTTCACTGACATGACAGAATGGCCAGAACCTCCACGTAGCCAGCCCAGCACATATTGGAAAGTCCCATTTGACTTCTTTTTTCCCTTCAAGGTAGCACTGAGTGGGGGGATAAGCTGTCAAGGAGACCTGGCTGGTGCTTTCCTGATGACTTTCATGCTTTTTAGCATTCTCAGTTTCTGAAGAGCATGAAGCCTGATGCTCTGATCCTCATGGAACCATTTATACCCAGATAGTACCAGAAGACTCAGTGATGCTCATGTTGGACAAGAGAGCAGAAAGAGGAAGGAAAAGGGTTTTATTCTGTCCTCTACAAGAAGGAAAAGTCCCTTCCATGATGAGCGGGACAGAGACAAGTATAACTCTCATTGCTAGTTTGCCTCCCCACTGGTGGGGAATCTGGAACTCACTTGTTCAGCTACCTGTTCGAGAGAGCCACATCTTTCCATGTGGAATTGTAATTCACACATTTTTAAATATGATGTAATTTATCCAATGATAGTTTCGGTATGAAACCATCATTGCTCAGTGACCGGCTTTAGAATGTATGTTTTTGTTAGGGAATCCGAATTAAGTAGTGAGCGGTACTATAATGACTTATCTACTGTTCTCCTCTGGTCAGTTTTAAATAAACTGGCCCTGTCCATCTGTGTCAATCTTTCTCTTATTTTTGTATTAGTCTCTTCAAATAAAATTGTCAATTGAGCATCAAGATGGGTGTAAAAGACCTTAAGGAACGATGGAGGTTCTGTCCTTTGGGATTGCTCTCCTGGGAATTGTATGCTCTGGTGTCTTAGCAGCTCTCCTTTCCAACCTCCCAGCTCCTCTCTAAGGCCTATGGGCTCATGCCACACTCCTCTCCTGTGGTGGCATAGCACTCTTCCAAACCGGGACGTGGTAGTGCTCCAGGTCCAAGCAGAGGCTGTACTGGCAATGACAGACATGGTGACTATTGGATGATATACAGGAGATGGGCCATTGTGAGCAGTCAGAGTTGGAGATTACGGTTAATTATTTTAGAAAAGATTTGCAGCTTATTGAGACTGTGGGTCTCATGCTACATTTTGATCCTAGCCTCCTGTAGTTCAATGACATTTCATAGATTTCAGGGCCACTCTCCTCTATTCCAGGCATGGCCCAACTATGGCTCACAAGCGGCATCTGGCACTTTTCCTGTTAAAGTGCAGCTCCTGGGCTGAAGCTCTGAGCCCTGGCACATCCTGTGGGGCAGAAGCCAAGAGCCCCAGCGCTCCCCCACCCCCAGTGATGCTCCAACCCTAAGACACCCTTCCCCATCTGGTAGGCAGAGAATGTAGGTCCTCTGGGAAATACTTTAAAAGAATTTAAGACATGAGCTCCTATGAGAATGAGAAACTCATGTGCACATTATATCATTCTGTGTTCAGACTTTGTGCTGTGTGGGCCTTGTGTGCTCACAATCACCCTATATTCCACAGAATACAGGCTCTTTTCTGTTCACTAGTTGTATTTGAATAGTTTTATATTTGTGTTAACTCTGATTTTGTGGCTGACAATGACGTTTTCAAAGTGTAAGAAATGAACATGAATCATAGAACACTAGAACCGGAAGGGCCCTTGAGATGTCATCGAGTCCAGTCCCCTGCCCTCACGGCAGGACCCAATCCCATCTAGACCATCCCAGATAGATATCTAATTGAAAAAACAAAAATTTTAAACCAGAATGGAAGGAAAATGTTTGCATTAACTGTTAATAAGGCACAGGGGTTTGCCACCCTTTTGCAAAGTGAGCAATCTGAAACATCACTACAATATAAAGCACAGTAACTTTTCATCTAAATACCCTCCTGACTCAGAATTAAGGATAAACAAAGCATTAAAATCACTCCTAAATAGTCAGACACTACTTTTGGTGTTCAGTAAGGAAGCGGACACAAGGACTGAAGCTAGTTTTATGTCATAGAATATAATTCATGCTAACTATCCACATTGTAATGGAGAATTTATTAAGAAGAATGTTATAGAAAAGGCTGCAATTTTAGATCCAAGTAATGCAAAACTTTATTGCTAAACCAAATTCCAATTTTGTGCCTCATTACAGAGAGGTGTACTGCCCTGGTCAGTCATGATTTTGCAGGCAAGATGCAAAACGATCTAAAGAAATCTCTAGCATTCAGCCTAGCTCTCAATTAATCAACAAATATACAAGCTAAAATACTATTAGTGATATTTGTTTGCTATGTTTCCACGTACGTAATTGTGAGAGAAGAAACGTTGGACTGTAGTGGGGTGGAGTGGCCACCCACCGACGCGGAGGAGGAGTAACCCATCTGGCTACCATGTTGGGCTGAGGCTGACTCCGCCCAGCCACTTGACCGGAAGCCAGGGGGCAGGGCCAGAGCTATAAAAACCCAGCCAGTGGACTCAGGCAGGGCTGGGCCTGCAGAAAGGCCAGAAGCTTGCTCAGGGCTCCCGGCCTGGCCAGGGCCTCCCACCTTCTTGGGGCCAGAGGCCAATTACCTGTTCTCTGCCTGGGAGGCCAAGGCCTGGCCTGGCCCGCCTATGCTAGCAGACCCTGCAGAGGACCCCGAGGGCCAGCCTGATTCCGTGCGCCAGTCCCTGCCCAGGAACCGGGAGAAGCTACTGCCGCTGCCAAGGCCAGAGGCGTGGCCCGAGACTCCAACAGAGCCTGACCCAGCGGACTGGCCCAGACATCTGACCCAGCCTGCACCAGGAGACCGGCTGAGCCCTGCAGACCGCAGAGGACTGGCCAGGACCACTGGGACCTCAGAGGGATGAGACCCCCTGGACTCCCTGCCTCTGCCGCTAGAAACCCAGGTATCGGCTGAGGGGGAGAAAGGAAGTGGCCCAGGGGTTAGTGAGGGCTGTTAAAGGCTCCAAGGCTGGCGCATTTCGGGCTGGAGCCCTGCTGAGCCCGTAGCAGCCTGCACTGCTGCTCCTAGGGCCCTGGGCCGGGGCACAGTGGAGTGGGTGGGCCTGCGCGCCACCCACCTACCAGGTGGCAAGCTCCCCCTCGCCGCTGCCACAGGTGATTAGCCTGCACCCCTTCTGAACAAGGAGCCCCCAAACTGTGTAGGTTTGCTTGCGGCCATGCCCTGAACCAAGGGCCTGGCCACTCCCTATAAACTAACTGTGTTTGTTGCTGCCACGCCCTGAACCAAAGGCCTGGCCTACCCATAAACTGACTGTGTGTGTTGTTGCCGCACCCTGAACCAGGGCCTGGCCTTTCTGTATAAACTGACTTTGCTTGTGTGTGGCCATGTCCTGAACCAGGGCCTGGCCTAGCTATAAACTGACTCTGGTATTGTTGTATTGTTTGTTGCCACGCCTCGAACCAGGGCCTGGACTATACTTAAACTGACTCTGTGTTTGTCTGTGACCACACCCTGACAAACACCCTGAACCAGGGCTTGGCCTATCCCCAAAAGGGGACTGTGTGGACTTGCCACCCACCCTGAACCAGGGCTGGGCCTGTGTGTGTGTGTGTGTGTGTGTGTGTGTGTGTATATATATATATATATATATATATATATATATATTATAAATAAAAGCAGACTTTGTCATGTGCTGCCCGCCTGAAGGAAGGCCGGGCACAGATGTGGCTTAAAGGGACAGTGTAGTGGGGCAGAGTGGCTGCCCACTGACACGGAGGAGGAGGAACCCCTCCGGGAAGCCAAGTTGACTACATGGACTTAGTGGAACTAAAAGAAACAACTCAGTGTTCTTGTAAAGAATGCACTTGACAAAGCATTGACAAATGCCAGTGTACCACTGGATAAGCTTGTCAGTGTAGCAACAGATGGAGTACCTGCAGTGGTGGGGAGAAAAGTAGGTCTTATCAAACTCTTGAAAAGTTATCCCAAATTTCTGTAATTTCTCCCTGTTCATTGCATAATTCATCATGAACATATCATACCAGATACTTCGACTATGAAAAAAATTACAAAAATGGTCTTAGAAATTGTGAATTTCTTCTACTCAAATGGGATGACTCATCAACAGCTGAGAAATTTCATTAAAGAGTTAGAACATGAAGACAAACATAATGGCTGTGTCTAGACTGGCCAGTTTTTGCGGAAAATCATCTGCTTTTCCGCAAAAACTGGCCAGCTGTCTACACTGGCCGCTTGAATTTCCGCAAAAGCACTGACTTCCTACTGTATGAAATCAGTGCTTTTTGCGGAAATACTTTGCCCTTCCCGTTCGGGCAAAAGTCCCTTTTGCGCAAAACTTTTGCGCAAAAGGGCCAGTGTAGACAGCTGATATTTGTTTTGCACAAAAAAGCCCTGATGGCTAAAACGGCGATCGGGGCTTTCTTGCGCAAAAGCGCGTCTAGACTGGCACGGACGCTTTTCCGCAAAAAGTGCTTTTGCGCAAAAGCGTCCGTGCCAATCTAGACGCTCTTTTGCGGAAATACTTTTAACGGAAAAACTTTTCCGTTAAAAGTATTTCCGCAAAATCATGCCAGTCTAGACGAAGCCAATATGTCTCTTGTTACTGAATTGTGAGATGGTTATCAACCACCAAGATTTAAATAGATTTGTAGAACAGTTGGAGCCTATCAGCATTTTCCTTGATGAGCAACGGATGTAGGATCTGATTTTTTTTTTTTTTTTACACTGATATTATGCAGCAGGCAATACAAGTCCAAGTTTGCAGATGAACTTGGCAATACAAAGGAAGGAGATTATTTCTGTCCTTACTCAGCGTTTAGCTTCCAGAACAAGTTAAAATTTCTGAAAAGAGACATAATGCCAAGAAACTTCAGTAACGTTCCCTCTCTCAAAAGCAGGGTAAACACATTCTCTGAATAGAAGATCAAGAACCGAGGGAATACAGAAATAAACGACAGGTTCTGTTTGATGATTTTCAGGTCAGATTTGAAGACTTGTAGAAGTTGAGATCCTGCTCTGACTTTCTTATAAACCCTAGTGTGATCAACAATGGATGCTTGATTCCCAGAACCATGATTATCAAAACCAGTGGTATATCGGGTTAACACACACCACAGCTAATGCAGTTACATGGCCAACATCAGGTCTGCTTGTTTTTTACTGCTCTAACCCAATGGATCAGGTACCCATTTTGTAGTTTGGTGAACTGAAGGTTGCCTATTTGCTTAAGATCAAGTGAGACTCTAATCTGCATCCTGTAGGATTGTTGCTGAGTCCTTTAACCACTCAGCATGGTATGTTGTACTAATTGTATATGCCCTCATTAAAAATTCATTGGAAAAACTTCATTCATGAAGAATTATAGTTCCTGAACTATACTAGTTAATTCCCTTAGTTTCACAGTTGTCTTTGCTCACTAGCCACAAATCTCTCTTGCCACTAGGGACCCTGTGGCTGCGTCTAGACTGGCCAGTTTTTGCGGAAAATCATCTGCTTTT
>JANRFK010006699.1:105275-121299 GCA_030068395.1 Apalone spinifera | reverse complement strand
TTTCCGTTAAAAGTATTTCCGCAAAATCATGCCAGTCTAGACGTAGCCACACAGAAGAGTGGGATCCGGGTATACTAATATCTGATAAATGGGAATAGCAGTGACTTGGCTGGTCTCCAGAGCTATTGTGAGGGTAGACTAGCATTTGTAAAACTTTTACAGCATTAAAAAAAAAAAAGTTAAGGATAAGGATGTTAAGAAGTAGGCAATTGACTAATTGTGTACTTGATGCAATTTGTCTTGAGTACATGATTAATCAATAAGCTATAGCTCTGCAATTTAAATGTAGTAAGAGCCAGGCGTGCAAGCAGCCTGGCTCCTTCTACATTTAAACTGCAGAGCTGCAGCAGGGGCAAGTGTGGGACTGAAACTAGCCGGGACTCAGCAGTCTAGATCATGACGAATCTCGGATTGCTGTGGTTCTGCTTTTTAAATGTAGTAAGAGCTGCTAGGCTCTTTTAAGCTGGCTCCCCCCAGCACCAGCTACTGTTTTCTCCCCCTTGCAGCTGCGGGGGAGGGGGAACAAGTAATCAAGTAGTGACTCGACTACCCAATAAGCTTAAGCTTATCGGGTAGTTGACTACTTGAGTAATTGCTTACATACCTAGTTAGGGATGTGAACCCGAGCTTGTTGGTTAACCTTCATGGTTATATGCATGGGAAGTTGGCTCCTGCGTGGCCCCCATCCCTCACTGCTGCCTCTGTATCAGAGCCGGTACCTGTAGGGAGTCAGCTTAACCTCCCACACCCTTGCATGTAACCACTGAAATTTTCAGTAGTTACACAGTTAATTAGTTAAACACATTTTAACATCCCTGCTATAAATGCTATGTGCTGCATTATTTTATTCTACCAGCTCTGGCTGGTAGACATTTGGTAAACAAGGACACCCCTTGCTGGAGTCTTGCATCAGTTTTTGGTTGCTTCTCATCAAGAAGGATGCAGCACAGCTTGTGGAGATCCAGAGAGGCTCATAAAGATCTCAGTGAAACTTGCATTTGTCAAGAGACTTCAGAACCTGTGCTGCTGCTTTTGAGTGCTTGCTCATGTCCATTCCATATTAGGCGTGTGTGCTTGCTATGTGCACTGGCATGGGAAGTTCTCCCCTCCAATGGTATCCAGAGGGGATCATCTTTGGTGCACTCTGGAGTTGCGTACACATGCGACAGTACAAGGAGTGCCACTGGCTTTCCCCCTCTCAGTTCCTTCTTGCCACCATTGATGCTGCTGAAATGCTTGCTGCTTTGGCTAGCCATTTCACTTCATTCAGTATTACGAACTTTTCCTCTGATATAGCTAACGGTTATCCTTTTGTTTGTGTGTCTTACTTCGTCCTCAAGAGAACTCAGCCTAAGGATGGGGCATGCGCTATTTCCTAGAGTTTAAGCCCTGTGATTGTTGTAAGCAACCGATGCCCATCAGCAACCCACACCCTAGTTGTGTCTGGGCTAATTGCACATAAGCAACAAGCATTGTATCTGTAAACCATTTTAACCCTGAACAAAAAAAGAGGAAAATCTTTGTGGCATAGTGGGGGTGCTGACTGCTCTGTATTCCAGGGTCCCCCTGCACTGTGATGTGTGATTCCCACTGACTCACCCACATGTTGTGATGTAGTGTCAGTACCTTGCTGGTTGCAGTGCTTCGGCTGCGGATGACCCTTACTGGCCTCTGCCTGTGAGCACTGCCCAGCAGGTGGGCTGCCTAAGTCACGTAGACAAAGACCCAACCGGTCAGATGAGTTGGGGCAGCAAGGGAACTAAGGAAGTGAGTGTTTGGGGAAAGAGTCAGTCTTGGGTGGAAACCATGACGGGGGCAGACTAAGGAGGAGCTGGAATCTACCAGCTGGCGGAGTCTGTTCTTTCTACTACGGGGGTGCAGTGTCGGGGGGAACCCCAACGTGGCCTCTCAACCTCCATCTCAGGGAGCTCCTGAAGTAGTCAGTGCAAACTCCAGCTCTGGAGCAGAGGTTCGACTCAGCTGCGAGCAGGGCAGCACTGGTGTGGAGAGCCACCCAGCACCATCATCAAGCTAGCACTAATCTCTGACTGTCCAAGAAACCAAAGAGGATTGTGAGGGGAAGATCTCCCACTTCCCACTGGGGGAAGGGGAGGGCTGGAGGAGCACTGGGATGTGTGCTGGGTGGCCTTCAGGGAATTGAGCCTCAGTTCAAGTCAGGGGGTCTGTTCCATCCTGAATCATGCCTGCCATGCCAGACAATGAGGAGGGTCGACACCTGAGGCCTGTAAGGCAGCACAGAGGATCCTGGCACTACTGATGCTGCCCACATCTGCTCCAGTGGTACGCTGGCACAGGAGTAAACCCGCCTTGGGACCTTTTCATATGTCCCCACTCCAGCGGCACCACTCCCTTTTGTGGGGGACGTCCCACCAGCTCTTGCCTGCACAGAGATGCCAGAAGTAAGGAGGAATGCTCAGCAAAGGCTTCTGACAGTGGGATTCGAAGCGCAGCTCGCGGATAACGGTGCAGACCTGTGGATGCATACACTCTCTGGCAGGAGCACCGAGACTGGCCCTTTGTGTCTAGAAAGCCTTAGCACCAGTTGTGTGAGTGAAGCCACCGTTCACCGGCGAACTAACATTACTCCTCTTTGAGGATTAATGTTTGTTTGAACCAAGGGGTTTGGTTCAAACTAATGCGTCCTGGCGCGCACTTCCTGGTTCGAATCAACTGTTGAGCGGAGTAATGCGCTGACGAGATCATGCTAATGAAGCATGGGATATTTAAATCCCTGCTTCGTTAGCAATTTTGGTCGCCTACATTTGCATCCCTAGCTCGAACTAGGGAGCAAGTGTACACGTACCCACAGTTTTGGAAGGGAGCCTGACCCCTGGCGGGGGAGTTCCCAATTTTGAGCAGAGTGGTCAATGTGGGGCACTGTGGGACTGCTGCTGGGGTACAGATAGGGTTAACTTGAGTAATACAGTATCTGCACTCGCACTGCATCAACCTAAGTACATTGACCATGGCTGTATGCCAGAGGTGGCCAATAATTTTTGATGGGAGCCCACTTCAAGATTTTGGTAATTGGTCAAGGCCACACTTTTCTATGTTTGGGGTATAGTGTCTGGGACGGAAATTGTGTGCAGAAGGGAGCTTGAAATAAGGGATTGTGATGCACGGTCCAGGAGGGGATATGGAGTTTCTGACCTGGGAGAGGTATGTAGGAGGTGGTGCCAGGTGCGGAAGGGGAGCTGTGACCTGGGACAAAGGGGAGGGTGCAGAGAGTTTGGGTGGTTACCTGGGGCAGGTGATTGGGATGCAGGGATGGGAAGGGGGTATGGGTGTAGGAGAGGATTCTGGTCTGAAGGAGGACTGTAGAAGGGGGTGCAGAGTCCAGGAAGGGGTTGTAACCTGGGGAGAGGGGATACAGAGATCTTAGGTGGTGACCTGGGGCAGAGAGGGTGTAGAAGGAGACGGGGTGCCATAGCCAGGCTGTGGTTGAGAGGTTCTTATCTAAGTGGCTTCTGGCCAGTAACCCAGCAGGACCCTCAGGCAGGCTCCCTGCCTGCTTCAGTCACAGGGTGCTCAAAGTAGCTGGCCCCCAGCACAGTCATCACAGCATCCATTGACTGTTTTCTGCCATGCAGTTTTACCCAGTGGAGAGAAAGTGAGCCTGACCGGCTGTAAACCTCAGAAACCTCCTGTAGGCAGGGGATCGCTGAGTGGTGAAAATATGCATCCCTCAAATCGAGGGCAGTGTACCAGTCTCCTTTCTGTAGGGAAGGGATGATAGGCGCTGAGGTGACCATCTGGAATTTTGATTTCTTTACAAACAAGTTTAGGTTCCTTAGGTCTAGAATGGGACGTAGTCCCCCTTTGGCCTTGGGGATAAGGAAGTAGCGGTCGTAAAAACCCCTGAGTATCTCCACCCAGAGTATCTGGAGCTCCCCCTATCAGATACTGACCAGACTGCTGCAGGATATCCAAATGCTGAAGACTATGTGCTTTAAGCCTTTGAAATCTGAAGGGAGCCCAGGCACTGCCTTTGGCTTGGGGTCTCTAGGCACACTGTTTGGTGCTAGACACAAGATCTGCACCCCATGTACTGAAAGTTGTGACCTGATGGTCCCAACTGCCTAGCCTCTGGGACGAGTGCTGACTCCTTTTTCTCATAAACATCCCCCTCACAAAACTCCAATGTTATGGAAACTGCGTTCACAGGATAACTCTCCAAGGCATGTGATGTTTATTACCTAATGAATGCAGACTTTGCCCAGGATTCTAAAAAGTTATTGCTCTTTACTTAATTGCACAAGAAACAGACATATACAAAAATTATGGCTATGTCTAGACTATGCTAGATTTTCGGAAGAGGATATGCAACAGAATTTGCAATATCTTCTTTCAAGCGCACTTTCGAAAGCGGCACTTTCAAAACTGAAAGTAATCTAGATGTGGTTTTGTTAGCGAGCCCCCATGTGTCGACAAGCCATGTAAACCTTTTTTTTTTTTTTTTTTTTTTTTTTTTTTTTAAAGGAAAAGTGGCTTGTCGACAAATGGGAGTGTTTGCCGACAAAATCGTGTCTAGATTACTTTCACTTTTTTGAAAGTGCCACTTTCGAAAGTGAGCTCGAAAGAAGATATGCAAATTCCCGCAGCATTTGCATATCCTCTTTCGAAAGTCTAGCGTAGTCTAGACGTACCCCATGAGTCCCACTATATAGTTCCTTTTGTCAGTTTCCTCACCCTTTATAACATTTGTTGGGTTGAGGTCAAGATTCTCTGGGGATGTCCAGGATCTTTCTGCTGCAGCTTACGGCTTGATTTTTAAACCTGGAGTCTGACACGCTCTCCCTTCCCCCTTCCCTCCGCCCCCTCCCACCTCCGTTAAATGAGGCTGCTTTAATCTTGGTTGGTCGGTCAGCTAAACTGGGTCCCCCATTACAGAAGCATGACTCTATCTTCATCTCACCTACCTAAAATATCCTGTGTCTGCCTCCAAAGCCTTCACTCATGAGTCCTCCTTAAATCACTGCTTTGTCGCTTCCATCTGTGTGTCCTTTGTGGAGATGTTCCACTTTCCAAATGCCAACTTCTGTTCATATCTTCTAAGGCCAGAAGATGATCATCTAGTCTGACCTTCTTTATAACACAAGACTAAGAACTTCCTCACAATAATTCCCAGAGCAGTTCCTTTCAGAAAAATGTTGAATTGTCATTTTAAAGCTTGTCTGTGGTGGATAATCCACTGCAACATGTGGTAAATTATTTCAATGGTTATAACTTCCAACCATTGGATCCTGTTAAACCTTTGTTTGAATGAAGAGCCCATTATCAAATTTTTCCCCATGTAGGTATCTTTAGAGTGCAATGAAATCACTCCTTAACTTTCTCTTTAAGATAAATAATTTGACCTCCTTGAATCTATTATTAAAAGGCATATTTTTTAATTCTCTAATCATTCTTGTAACTCTTCTCTGAATCTTCTCCAATATATCAAAAGCCTCCTTGAATTGTGGAGGCCAAAAGTAGACACAGTATTCCAGCAGTGGTGTACTAGTGTCAAATGTTGAAATCAAATACCTTCTCTGCTACTCAAGATTATGTTTCTGTATCCTAAAATCTCATTTATTCTTTTGGCCACGTCATCACACTGAGAGCTCATGTTCAGCTGACTATTCACCAGTGTTTCCTCAGATTTTTTTTTTTTCCACCCCTGAGCAGAATGAATTATCTTATGTACGCCAAGTGTGGAGGAGATGTGCGACACCTCAACTCCGAGTTGCACATCACCTTCATATTGGTGCACCTAAAATTCATATGGCGGGATTGGAGCCACTGGCTTCTGAGTGTGGAAGGGGGCTCTGGACTGGGGCAGAGGGTTTGAGTTCAGGAGTGTGAGGGATCTGGCTGGGAATTCAGGCTCTTGGATGGGGCTGGGGTTGAGGGGTGAAGGGCTGCAACGGAGAGGGTGCAAGGGCTCTGGCAGGGGTGCAGGCTCTGGTGTGGGGCTGCTCCCTGCTGGACAGGTGTTCCATTCTTCTGGCAATGGCAGCTCAGTGCTGAGGCCTGCAGCTCTGTGTCTATCCTTCCTCCCACTGGCTGCAGCAGGGCTTGAGGAGAGAGCTTTCTCTCCCTGCTGCAGCCCTTTTTCAGACTTGCTGCGTCCCAGGACGGACCCTGCCATGCTGTAAGTATGGCACACATTCTCTGTTCCTAGATTTATACATTTTAGATTTAGCCATATTAAAGTTCAGTATATGTTTTCACCCAGTTTACCAACCAAGCCAGATCATTCTGGGTCAGCAACATGTCCTTTTCCTATTTTACCACTCCTATTTTTTTTTTGGTCTTTTGCAGCCTGTATCTGATTTGTTTTCTTCCAGGTTACTTAATGAAGATGTTAAATAGCATAAGGTCAAGAGCTAGTCCTGGCAAGACCCTGCTGGAAACACACCTACTTAATACTGATTACCTGTTTAGTTACATTTTAGGATCTAATCAGTTAGCTAGTGTTTAATCCATGTAATGTGTGCAATGTTAATTGTGTATCATTTAAGATGAATCAAAATATTAAGTGATACCAGGTCAAATACCTTATAGAAATTTAAGTATGTTATGTTAAAAATCTTGTTTTTATCTACTAAACTTGTAATACCTTCAAAAAAGATTGTTAGTCTGACAGGAGCTATTTTCCATAAAACCCTTGTTGAAGGGTTGACATGTATTTGTTCTCCTTGCTTCAACCAACCTTCTTACTGGCTGTGTGGTGATGCAATCATGGGTATCCTAACTACTCCGTACTGTGTCTAGTTCAGCAGGTGTTTTCTACAGGCCTTGCCAGCCCATGGTGGATTCCACATGTACAAGAGATGTTCAATAATACAGCAATTTTCATAATAACTAAATCATAATTTATGTAGGCAGATTTCCTGATTCAACACAGGAGAGTTAGTAGGAATTGAAGTTTGCCAAGGGACTTTGGCACCATTTCTGGGTGCAAAGAAGCTAAAATACAGGCAGTTCCCGACTTACAAATGGGTTACATTCCGAACACCAGGTCGTAACTCAATTTGGTCGTAAGTCGGAAATATCCTTAAATGCGCTGCCTGCGCTGTTCGAAAAACTTGACGTACATGGTTCTCAACTCAAAAATATTATAATGGGGTTTTAATGGGAGGTTGGCCGTAAGTATGGATGGTCGTAAGTCGGTGTGTTCATAAGTCGGGGATTGGCTGTAGTAATTAGAACACCCAGCTCTACTCCTTTATGTTTAAAATAACATTACTTTCTTGTAAAATAAGTAGTCCTATGGCACCTTAGGGACTAACAAATATATAAAAGTATCATGTGCTTTCATGGGCAAAACCCACATCTTCAGGTGACCTAATCTTGAGTGAAGAAAAAGGGGGGATCCTCAGAATAAGAAGGCAGAGTGAGGGGGGGAAAAGATCTCAATTGTCCCCGTGCTAATGAGGCTAATTGAGTGGCTGGAATTGTGTCATACTTAGCTTTTAATGTCAAAGGATGTTAAATGTAAGGAAAGCTGGTCTTATAATACGTTAACCAGTTCAAGTCTTTGTTCAGGCCAAGTGAGAAGGTGTCAGATTTGCATATGAAGGTCAATTCTTCGCTCTCTGTAGTTGGCTTGTGAAATTCCTTTGTAGAAGAATGGCTACTTTCAAGTCCATTTTTGAGTGCCCATGCAGGTTAAAGTGTTCCCCTACAGATTTATCTATGCCATCTAATGCCAACAATGCCCCACCGCCATGTATATTGGCCAAACTGGGTTTCTACGGGAAAGAATTAATTGACACAAATCAGATATCCGAAAAGGCAATACACAAAAACTTGTTGGAGAACACTTTAATCTACCTGGACGCTCATTAGTGGATCTCCAAGTCACTGTTTTTGTTACAGGCCAATTCCACAAGTCAAATACACAGGGAAGGATTGGAACTTAACTTCATTTAAAAGTTGAATTCTTATGCAAATGGTATGAACAAGGACATCGGCTGGCTTGCATGCTACCTGTCACATTCTATGACTTAATCAACCAACCAAACAATGGAGGTGCTAAGTGTTCTTATCAGCCCATTGTAACTCTTTGAACCATCTACTCACTGTCTCTCTCTCTCTCTCTCTCTCTCTCTCCCTCTCTCTATTTTTTTCTCCTTTTTTTTCCCCTCTTCTCTCGCCCACTTCCCCTTCCCTTATTTATTCTTGGATCTGGACTTGCAATACTCCAGTCATCTGAAAAAATGGGTTGTGCCCACGAAAGCTCATGATACTATCTATATGTTTTGTTAGTCTTTAAGGTGCTACTAGTTTATTTGTTGTTTAAGTTTTTCCTGTTACAGACTAACTTGGCTACCCCTCTGAAAGTTTGTGTGTTACCATTTCTGATGTCTGTTTTGTGCCCATTTATCCTTTGTCACAGAAACTGTTCGGTTTGGCCAATATACATGGCAAAGGGGCCTTGCTGGCACTTGAGGTAATGTGATGTATGCCAGGGTGTGCAGTTGCATGAACCTCTGATGTGGTGGCTCATGTGCTTAGGACCTGTGATGGTGTTGCTTGTATAAATGTGTAGACAGAGTTGGCAATGGGGTTTATTGGAGGGATGTTAACTATTGTGTTTTTATGTAAATGTGTAACCACTTGAATTTTTAGTGGTTACATGTATACATGGGGGTGGGGAAGCAAGCCAGTGCTACCGCCAGCCCCCCTCCTCCGTAATGCCTCTGTGGGAGGCTGCAAGAAACTGCAGGAGGCTCCATGGAGCCAACATGTGCCGAGAGCCAGCTTAAAAACTGACTCCCTGCACAATGATGCAGCCACAGCCCTGGTAGTGGCTGCCCAGCTGCTCCCAGCCCCAGAGCAAGCCACTCGCCAGACAGCTTCTGTGGAGGTGGTGGCGAGAACGTGGGTGGGACTCAAACCCCCCCCCCCCTCCACAGCTCCTGCCTCTTTATCAGAAGCAGCAAGTGTGGGGGGGAGGGGACAGGCAAGAGCCAGTATGTGCCGGGAGCCAGCTTTTTAGCTCCCACCTCCTCCCCCTTGTAAATGTGTAACTGCTAAAAATTCAAGCAGTTACATATTTACATAAAAACACAGTAGTTAACATTTTTAATAGATGTCCCTGTGTTTGGCTGTTCTTCCCCATTCTAGTTGTTTCACAGTCATCCCACTAGAGCCCTCCATGGATACAAAATGAGCCACTGATAACCGTTTTGACATCCGTTGATGCGGATATAAAGTGGATATCTGCAGATTTACAAGGCTCTGCCAACACAGATGAAAAAAATGCACCACTCTTGCCAACTCCAAGTGTTCAAAATCATAAATTGGTGTGGCTTCCCCAAAATCACAGGACGTTGTAATAAAAAAAGTCCTTGATGTTCTCTCTACTTGCTTTCTGGTGTCAGAGTCCTAAGTGACTACAGATTTTAAAGTTGTTTCCTGCAGCCATGAGGGCTTAGAAATGTACTTCTTTAAAAAAAATACCAAAGTTAAAATTCTTGGGTAATGCAACCTCAGTAGCCAAAGATTTAATAAAAACACCAAATATTAAGATTATGCCAATCTTAATAGTTTGCATTGCTGAATTTGTTTGGAATTACACTAGGAAAATAGGACTAGAGCCAAAAAGGCTGAATCAAGCAGAGAAGTCAGCTTGCATTTTGTAATGTCTCTGAAAATGAATGGCTTTCCCTTCACTGTCATTGAAGAGGAAGTCAGTAAAGAGCAAATTCTCTCTCTCCCCATAGTGAAAAGACCTGTGATGTTACAGAAAACGAGGGGCGGGGGGAGAGATTGGAGTAAAGGTAGAATTAAGGACCAGCCTGTCCCTGAAAGTAGAGAGGAGGGCATCTGCAGCCAGTCTGCAGATATTATTAGAAAACTAGTAGGCTTGGAGAAATGAGGGTGCAGGACGGGGGAAACCAGCATGCTGTGTGCTAAGCGTGGGAGTTGGTCTATCTGGTTTATGCTGGGGCTTGCCACTCATAAACCATTTATTGACGCTATAGTCTTAAAACTCTGGATTTTGTGCTGCAACGTGGAGTAGAGTTACATCAGCTTCTGGGACAGGGTGAGAGAGGTGTGTACTGATGGGAGGGAAGAGCTTGGACTGAGGATACGTCAGCTTCTGGAATAGGTCTTGGAATGCCCTGGTGGAGCTGATTTGGCTTGTAGTGCTGGAAGCTCTGGGATTGGTTGTTGCAGATGAGCTGTGTCTGTCTTCAGTTGATTCTACAGAAATGTAGTCTTGTTTCCTGACGTCTCTGTAGCTCCTGCTGGCTTCACTGCTGCTGCTGTCAGAAATTTTTCTCGTATCACAGCAGGACGTGTCAGGTACAGAAACAAATTCTCTTAACTGTTCTGACCTCTGCACATGGACTGACGTTTGCAGGTGATAGGATTTTTGTATATCAGGATATTGCATTTTGCAGTCTGTTTTGAGTAAGATTAATTTCCTGTTTGTGCTTGAGTGACCATTGGGCCTGATGATAACATTGATGAAGGGGCAAACTAACCCATGCAGGTTGAAGGGCAGTTTAGAGTATGGGTCTGGGAGTCTATTCCAAACTTTGCTGCAGATTATCTGTATCATCTGGGCAAGTCACTTAACTTGTAGAATTGCATTTTATATTTGAGATACTCAGCACTTTAGAAGAGTTTTATACTTACTCTCTTATTGAGAGGAAATACAGGTTTTTCTTCTTCATAGGGATCCCTGATGCTTTTGGATGCAGATTCTTCTGATCCAACTTCTTGCTTGATGTTGTGAAGACCAAGACTTTCACAGAGTTCAAAAAAGAACTAGATAAATTCATAAAGGTGAGGTCCATCAATGCTTATTTGCCAGAATGGATAGGAATGGTGTCCCTAGCCTCTGTTTGTCAGAGGCTGGGAATGGGTGACAGGGGAGAGATCACTTGATGATTGCCTGTTCTGTTTATTCCCTCTGGGGCTCTTGGCATTGACCAGTCAGAAGATAGGATACTGGGTTGGATAGACCTTTGGTCTGACCCGGTATGGCCATTTTTATGTTGCTGGAATGGATTCCTGACAAAGGAGGGTAAAACTTGGGATAGATCTTGTATTCTGAATTGTTGCCGTCTGAATATTGTAAACTATTATAAATCATGAGTGAATTTATTTGCTGTCTGTGGGCAAAACCATGCTTTATTCTGAATACCACTTGATGTGAATCATAGCTGTTTTTATACAATTGCCTTTTTTGAACATGAATTTTCTCATCCTCCTTGGCTTAGCACAGAATCGCTTAAAGAAAAGATTTTGTGTGGGGGGCGCTTTTCAGGTAACATGTCTTATGTATTTTAAAATTGGGCATTGAGAGAAATGCAAGTTCTTAAAAATAATTTATTTATATGCTTTTGATTCTGTTTTTTAAATTTAAATTCTAAGGAAACTAAATACAAAAAATTGTAACATTAAGGTTAGAATTTCAATACACCAGAAAAAGCCAAGTTAAATTCCCAGGAAGCATAGACTCTACTTCAGTGGTCTCCAGCCTTTTTACACCCAAGATCACTTTTTAAGTCTCAGAACAGGCGAAGATCTACCGCCCTGCCCCTTCCTTGAAGCCCCGCCCTCTCTCTTCTCCTGTCCATCACTTGCTATCCCCAGCCCTTACACACTCTGTTAAACAGTTTATTTTTAAATTATGCAATATATAAAATTAAAATAACATGTTTATAGTTATGAAATAAATGGTCTGTTTTTAATTCATGCTATTTAAATGTCAAAGGAAGCATTTACAATTATACATTTTGTTCTCTGCTATTTTGTAAATCTAAAATCAAGTATTGATAATTATATATTTTTTCTTCCAATAACAAAGTCTCAGTGTGACACCTGTGACTGAACAGCATCTGCCAGTGTCTTGAAGTCTGGGTAGTAGTCTGAGATTGCTAGTCGTAGACAATCCATCAGATGGGCATCAGTGATCCTACGCTCAGCCTGGGAAGCTTGCTCCAGCACAGCTGGAGCTAGACACAGCCTCCTTGGGCTGAGTGCAGGGCAGCCAGGCTGGAGGGAAGAGAAGTGGCTGCCCAGCCAGCTGGCCATGGTGCTCAGCCAGGGTGCACCAAGCTCCACGTGGGCAGGCGCAGAGGAGAAGCCGCCGATCAGCTGGATCGCGGGGCAGCTGGAGCACGGGGCAGCTGCTTTCAGCTGAAAGCCACAGTCAGCTTGCTGGGGTGTTTCAGCCCTCCCGACCTCCCACCATTCCTCGCAGCTACTCACCTGTGTTGTTGCTCGGTGAGTAGCTGCTCCTCAAATGAGGAAATCTAATGTAAATGTACTGTGCAGGCGCACAGTTCAGAGAGGGCTCAAGAGCTACTCTTAGAGCCCCTGAGATCTACCGGTAGATCGCGATCTACTGGTTGGTGACCACGGCTCTACTTCATTGCCCCATAGTATATAGTATAGATGGTCCAGTGGTAAAGGTGGTCACTTAGGAATTAGGAGGCCTGGATTCATTCCTTGTTCCGCCACAGGCTTCATGTGTGATGTTAGGCAAACCACTTTGATTCATTCTGTTCGATATCTATAAAATGGGGGATACTATACTGCCCTATCCTAAGGGGGTTAAGGGAAAATGAGGTGAAAGATTGAGATGCTCAGATACGATGGTGGTGTGGGCCGCATATGTACCATGGAGAGAGATGATCTCTTAACAGTGCGTAACATTTTCTTTCTGGAAAAATAACACAAGAGCTGCTTTACCCTTCTCTCCCATGTTTCTTCTTTTAAATGAGGGTTTCCAATATTTAGTGGGAAATTTCTTTAGCGTTTAGTTTGTGACTACCAGTCCTATTAATCCAGTCTATGCAGGTTCTTATCCTTAATCTTAATATCAGTGCCTTCTGGACGTGCATTAAGCAATCTGTCTAGCACATGTAGCATGCTTATTCCTTCCTTGAAAAATAGGTGAAGTTTAAAAAAATTGGCTTGCTGTATTATACTTGTTATTGAAGGAAATATTTTTTTAAAAAGTGCCTTGTATTTGGTACAGAAAGTGGTTTGAGTTGATTCTTAAATCCTGTTCATCAGTTGTTATCAACCAGTAGATCAGGATCTGCTGGTAGATCTTGGAGCCTCTGACAGGTGATCCTGACTAGTTTGGCCAAGAGGCTACCAAGTGCCTGCACTTCAGCTGCCCCTCCCCCCGCTGCTGCACATCACCTGCCCTTTGCCTTAGAGCTGTCCCCTCAGGAGCCTCCTGCTTTCTGTGCAAGGGAGAAGAGGGTGCTGATGTCAAGCTGCCCACTCTCCCACCCTGTATCCTATCTCCACAGAGCAGAGAGAGGGCACAATAGGACTTGGGATGGTTTGCTAGCTGCTTTAGGGAATAGTGAAGGGCCAGGGCAGGGGTAAGCCTGTTTTAGCACCACTGCACCACCACCCAGGAGCCACAAGCAGTGCCCAGCTGGAGCCCACATCCCAAATTCTTATTCCAGTCATGACCCCTCTCCTGCACCCCAAACCTCTGTCCTAGCCTCGAGCACCCCTACATCCAAATACCCTCCCAGGGCCTGCTCCTAGAACCCTCTCCTACATCCCAACTGCCTGCCGCAAGAATAGCACAGAGCCCCTCTCTCACTCCAGATTCCTTAATCCAGCACCAGAGCCTGTACCCAACCCTCTGCCCCAGCCTGATGAAAGAGAGGGAGGATGGACTGAGCAAGGGCGGGGCCTTGGTAGAAGGGGCGGGAAGGAGGCGGGGCAAAGGTATTTATATTTGAGGTAGATCTTGGATTGCACTTAAATTCAAAAAGTGATCTCATGCTCAAAAAGAGACTACTGCTGTCCATTCTGCAGCCTTCAGTTAGCCACTAAAAAGCTGGCTCCTTCATAAATGAGTTTTTATCCTTTTGATGTACAGATCTTTTTAGGATCCTGTCTCAATATAGATCTAAGTTCTTTTGACAATATTTTTCCTGTTCAAACAGGTCTTCCTCTTCCCCTCCCCCTCCCCCCCACTTAATGGTTTTCTCTGTTCCTTTTGAATTTGTATTCTGCCACCTCTTCTCCATACTGCCTTGTCTGTACCACATTATCTGTGTGATGTTGGTAAGTCTCTTAAACCAAACTTTTCATATGTGGTCACTAATTTATGTTCTCATTTGCTGGATGCCTAACTTGAATTGCTGAGGTGTGGTCCACAGAGGTGCTGAGCTTTCACAGCTGTAACTGAAGTTGTTGGAAGCTAAGATTTGAACATATAAAGAACTGTATAATGCTATGTACTTTGGAAAAATTAGGTTCTAAGCATTTCAAGTTGGGAGCCCAAAATTAGTGGACACTTTCTCGACCTTTAATTGCTCTCTGCCTTGGTTTACCACCTATACAATGAGTCTTACTTCAGAGGGTGTTTATGAAATGCTTAGATACTATAATGATAAACGTTACAGAAAACTCTGTGAAAAATATTAATTCTGTCTTGGGCTCAAGTAGTGTCCAGTAAATAAGGCATATGACCCACCCTGAACAGCAAAGAATTATTGAAGGTGAGCATAGTGTATTCTGTGCACTGAAGAAGGCAGAGGTCCAAAAGAAACAGCATGTGATGATGAAACTGAAAACTAACATAATTCCGCCCTCTGTAGGTATGCATTAAATTTGCAAAAGCAAACTTAGTTCTTCTTTGAGTGATGTCCCCATGAGTGCTCCACTGTTGGTATTGGGCTTGTCCTGGCACCACGGATAAGACATTCAGGCAGGCTGCAGATGCGCGAGCAGTGAGCGACGTTCCTACCTTCCCCTCAGTTCCTTTTTCGCCGCCCTCAGCTATGGACAGTGCTCAAACCCACTCCTCAGTGCACTTCTGGAAAGCAAAGAAGTAATAGTTTAGTTAGAAGCACCCAGAATTACAAAAAAAAAGAAAATTCACACAAAGAAACCAAGCGCAGACGGCTCTGCTCATACAACCATAAGCAACATAGTCCGCCACTGGGAGACATGCCAGATTCTTCTAAAGACAAAAGATGTGACAAATGCCAAGACTCTATGCCAGCCTCTGATGGTCACAACGAATGTATATGCTGTTTGGGGGACACGCATGTACCACAAAAATGTGTCTGTTGTTGCAGCCTGACATCGAGAGCTCACAATACGCATGCTGTCCATTGACACAGCTCTACACCCCCCCTCCCCCATAACTATAAAGGGGGCAGTAAGGGCTTGGCTGCGACATCCCCTCAGGACAACCCCTCCAGCCCTTCAAAAGTGCGCTCAAAACCAGACCCTCAACAGCCCACTCCCTCCTGTCAAGAATAAGAACATAAGAACGGCCATGCTGGGTCAGGCCAACAGTCTATTCAGCCCAGTATCCTGTCTGCCGACAGTGGCCGATATCAGATGCACCAGAGGGAAGGAACACAACAGGTAATGCTTACGTGATCCCTCCCCTGTCATCAGTCTTCAGAGAAACAGAGGCTAGGCACACCATTCCTACCCATCTTGTCTAATAGCCATTGGTGGACCTAACCTCCATGATTCTTTCTAGCTCTTCTTTGAACCCTGTTAAAGTCCTGGTCTTCACAACATCATCTAGCAAGGAATTCCACACGTTGACTCTGTGCTGAGTGAAGAAAAACTTCCTTCTGTTTGTTTTAAATCTGCTATCTATTAATTTCATTTGATGACCCCTAGTTGTTCTATTGTGGGAATACGTAAATAACTTTTCCTCATTCACTTTTTCCATAAGTCATGATTTTATAGACCTTTATCATATTCCCCCTTAGTCTCCTCTTTTCTAAGCTGAAAAGACCAGTCCTTCATATGGGCCCCATTCCAAACCCCTAATCATTTTTGTTGCCCTTTTCCAATGCCAAGATATCTTTTTTGGGATGAGTTGACCACATCAGTACATAGTATTCAAGGTGTGGGCATCCCATGGTTTTATATAGAGGCATTAAGAGATTCTCTATCCATTTTTTAATGATTCCTAACATTGTTTGCTTTTTTTTTTTTTACTTCCACTGCACACTGAGTGGATGTTTTCAGAGAACTATCCACAATGACTCCA